>JACDJE010000149.1:10958037-11239016 GCA_016647715.1 Pavo muticus | reverse complement strand
GGGCGATGAGGACCGGCTCGCGGCTGCTGCTGGTGCTGCTCGTCTGGGGCTCGGCGGCGGTAAGTGGGGCGGCACCGGCGGGCGGGCGGGAGGGGGCAGTAGCCCGGCGCCCCTCTGTGCTGCCCCCGCTCCCCGACAGCCGCGGCAACTTCGGGTGTGGGAGCTGAGCTGCGTTCCCGTATCTCTCTGCGGCTTTTCCCGTTTCTCCTTTTATTACGTTTACTATTAATTATTATTCGCCTTAAATCCGGTGTCTCGGTGGTGCCGTTAAAACTCGTCCTCCCGCCCCCACTCCTCCTACGCACCGCCGGGCAAACTTCGGGGTCGCGGCGCGTCCCGGCGGCACCGCCGCCCAGTCGCCCTGCTCCGCCGGCTCCAACTTTTATTCTGTCCGCCCGCAACCATCCCGAGGGGCCGAGCCATGCAGGGGGCTGACGGGCTGAAAAAGTTGACTGCTTTTTCTTTTATTATTTTTCTTTTTAATTATCTTTTTTTCCCCCCTCGCCAAAGCGCTACCCGCAGCGCACCGCCAGTGCCCGCGCGTGGCCGCAGCGCTCGGTGCTGCGCGGAGCTCCCGCTGGCGCTGCTGCTGCTCTCCGCCCGCGTGCCGCGGTGCCGCGCGGGGCTGTCCCACGTCTGAGCCGCTGTGCTCGCGTGTAGCGAGTGAGGCTGTAGTAATGGGGCGATTTCGGACTGGGAGCCTATTATCTTCAGCCAGCCCCTTGGAAATGTTTCCTAATTGCAACATCTTGCCAGCGCCGGGCAGAGCTCGCGGAGCCGCGGCTTTCTGGCTCTTCCCGTGCGGCCGCTGCCATCCGCCTCCCGAGCGGGGGTTCTCGCGGAGTCCACTGCCTTGCGTTCTGCTTACTAAGCCGCACCGAAAGGACCCTTCACTCTGTCTGTCTGTAATGCGGCACTGCCCGCGGGTGCTGGGGGAAGCGCAGAGCCAGGTGGGTGCCCGGAGTCGCTCTTTCCTGGGGAAGTGATTTTCCTGGGGAAGTGATGCTCCGGTCCTTTGGCTGCACCACTGCTGGACCGGAGCTCAGCCGCGCCGCGGCAAGCTCAGGAGCACCAGAAATAAAATCCCTTGTCACCCGCACTTGTTTATGCATCGATCACCGGGCAGTCGCTGCGTGCAAACAGCCCGTTCACGTGCTTTCAGCGAGCGGGCTCTGGGACCCTCTGCGCTGGGACGGCGCGCTCCGTCCCTACGGCTGCGCTGATTTGCCCCCATAGCAGGAAGCGCTTTTTGCAGCACGGCGCAAAGTTGGGACGGAGCAGCTGAGCGCTGAGCCGGGTGCTGCCCCTGGATGCCGGCAGGTCGTGTGCGGGGCTGCGCTATTAGATGGCACTGTTACATTTTGGTTGGCCATCCCTCCGCCTCCCCTGCATCTGGGGCACGGGCAGAGCCTGGTGGTGTGGAGGCAGCGGCCGCGAGGCTGGTGCAGGGAAGGAGGGGGCTGTCGTGGGCTGCAAGCTCCTGGGGCAGCCGTGAGCTTTGGGGGT
This sequence comes from Pavo muticus, assembly GCA_016647715.1. Taxonomy (NCBI): domain Eukaryota; kingdom Metazoa; phylum Chordata; class Aves; order Galliformes; family Phasianidae; genus Pavo; species Pavo muticus. The sequence goes on along the minus strand of JACDJE010000149.1, from coordinate 11,237,510 downwards.
CCTCCTCCCATCCTGGGGCTCACCCTGGTTCTCAGTAGCAAGACTCGGTGATCTGGATGTTGCAACATCGGGCCTTTGCGTGGCTCCGGGGTGAGCACTGCTCGCTTGATGAATTGCTTCTCTTTGTTTCTTCCCCTCTTCTGACAGTGCCCACTATCCAGCCTTCCTACAAACAATGCTTTCTGTTGTAGTCAGGCAACTAGTTTCTGGCCCATTTTATTTTTGCAGCTACAGTATGGAGCCATGCCAACAGGCAGGCACTTTAGCATAGATGGTTTCTACTTGCACGCTGCTTTACTGTCCGGGTTTGTCTGTGCTAAGCACTTCATCATTGTGCACGGAGCGTTGTACCAAACCTCAAAAGTCATGGTGTGTGTCTTACTTCTTTGATTTTGCAGGCACTCAATGGGGATCTTACAGTTAGACCCACATGCAAGCCTGGCTTTTCAGAAGAAGACTACACAGCGTTCGTCTCCCAGAATATCATGGAAGGGCAGAAGCTACTCAAAGGTAAGTGGAATAAAATGCTTTAATGGGCGCTGCAATAACTGTACTTGGGGAGGTGAAAGGAGACTTACAGATGCTGGTTGTGATGGTGAAATTGTCTGCAGAATTATGTTTGTAGGAGGATGAAACACTAAGTGGTTTACGTGAGCGCGGTTTTGAATACAGATGAATCGCTCCAAGTTCAGTGCTGTCTGCTTCAGGTGCATCGCTCGCCTGTGCTATGCGAGGTCAGCGCTTCGCTTTTAAGTCTCCCACTCCCACCCTGTCTGAAGGGACTCTACACTTGATATTTTAGAAAGTATTTTTATGTATGAAATTCGGAGATCCTTAAATTATCTGTGCTTTGAAATGCATGATAAAGCAGACGTTGTTGTTGGAAATGTGGTAAACAAGCCTACAGACATTCTGTTCACAAATGTGGCATTCATTTTCATTACTGCCCCACTGACAACATGAAAACACAGGCAGAAAGAAACTACCAATTAGCTTTATAGTAATTGGAGGATTATAACCACTTTTGTGACTGTAAACTCTGAGCCATCTTCGTAATCCAAATAACAATAGATTTTCCTGTGTATTGATCTGTCTCCCTTTCAAGTTAAAAATAATTAAACTTTGTATTTGCATGATGCACAAAATCATTGTTATTCTTGAAGATCAAAATCCCATCCCCCTCCCAGCCCCCTCCTTAAGTTTAATCGCCAGCCACTAGTGGATGCTTCAGCAGTTCTAAAGACACAGTATGCTGTAGGAATCGAGAGCACAACAGGTTCCGATACCCTGACGAGGGACTGCAAACCCTTTGCTACTTTCTCCTGAGCGCATTTACTCTCATGCACGCTCCTCTGCCAGAAAGCTGGCGTTGCTGTCTTCCTGCACAGCCACCACCTGCTCTGTTGCTTTGATTTCTAGGGAGACGGAGAGCTGTATTCTTTCTGGCTTCAGTGGAATCCAGGGCTGGATGTTTTCTCTCTACATGAGTTGGCAATCAGTTTTGTTTTTAAGCCTGACTGTCTTTGTTTTGCTGTTCAGGAATTCTCTTGACTGGCCTGGCATCAGCTGGGAGATGTTGGGGAATTTATTTGTCTATTGAAAGATAGCCAGCTAGAGGGCTGGACACAGACAAACCCAAGAGTAAAACAGAGCAGTAAATATTAGAGGCGTGGTACCAAACGTTTACGTGTTTAGTAGCAATTTTACCAAAACTATAAGTTGCAAGGTGTTCCAGGTCGGTCTGTGAACTGAGTGCTTTCCCGCTTCTTAGATTTGGAAGTCATCTGATACGCAGCGTCCTCCAAAGACTGGAAGATCATGTTGTTAATTCACTTGCTTGGAGGACTATTTTTTTGTGTTTAGTGCTTGATACGTTGCAGTGCATGTTTGTGTAGGTGGGCGGTAGGGATGGAGCAGGTCTGTTCAGCAATGACTGAAGGCAGCAGAGTGGCTGTCATTTCATTTTGGTTGCCAGTGACCGCCTTTAAGTGTGGAATTATATTTAGGCTGTCAAGTTGATTTGAATGAAAAAATATGTTTAATGAACATTAATTTTATCCTTAGAGCCCAGTTGTAGTTTTACACTCATCATGGTGAAAATGCAGCTCATGTGGGGCTGAACTGCCCCCCAGATATCGCACTGCTGTAAGAATTGTCCTGCTAGCATTGTCCCTGGTGACGTGATTTGTAGGAATTTTGTCAGCTGAAGGTGAAAGGAAAAGAAGTGCAAATGCTGTGTTTGCTAATAAGTGAGCTGTCATCTTTACACCTTCTAATCAGCAGCCAAATACATGCTGCTGTTTATCAGAGGAAACAAATATATCTAATTAACTTTTGGGATAATGGGGGAGAAAATCTGCTGCATAAAATCCTTCTTCTTGCTTGTGTTGTTCTTTATATATATTCTAGCATGTAAAATTGGTAGTTTTCCAGTTTAGGTTTAATTTTACTTCCTAACACTTGATATGTCTGAGGCATAAAATGTTTATCTCGTTCTTCCATCTGGGCGAAGTATTGTACAATAGATCAGACCAAAAATGGGTTCAGATTGCTTACATTAACATGTTTGATAGATTGACATATGTACTGTTTCACACCATCTTACCACGCAAAGCTTTGCTGCCAGCTACCACCATCTTATTCATCAGCATTCAGTAATTCATCTTCGGGCCAAGTGGGGCTGTTTGCACTGAAAAATACAAAACAGCAGGTAGGGATTCACCTGATGGTCATTTCATAGGTTTGGGGAAAAGGGGGTGTATATATAGTTTAAATTGCTCTCAGGGGATTCTCTTGGGCAACTCCCAAATCTGTGTACTGTGTAAGAACCATTTCCTCCCTGGGAAAGACGGAGGGGGGACAATTTGCAGTGCCTGAGGATGGGTTCATCCTTGGCCAAGTTGTCATTTGGGCAGATGTGATGCAGGTGGTCAGCCTCAGGTGTTGAGAAGTACAGCTGCTGGGTGGTTGGAGGATACACTCTGGTCCTACAACTGCTTTCCCTTTCAAGCTTGGTCGTAACCAGCTCTAACTGTAGCAGCATAGTGAGTATATCTAAGTAAGTGCCTAAAGTACTCTAGGTTTGAATTGAGTTAAACAGATCATGGCTGCTTATAATTGACTTATTCCAATGGATATAGCTTAGTCTTAATTTGACAACAAGAGCTTTTACAGAGTCATTGTTTTATTATAAGTATGCCATAAGCTATTAACTACTACGTTGTGGTGCATCTTATTTGCCTGAGTCAGCTCTTTAACATCTTCAAAACATACAGATTCTAGCAGGAGCTATTTGTTACACAGTAATTAACTTGTTTATGATAAATGGATGGGAGAAATGTCATGGCATTTTGTTTTATGTATAAATGAAAAGCATTTGCATTCTAAAAATTTCATGTTAATTAGACTTAAAATAGTTTTCCCCAATAGGGCCACAAATACCACGTACTACACATCACTGCTGAACGTTGTATCCTGATGATGGGGCATTAGCTGAGTTAATTCATGGAGCCTGGACCTTCCTCAGAAATGCCAGCCTTGCATCTCCTAACATTAGCTAGCGGAGTAAAATCCATTTATTTTTGTCTTTGTTTTTGTTTGGAGAATAATAAACTGAGCGTTGATCACTGATGCGTGATAATGTTTAAAATAGGACGGTTGGTTGTTTTCTTCCTTAGCCTTAGGAAAAAAATCTCAAAGCTGCTCTTTGACAGAGGACAATTACAGCTCAGGTATCTTTTTCCTCTTTGTTAATTATTAACATGAAGTTGAAGTGAGAACATCGCTCCCTAGAGGTGGGGAGCATTGGTGTGCTGCACTGAGGGCATCTCCGGACTGACCTGGGGATCTGTCCCAGAGCTGAGACTCAGGTGAATGGGAGTGATGTGCAGGTGGCCTTGTAGGGGAAGAGCCACGAGGAGCAGAGTGCTGAAGGTGGTCTGCAGGATGGTTGTACAAAGCAGGCTGACACTCCTGATACTGAGTGTTTTTCTAAGATCTTTAAAGACTCCAAAAATGACATCTTTAACAATGAGAAGTTCGAGTTTTATTGGTGAGGCCATGGTAACTGGCAGTCGGTGTTAATGGCATTGTTTTCCCAGCCTAGTGCCATCGTGGTTATCCCTGGTCACCTTCCAGAGATGCAGCTAACCCCCATTACTGGTGTGTGTCTCGTAGCCTTTCATACAGCCAAGAGACAGCGTAAGCAGCGGAGGCATACAGCCCTTTTTTTTGTATTTTCTTTGCTTCTCTTCATCTGCAGTGATTCATGGTTCTGTTGCCCATCTGAAATAGTGCCTATACCAGTGTAGCAGGATAACTCTGCTTGTGTGGGCAGCTGCGTTTGGGTAGGAGTGTGTGGAAGCAGTTTATTTCCGTGCAGCAGTCCGAATGAGCTGTGCCAGCTTGTGCTGCGTTCAGCACGTGTGTGAAAGCAAAGGTAGCCAAACTCCAGGCAAACGCATCCAAACATAACTGTTTGTGCACTATGGTTTTCACTGTCACACTTCTTGTCTACAAACAAGTAAAACATGTAAACTTTACTGAAATAACTCTTATTTTTCCAAATGAATTCTACATGGAGCCACCTCTCAGCTGGGTCTTAAAAGAAGGATGTTCTTTGTGGCTGAAGCCTTTTGTTCTCCCCTCAGAAGCTTCAGACCCTCCACTGTTCAGCCTTTGCCACCTCCAACAGTTGGACTTAGGAAGGCTGTGAGTGTTTAGAAAACACAGAAGGGATAGAGCAAACACCCCGGGCTTCCTATGGCAGTGTGGAAACAAACATCCAATTGAAATACAAATAATGGGAGGTGGTGGAACCTGAACAAACCTTTGCAGGCTGTGTTTGAGGCTGGTTGCTAGTAATTCACATGGCAGTAACTGTAGGGATATGTACTGTACCTGCTTTTGTACTGCATTCCTGTGGTTAAGATGATGCAGGAAAACTAAATGTGTCCTGTGGATTGTGTTAGGGCAGTGCACTGGCAGCTCTGCTTGAAAATAGCCACCCAGCCACAAAATACTGCTGCATATGTGATGCTTGACCCCGACAGAAAGACTGATTCTGGTAATGCTTCTAGGAGAAACGCTGGTGGTTTTGCAAGCACCTACAGTAACAGATAAGCTAGCAAGTGCCCAGGGATCTACTGAGGCTATTGACAGGGAATGTGTATCTGCAGTACGCGAATTGGCTAATGGGGACGTCTGCCCTTTCATTTGTGTGGTTTCCCACTTCTCTTGTGAGTAGAATCCAAAGAATCTATAGGTACCTGCCCGCCATTAATTCCATATTCTTAGCACCCTCTGGAGCTGTCTGGGCATTCTTAGGAAGCAAGAATCATGAGGGATGCTGGGTTTGTTCTGGGGTTCTGCTGGGTTTCTGTAGGGTTGCTTGGTGTGCTGCAGCATGGACGCCTTGCTGTAGCCTGCTGACAGACCCAGTGCCTTCTGCAGGCTGCTCAGGGCTTGAAAGGAGCCTTTCCCTTCCTGCTTTCATTATTTTCTGGTCTGTGATTCTGCATGGAAAGCAGCCACTGAAGTTATCATACACACAGTTAGCTTCACAGTTCCATTGTAAAATCTGAAAGTAGGGAATCTAGATCTCTACCCATAACCTTTTTTCATTCCTTGGAGCAAATAGAGGCCGAAAGACATCAGCTCTCTACGTTAGGTTTGTGCATGCTTGTGTGAATCTGTTTCTCAGCAAACCCTTCTTCCATTCCACGGGACGACTTCTCCCAAACATGGTTCCTCTTGATGCAAATCAAACTCAGTTTCAGTTGTGAGCTGCAGGGGAGGCCGCAGGAAGAGCCCCCATAGATTGGGGTAACTGCTGATGCATATTCATTTTCAACATTGTTCTTTATATCTAACTTCTGGCACAGGAATTTGATGTTGAAGTTGACGTTTTTATCTAAATAAAATGCCAGTTAATGAGACCAGAATAGTCAATAGCACTCTGTAGAGTTAATCCCCTTACACTGTTTAATAACTGTATATATTGCTTTCTAGTTCAGAGCTTTGAACCAAATTCCTCAAACCCAAGTAAAATTACTTCTTTCTGCATTCTGGGAAAGCAACTGATTTTTATCTGAATAAATCTGCCTCTCCAAAAACAGACTCAGAGCTTCTCTTCTTTTTTTCTTCAGTAAGTGGGGGAAAAATTTGTGTCTTGGAAAATGGAGTTGCTTCAAATTGGTCACTCTGAACAAATATATAGATATTAAGGAAGAAAATGAAACCGTTTCTAATGAATAATTCTTTTTTTCTTAGAGTGTTTGGAAGTAAGCCATGCCTGGATCAGTGTAAATGGGATGCTTATTGTGAAATACCTGTTGTTTTGAAGTCCACACCAATAAAGCAAGGTCTGTTAAGGTTAGAAAATGTTAATTTCAGAGTCACTTCTGTGTTCGGAAACCGCCTGCTGCTGACAGAGCTTGTGAGCTCTGATCTCACTGAGCAGATGCCGAAAGCATTTTGGAAGCTCTGTTTTTCACATGTGGTAAATGAAAATTATTTATTCCAGCAATGAAATATTGCTTTATTTTCATTGACCTAATGCCAGTTCTCATAGCCTAATTCCATTGATATTCATGTGCGAGCCTCCTTCCTCCTTAATTTTCTCCTGGAAAATGAGCATAATATTTTTCAGGAGATACCTTATTTCATTGCAGACTGAGGATTGTGAAGTGCTTCGTTCTGCAGTAGCTTGGACTGTGCACAGCCCATAGAATGCTGGCATGATTTAGATTGTACTTAAAAGTCTCATTTAAAGGGTAAGAAGACATTCAAAGTACAGAAGATAGGATTTAATTAGAAATCTACTTTTTAATATATTTTTCTTCCACATAATAGAATGAATTTGAGTAACATAGGGAAAGAAGGCTGTTTCTCTTCCATTTGAGGGTAGAGGTATGTTCAGAATTAATTCCATTCCTGTGGAAGTGAACTGAACAAAATGCCCTACTTTGTACATCTGTGTAAATGTAATAGTAAGACCAAAGACGAGAAGGCAGTGATTGAAAAATAACAGCCACTATTTGTGTTTTGGGACTCCAGGTTTGGAATAGTTTGACAAGGAAATTAAGAGGAGCCTTTAGCAGGGACTCCAGTCTTGATTTCTCCTAGAGCCTGTTCCTGAATGCTCCTGAACTCTGCAATGGGAATTTATGCTGGACGGATGGACTCGATCCGTACCTATTTTTAGTGTATGTAAACCTTCTGTGCACTAGCTGAAGGATTTGAAGAACATCTTATTTCATGTTCTATTTTCCTGTTGGTGCTTAAATGACCCCCTCTAAGGCTTGGCTTTTTGATGCTATGATCAGAAATGCCATTGGCCTTTGGTGCCATCAGATGTTACTGCCCAGCATACAGTCATATTTTTGTATTTCGTTTAAAAATATTTTTATTAGCATTTCTGAAAGGAGAGGCTGAGAGATCTGGGGCTGTTTATCCTGGAGAAGTCTGAGGGAGATGTTAGCATTACGTGTAAATGCTTCGTGGGATGATGGGGCTAGGCAGCACTCAGCTGTGCATGGAGAAAGGGCAAAAGGAAATAGGCACAAACAGAAATGCAAGAAATTCTATTTATCAGTGAGAAATAGCTTCTTTGGTGTGAGGGTTGTCAAGCACGGAGCCGGCTGCTTGGGGGGGGTCGTGGAATGTCAGTGCCTGGAGATGCTCTCAGAGCCCCACGGGCTGTGGCCGTGCCTTACTGCCCTGTGGTGGGATGCTCTCAGGGTTCTGTGAGTGGTGACTGTATGAAAAATTAGTGATGAATAGAGATTTTCTGCAAGTGGAGATCAAATAACTTTAAATAAAAACATGGCAACGGTCTGCCAAAAAAAAAAAAAGATCCTTATAGGGAAATGGTATTTCTGTAACTTCTTGGAAGCATAACTTCTAAAGAGACTATAATTGAAACACCAGGGACCACTATTCTGCTGTTTGCTTCCATTAATGTCCAGACTTAACTCAGGCACAGTTTGTCTCCCGGCATAAGGAAATGTTACACTTAAATTCAAAAAGCTCTTGATTTCCTCTTTATTTTTAGTAGAATAAATGTGGAACATATGGAGTTTCTGTTTTCCCAAAATATTTGTCATTAGTACTGGCTGCCTCACTTCTTTCAGCAGAATCTTCCCCAAGTGAGTTTTCCTGCAACATAAAAAATAGTTGGGTAGAACAAGATTTCTTTTTGCCACAGGCTTTGTGATTCTTCTTGCTTACATTCATTGTCGCTAATTTATTTATTAATTTTGAATTGTAATTGCACAGAGGGGGGGGAGAGGAGCAGCAAATGTTCTGGCATATGGGCTGCCCTGTCATTGGAAACGGAGATCTGCAGTCGCTCTTGCTGCCCTGTGCCTTATGACCCCAGGCTCCAGACTCTCTGCCAGCCTGTTTATATTCCTGCTTTCTGCTCCCTTCCAATACAAAATTTTAATTATTTTTGCTTTGCCTGCTTGCCAGCATTTTGTAATAGAGAGCCAGTGGCAGTAATTCAGTAGTCTGCTAGTTGTGCTGCTGCTCAGAGGGTCACATATACTACAGCCTATTAACATTAACATGGTAATAGCAGCCGGTATGTGGAGCGCGCAGTGGGAATGTTGGAAGCTCCTCCAAGGACCCTGAAGATATGTATGGGCCACCCATGATGCAGAAAAAAAATGCCCTTTCTGCTTTGAAATGAGCCAATCTGTGTGTTTCATGGATACCCAGCAGCACTGCAATCATTAAGGCTATTACTATGCCTATTATAAATCACAGTTTTGTAGCAGTTTGTAGATTAGTCACAAAAAGTGCTTTCAGTCTAAAATTTTGTTAGACTGACTTTGTCTAGTAGCAATTCCAATCCTTATTAAACAAAATTGTCTTTAAAATAATTATGAATATAGCAATTATGCAAATATAAATAGTCAAGATTACAAGAATTGTTCCATAGAAAACTATGTATCCTTCAGTCAGTCTGGGGAATGATAAAAGGCAGGTCGGTGAAACAAATGTGTTTTACTCATTATGAGTCAGGAGAAGCCAGGTGATATTTGGATTCTTGGTTTCTGAAGATAAAATACCAATAAGTGAGCTTGAGAAGATGTCAGAAAATAAAGAAATGTTGCACTTGAGTAACTGCAAACAGGAGCTAATCTAAAGCATAAAATTTAATAACCTGTTTCTTCCTGGTGTGGTCAAGGTAGTCATTAACAGATGACTCCCTATAAATCAGCCCTGCCCTGCAGTTCCTTCTGGCAGCAAGACTTTTTCAGGAGGTCTCACTGATTTCAGAGAGCTGTCTGTGGTGTTACTGAACCTCTCATGCTCATCGCTATCAGTTTGATGGAGCTTTGTGGACAAACAGCGGAACAGGGCTGGAGGAATGCAAGCTGCTTTTGCAGGTCCAGTCCTGGGGACCACAGCCAAGCAATGTCTGGCTTCCCTCTTTCTCTTTATTTTCAAGCTGAAGGTCGCTTGCAATTAAAACCTGTTGCTATTTGTCTTATTCATCAGAGAACAGTTGCTGCTTTTTTGTTGGTTTTCTTTCCAACACATTTAAAATGCTTTCTTGGCTTGTGTTGGCTGAGCCACTCATTTGTGCCTTCCCATGCATTGTGCCCTTCTCTGAGCTCATAGCATCGTGCTCAGCATGGTGCCCCAGGGTGGTGTGGCTGTGCCAAGGCTGGCCGTGCTGACCAGGCAGGAGGGTTATTCACCTGGGCACTACTCCAGTTGATTTAGCCTATATGAGTATTGATTTTATTTTAATTTTTTTTTTGACAGTGTGGCACTGTTGACTCATATTCAGCTTGTGATCCAGTATAACCTCCCACATCAATTTTTTGAAGAACTCCTGCCTACCCAGTTATTTTCTGTGTGTACTGTTGATTAATCCTACTGAATTGGGTTACCTTGCTCTTTTTTTTTTTTTTTTTTGTTTCTTCTTTTTATTGATTCTGATCTGTGACTTCTTGGGATTGTTTTGAGTCTTGCTCTTGACCTTCAGCAGTGCTGCAGTTGTGCCCTGTTTCCATGTCGTTCGCAGATGTAACAAACATATGCTGCATTCCTTTATCTGCGCTGTTAATAAGAGCACTGAGCAAAACTAGTTCAGAACAGACTGTTGGAGAGTTCATGTGATAGATCCTTCTGCTTTGGCCATGAACCATCAAAACTTATGCTCTGGATATAATCAATGAAATATCTAAGATGACTGTAGTGCTTTCTAACCGGTCGTTTATGTCTTGAAGTTGTTTGTTTGAGATCTGTAGGAACGCAGCTAAACCTAAACAATATTATTCATAAAGCTTGTTGGAAGGCCCAGCCCATGCTTTCATATTTTACTACTTAGTGATAATTTCTCCTGCCGTAACTCTGATTTTTATTTATTTATTTTTTAAAGTGACTTGGTGTTGATCTGTGTGCTGGGGGTGGAAACTCCCTCTGCTGGCGAGGTCTGTTCTGGAGCATCTTGCTTCACGGGCGGGAAGAGAGGGTAGGGCCAGTGGATCTCCAGATGGAAAATCATTTGGAGGGTATTGCCCCCCAGTAAAATATCTTCCTTGAGGAATCAAAAGAAGTCATCATTTCAGGTCCTGTATGCTTGTCGTGCACGAGACTGATTATTGCTGGCTGGTTGCACAGCTTCCTTGAAAACAGAAGGTTGACAAAATTACACAACTGTTTCGCTCATCTCCAGAAGCTTTCTTTCTTTTTTTATTTGTTCTTTCTTTTTATGAAGATTTTTGTCAGTTGATTTCATGTCCGTTACTTTTTTGGTGGTGGGGGATGAAGAAAGATGTATACAGTTGTTTGCAAAAATGAAAGCATAGGTCTTTTAAGATTTCGTGTGATAAATTCTTCAAGGATGACAACAATTGAAGATACTTGGATTTCACCCAAGGATTTCTTGATACTGTGTTCAAACGCTCATCAGGAGAAGTTTAGTGACCTAGAGATCACTGCAGATCCTTGTTCAAATAACTGGGTAGTGGATTGATGATCTCTGTGCAAAGTTTACTAAAAGATTTTTGTTTTGTTTGCCTGGAGTCTGAAACATTGAAAATGTAATTGAAAGGATTGGTTGCTATAGCCGATGATGAGCAAGATGTTCTCATTGTACACATAGGTGTGATTCCTCCTGACTACAAACCCCAATGGAAGGACTGTATGGGGCAGTCAGAAATGTTGGGTCTGTGTTAGACATCAGGTAGAGGTTTAATAGGTTTAATGCTGAGCTGATATGTGAATTCCCATTGCCCAAGTCTGTGCAGGGATTTCTGTGAGTGGTGAATTAACTGCGATGTTCTGTCAAAGCTCAGTGCAGACAATGCATTTGACTGGAATAATTTTTCTTCATATTTTCAATAAAGCAAAGTTTTATTTTCTTTTTCTACTGTGAATTGTGGTATAATGTTGGTTGTATCCCACTAAATAGCAGCAGAATTGAGCAGTAGTAGCACAGCTGGTTTTACCTTCTTAATATAAGTTACATTGCCTTGGGAGACATGATGACAAAGCAAAGTTCTGTTAATGCAGCAGGATCATCCTTTGACAATGCAACTGTAAGGAGGAGAATTTAACATCTCTGAACTGGCATTGCTTCTTAAAATAAAAGCAAATAAGTGGAGAGGGGGCTGGCACGGAGAGATGTGGAAAGCTGAGTGCTGGGAGGTCTCCTCACAGCTGCTGGGCTGTGGTTCCTGTTGTGCCTGGACGACTTGAGAAGTGATGAATGTTGCTGAGATGTGACAAGAAGACAAGATTTCTGCATTGGGGTCCTTTGTGAATGGTTTCTGACTAAGATATATGTACCCACACCTCCAAGAGGAATGCACAGGTGATGCCCATTCCAAGAACCTACTGTTCTAGGGAGAGCTGTCTTAAAAATAGATAAAACCAAGCTCAAGGTTATCTACCCAAATCAGTAACGTGTGCTCCAAGAGAGTTAGCATCTGATGAATGTCATTTAAGTACCTCCCCAGCTAATAAATAGCTCAGGAGGTATAAAATTTAATGCTTCTAAAGTTGCAGGAGCCTTTGCAGAACACTTTTAAATAGGACTTGTTGGAAGCAGGAGGCTTAATACTCACCTGCTGGGAGCTGAATGTTGAAAAGGATATGGTGGAATGGGGCTGCTTTTCTTGAATGTAGGCTTGTTTTGTTTTAAGCTCTTTTCTGGTTATGTGGCTTTTGAAACATTTTTTTCTGTTGTTATTGTGTAACACGTTGGCCAAGTTGCACTAGTAAGCAGCATTCTGTTTTTTTAAAGCCTGATCTGAAGCATTTCTGAAGGCTCAGCTGGCTTTGGAGTGGGTCATTGTGCCACAGAAATAGCCTGAAGAGCAACTGCATGTCATTTTTCACATGGCTATGCCTGAAGGATCTGTTTGCTTTCAGTCTTAAACATACATCTGTTGCCCGTCTCGGGAGCTCCTGTACCAGAATGATTCTCACTTTCCTTCTGTTCTTTCCCTATCATGGTCACCTGTGGTTCTGCTGAGGAAATAAATGATATATGTGCACATTTGTAAGGCGCAGTCAGTCTTGGGCAGAGAGCTTTTTTATTTTATTACTGAGCTTTACTTGACAGGTGAGCAAATAAGCAACAGAAGCTGCTCTGAGATCACTGAGACCTTATGTAGTAGCTATGAGTTTATTTAGAAATCACAGCAGTCCAAACTCTGCCCCAGTTGGCTTGCTTCCTGACAAGCAATGCCCCCTGCTTCTTTGCAGTCATGTGCTTTTTCCTAATTCCCATGGCAGTCACTTTTTGGCACTTACAGTTAGGAGGAAAAAGTAAAATGAAGTATTACAAGGCATTTGTTTTGTCCCTGAGTTTTGACTCATAAGCAGCGATAACTTCTGTGCTGATAGATTTTCACGATATATAATCAGGTTGAATGGATAAAGCTTTCATTCTACGGCTGTCTTATTTTTTTGCCATTGTTACGTTTAGGTAGCTCTGAAGGGAAGAAGTCTATGTTTATGTATATTACACATGGATAGCTCAATTTATGTAAGTCTTGTGAATTTTAATTTAGTCTTTTTAAACTAAGAAAAGGTTTATTTCCTTTTCTTGTGCTTTACAAAACTTTCCTTTCCAAATCTTGGTCTGTTGAAGACTCATAATGCTGCCAAGTCTACACTGTTCTTTTAATTAAAAGACAAAAAAAGGAAGAGAAACTTTCAGTGGATGTAAATCCTTATAATCCTGAAATGATGTAAATCACTGCAACTCCAAGTCATTGGAACTATTCTGACTTACATCTACCGAAAATCTGGCACATAATATTCCTGCTGGTCTTTTCTTTTACCCAATAGATGCTCTACACAGAGTTGGCACTACGAACAAAGCTTTCTCTTACTAAATGATAGAGGGTGGCACGGCTTCCAGCACTGCTGATTCAGCACAGCAGAGGCCATTTTCCTCATTTCTTTGTGAGCTAGATTAAATTACTCTGCAGGCTGGACTGCAGCCACAGGCCATGGTTTTGCAGTCTTATAACATGGTATCCCAGTCCATGGCATCTGAGAGATCTGGCTGCATGCAAAGCTCTTCTGCTTCACTGCAAAGGATTTTTAGATTCATCTGTCTCTTTACAAGGCTAATGCCAGCAGTACTGAAAATATTTTGATTTTCTAGTTGATACATAATAAAATAAGGTTCTGTTAATTGAATAAAGGGATATCATGGGGATCAGGTTGGTATAAAAACACCACTGTATTTGTTTGTCATGGCAACGTTTCTTTAGTTTTGCCTTACAGAATTACAGGATAATAAATACTGTAAGTTCTTCAGTGAATATAACACAACTGCGCTACCAGTGAAGGTATCCTGCTTGAGCTTGGGGAGTTGTGCCATGAGGGCTTTTTGGATGATTTATCAAAGTGTTGGGACCTGGAAATCCATTTCCCTTTGTGCCTCTGCATGGGGGTGTTTCTTGTCTGATCTGTGTGGAGCTGGAATTGAACCCAGGGAGTGAGGCGGTGGGATGTGCTTTGTGGTCACTGCACCTTGTTCATACCTGAGGAGTTGGGACGTAGGACATCTGTGACTACAGCATGTGGGTAAACAAGTAGTTTTCTGCTCATTGACCAGTGCTGGATTCCTTTATTTGAAAAGCATAGCTGGCTCTGCTGTGCTGTCTAGTTGGGCTTCATGATCACGTCTTATAGCAGAAATGGTCTGGCTTTGGTGGAGTGTGGGTGTTGCTCTAATTTACCCTCTCTTCTCCAATGCTGATAATCAACCCAAGAAGCTTTCTCTATTGGTGAATGGAGAAAGTAACAGTTAATGAGGGGAGAAAAGGTCAAATGAATCAAAGTAAAAGCCATCATGTTTCCAACATGAAGAGTGTTTTAAGTGGATGTTGTGTAATCCAGATATTCAAATGAAGTCAAGACCAGGCTTAAAGTATTTTCACAATAGGTTTAGAAGTTTCGCTCTATCTCCTCTCCCAAGTTTGAGTATCTAATCATGTTGTTTTCTGACTGTAAGGGGCAGTCCAAACATGTGGTTATCTAATTGCGTTTCAGCATTATCCACATAGTTTAAGCAAAAAAAAGTCTCCTTTCTGGTTATAACTCAAAGGTGGATGTATTTTTACAATTAAAAAGTATTATCCAGTCAGAATATTTTTCATTACAATAATTCCCTGAGTGTGGTATGGAAGTAAGGTTTATATTGCTGGTTTCAATTCCAAAGCAAAAACTGACAGATAAGGAAAGTTGTTTCAGAGCAGTTTATCCTGTTGTCTAAGACCAAGCTCCAGTCTCTCATTATCAGGAGTGTGGCTGAGCAAAGGGTTTATCTATTGATTTCTGAATGTATTGTGCTGTTAATCTAAAACTTCTTTCCTCGGTGGAATTTCTATTCAGGAGTCTCTAGTCAAGCTCAGGAAAGTTATTTGATTTTGAAAGAATAATAATAAAAGAAGTATTGATGCCATTGGATTTTTCTGAGCGTAGTCTTCTAGTAAAATATAAAGGCATCCTCCTCCTGTACGTATGCTTGACAGTTTAGTTCATTATTTAGGAGCAAGGCAGAGTACGGAGATCACTGAAGTTTTACTATCTGAGAATTTGCAATGACAGAACTTTTTCACAAGAAACTTACAAGTTGTGGTGATGTAACAAAACGGAAGAAATTCTGAGTTAGTGCAGCTTTGTCTTCTTGTAAATCTGCGCTTTGTTTCTTAACAATTAGACCTTTCCTGCTAACTTTTTAACTACTAAAATCTAACACTAGAAATCCATTTGTGTTATTTCCTAAAGAGATACGTGGTAAGGGAATTGCACTTTCTATGTGCTGCCCCTCTTATTTCTGATATTATTTACGTATATAAGGAAATCGATGCTTTAAAAGAGCAACAGCAGGACAGTAGATTATGTTTGGGTGTTTTAGTTAATTAAACATCTCTTTCTAAAAACTGACTACAGGAGTAAGCAGTCTTCTTGCCTTTGAGTGGACTGGTATTTCTCAGCCTATTGTGTGTTGGGCAAGTGATTATGAAAAAAGGAGGAAATGGATGAGACGTAATTGGTAGCAAAATGAGGTCTTCCTCCATTTTGTGGAAACGATCCTGCCTTGCTGAAGGTGGTTGTCTGTTGCTTCGTGGTGCCCATGACTGGTCCCATAATAGGATTATACTGTTTCATTAGGATGTTGTCAAATTAAATCAAGGAAAGTGGACTTGTGGCTGAGAGAGCTTCTTTGTGAATGTTCCCTCTCCAGAATACGAGAGTTGGAGATGGCAATTACTGCTTCCTCAACTTCGGAGGTAGGCTCACAGTCTGTGTTGGTGACATTTGCGCTTCTTTCATGTGATACACCTAGCAGAACTTATTTCTCAATTTGTTTAAATGTGCCTATTTTTTCTGAAGTGGGGAGAAATGACATCTTATTTTATGCCTCGGATTTACTTTAGATGGAAGCCCAAATCCAGGTTTCACTTGCTTTACTTTCCAAGCTTCTTTTTTCAGCGCTGGGTGAATAGGACACACAGGATTGTACTGGTGAGCTGCTCAGGGCAGCTGACATTACCGGAGCTGAGGTAAGAAAGCCCTAGCATGTGAGGCTTTGCTAAAGATCCGAGTTTTTGAACCAGATAGAAAAATGTGATTTTCTTTTTCCTAATCCCCCATGTAGAAATAAGTGGTCTAGAATATCTGAAATATCCACCAGTATCATTTCCCTGCTGAGAATTGGCTAACTGTGCAAAATTATATTGACCCGAGGGGATTGAAGTATAGAAGTGGCCTTGTGCTTAACGGCGCAGGAATCAAACTGTTTTACTGATAACATTTTATTGATTCATCTTCTCCTGGTGCTACAAGTAGCCCGAAGCTTCGCAGAATGAGCTGGCAATGTTTTTGTATTGTGGACATTACAGTATTGCAGCTCTTCGTAGGTATTGAAATTTTATTTATGGGCTGAGAGCTCACATAATTGTTGTGATTTGTAATGACTGAGGCTGCAGATGGGGCTTCCCAGAGGTTTCATTTCCAGCCAGATAACTGGTAATTCCTCTTTTCTGCTTAAGGATCTGTTGTCCCTCCCCATTTCTGCAGCTGCTGAGGTTTCTCTCTCTGAAATGCTGAAGCATACCTCCGACTTGATGAAGGCGTGTAAAATGATTGAAATTGCCTTAACGAGGCAATGGAAATGTTTCTTGCCGTTTGCAAGGGATACTTTGTCCTTTTCATAAAGGAACGGTGGTTTCAATCAGTATTATGGAAATAATAACAACAGAAAAAATCCTCCTTATGACAAAGCTTTAAGAAAATGACTGGCTTAAAAAAAACACAATGGCAGGTTGTGAATTTAACCTGCATGTGTTAACTAATTAAATTCTTTTGAAGGAGCTAATTCCATGTATTTTATTTAATGAAGGCTTATTTAAAATTTTAATGATATGGGTCTTTTCAGTCAAACGCCATGTTGACTCATGACATTATTTTTTACACAGTCTTCATTCTGTCATGAACAACAGTAGTTGAAATGTGAGCACTTGATAAATTATCATTAAGTTAGTGCATTGTAGTTGCGGATTTCTGTTACTGTAGTTCACTGCGATACAAATTGATTGTGTTGGACTTGCTGTTTTTAAAGGTACAGCGGTGCTATTGATTACACTACTTTATCTCAAGTGTTTCATCAGCCTGCTGGCAGGCTTGTTCCCTACACAATTTCAGAAAGTACAAGCCTCTGTGCATTTATTTGCTGCATATTTCATGCATGCACGCATCCTTTTCTATTTTGAATACCCTGTAAGGGGTTGCGTTGCTCCATGTTAGTGCTGTGCCCTCATGCGTGGCTGCTCCATCCCTGGGCTCTGGGTGCCCCTTGATGCTTGGGTCCTGATGTATCTGATGGAGGCAGCCCCGGGCCGTTCTTCAGGTGATCTCTGAGACTTCCTTTGCTGAGGGCAAAGTCAGGTCTACTAACATTTTATGGCACACGATGCGTTTGTTACAGAGGTTTCATCGGAGCTGTTGGTGTAATTGTTTGTGGCTGTGATGTATGTCACTAGTGATATTGGAAAAGCAAGAGCTTACATCTTGGATAGTCAAAATTTCAGACCTTTTTCTCCATTAACTTGAATAATGGATTTCCTTTGTACATCTTGGAAGGCCCAGACCTGTTTCAATACTAAATGTATTGGAAAAGGATTGCTGTCAAGTTTTGTCCATCTGATTAAATTCCCTTATTAGCACTGGAGAAGCAGTCTTCCAGAGAAGACATTAGATGAATAATCTTTCCAGCTTCTGTAGGTTACAATCGTGTGGCCTTTAATCAAATACAAAACCAAAATTCTGTGGCTCTTAATCAAAAACAAATCTAAAAGTCCAACAACAAAACACTTAAGCGTTACTCTAATCACTCTTTGTGTGTGATCGGTAGTAATTCAGTATATTGCTTCAATACAAATTGGTATTTCAGCTGTCTGTGAGTTGTTTTTAGACTTCAGTTATCACAAGTGCTCAGTGCTGTGAGGGCTCTGTCACCCCACGCTTCAGGCTGAAGGCATTGCGATGATGATGTCTTTTGTTCCCTGGTAAAGTTTGTCATGATTCCTTTTGACGTGCTTAGCCACATGTAAGAAACTTTTTGTCGTGAAGTCCTGCTGATCTGCTGGGATTGTTGCAGCCCGTCTTGGTGATTATTGTCCCTTCACTCTGTACCAGAGAAGGGAATAACAGGAGTTGAGCAAAGAAGCAAAATACTCAAAGTTGAGTGAGAGTCCTGAGGTAATTTTCTAACAGCTGGGGAACTTACATTGGAGGAAACTACCAAGTGAAACCAAATACACTTTAACCCTTGAGCTTCTTGCCAACAGATGTGCATTGGCCAAATATAACTCCCTGACACTGTTGCACCCGAGGGGCCGGTGAGAGGAGCAGGGGTGCTGCTGCACATCGGCTTCAGGAGCACCCGTGCCTTCCATGTGGGAGGGGAAGTATGGTGCGGGTGTAAAAAGGCTCACTTCCTTGTATGAATGGAAGGGAAAAATTAGTAGTTTGGGACCGGCAATCATAATACTGGGTAACAGACTTCTAAAGTTTGCTGGAAGTTTCAGGAAACAAGATGTTTGTACTAATTAGATTATCTGCCTGTATCTTTATTCACTTCTTTAAAAAATAAATAAATCTTAAATGAAATCGAAGTGTGGTAGAACATATTTAAGTCTCTATGATCAAAGTTGGTAGACAAGCAGCTATGAATCCTGCTTGTAACCATTTCCTCAAATACAGATTTATATTTTCTGTCATAGGATGAGGGCTTTTGTATAGGTGGTGGTGAAGTGCTGACAAATGTCTTTCAGATATTAATGATCCTGATCACTTTCAGATGCACACGTGATGACATTTAGGTAAAACAGAAAGATATCTTACGTGTTAACAATATGTTTGTTTGTTTGATGTGCCTACACATACTGACTTACATTGGCTTGCCATGTCTTCATCTTCCTCTATTATCTACTACTATATCTTTAATTAAAATGCAAACAATCTTTGAGATAGAGAACCTAGTTTTCCTGACCTGAGTTTATAAAGCGTCAGCAGTAGAATGCTGGCCAGGTATGGAATCTTCTAACTTGTGTCTTGAACCAGGTGATCAACAAAACAAATAGGAGATGTAGTTGGGTAACTGGTCTATCTCCTGATCAGGAACTGTGGTAGGGCAGGTTGATAAGAATATCAGTCCAGGAACTTTTGCTGTGATTTTTAAAGGACTTTTTCAGGAAAGGGTTGTAAGGAAGGAAAAGGAAGACATCTGCAAACTTTGATTAATTAAGAGGATTCTTTAGTTGAAGGTATGTAAACGGAAAATAAATAGTAGCAGAGAGATGCCTAGTGTATGTATATGTGTAGCCAGGTGGGAGGCAACAGTGGCCCACACTGCATAGAGGCAGGGACAGGAGGCTGGAGCTGACCCACAGCACTGAGGCAGATGTGTGGAGAGGGCTTGGGGTCACTCTTTGTAGTCTTGAAAAGGTGGGCCACACAGCGCCAAGGAGACATAAAGAAACCGGCTGTAATCATGGTGCAAGATAACCAGAAAGCCAATGCAGGCGCTTATGTGCTGTCAGTCACTGGTGTACATTTTACTCTGTTCTCAGCTTAATAACTTGAGCTGAAAATCTTTAGTCAGGAACCAGCTGATTTCTTCGTTTCTTTTCATTCTGCTTCTACATGAGGGAATGAAAGGATTGCTTCATAGACGTGGAATTCAAATGTGAATGTTCTGGCTCATTACGGAAAGCAGCACTGCCTACTTAAAAGAACAAAGCGTCAGAATGATAGCCTATCTGATCACCTGCCTAGACATACTTTTATCAAACTTGGAAGCCCCATTAGCATGAATGATTTCCTACTATGTGTGTCCCTCACCTGCGTTTGTCAGTGGCTAATTTATTCTGAATTACAGTTCACGAGTTGGGTGTGCTGTTTCTGTGAGGATTACTTTGAAGTAGTTTTTCATTTATGTCGTTGAGTCCGTTTCTGTTGCAGTGTCTGTGGTCACATTTGGTTTTTAGGTAAGTAGAGGAAGGCAGCTGGAAGAAGTTTGTATCGGACAGTAGGCCCACTCCTACATCTGTGAAGAATTAAGAGAACATTTAACAACTGGCCCCACTTTAGTATTGTTGGACCGGCCAGAGCTTGGCTGTTAGGATTGACCTTTGAAATTTGTCTCCATTAAAGGATTTAGCAAGTTCAGTTTTAGGGTTTTTTCCTTCTTCCCTTTCTTGCCCAGCTAGATGAATGTTTGGTAGTGAAGCATGTGCAGTTCTGCTCCAAGGCATGCCTGAAACCAGAGACCAAACAACGGAAAAATAATTCAGGAGAACTTAGTTGAGTGTCCACTGGGTTTCAGTGACAGTTTACATCATGATGTTAACTTCATTTCAGCAGTTGAGTTGCCATGACCTTAAGGGAAACTTTTGCAGGCTGAGCTTTCTCTATTTCTGGGAGAAGAAATGATGTAGTTTATGCATGCATGTTTTTCTGCCATATATGGTTCATGCTGAATTTGGAGGTCAAGGGCAGTGACTAAAAGTTTTATTTAAGGATGAGAGTTATGGGATGGCACTTCCGCATCGTGAGTTCCTAATAACAAATGCACTGGTGCTTAAAGCTTTATAACAGTACCGTGTCTGGTTCAGAAGATTTAAAACAAACAAAAAACAAAACAACAACAACCCAGAACAGTAAGAACAACAACAAAATAAAACCACCAAAAAACCCCAGTGTTCCCCTCTTTGCTTGCAAGTGTCCATGAATAGCAGATGGCTTCATCTTTACTCGTTGATGGGTAAATTACAGAGGTCCATCTGTTCCTCACCTGCATCCAGTCAAGTATCTCCAGTCTTTAAGATATTTCTTGACAGTTGTGGAAGATTTCATGCCGGGTGGAAGATCAGTTCGAGTTACAGACACCCTCAACTTTCAAAATGTTCTGGAAGCACTTCAGCAGTTGTTCCCAACTTTAATGATGCATGCTACAAACACAGTGCTAACCCAATTAGGAGAAAAAAAAACCCCAAACAAACAAAATTCACAGGAAGAAAATCTTTGCACATGTTTACAGTAAAGCCAAAATATTTGGGCTGTGTTTATTTAACTTCAGTGCTCAGGGTGATGTCACTTCACAGAAATGATATTACTGGGCTAAAGCAGTAAGTAGTGTGCAAGTGAGGCAGCAGAACAGGACATACTCAGCTGGACTCAAGATATTATGATTTTAACAAGTTGCTTATACTGCTGTCAATAAAGAGGGCAAATAACTGTTGATAATACTCTTTGCTTGCCATTAATCGTGAGAGTAAGTAAGTATGTACCTTTAGATCCCAAAGCACCTGATTGGCATGTGCAGTTAGGCAGCCAGGTATCCTGTAGCTAGTTTTTCTCATCTTAATTGAGTCTGCAGTGTTGTGTCTGTGAGTTGGAAGCTTTCTCTTGAAGATCACGCCCCTAAACATGAAGAACACACAAGCTGTCTCACTGGGGGATTTTTGTTTGCTTTGCTTTTTTTCCTCCAAATTCAATCAGTCGTGCAAGTAAATATATAGGCTTTGAAAGTATGGCCTGAGGAGTCTGACACTGGCCACTGGTTAGTGGATTTTTGCTTAGTAATTGCTTCATCTATTCAATACTATTGAAAACACCCTTGAGTAGATTATAGCTGCAGGGGATCAACACTCTAAAGCAGCAACCTAATTAATGAATCTCATTGCCACTTAGACAAGCATTATGCAGTTGGCCTTGGTTGTCAGTATAGATCTGTTCTTATGACATTATATATTTGTCCACAAAACTGGCCTGATTATTACAAAAATGAATAAAGTGGATTTGGGAGGCTGTTGTGTAGGGTCTGCAAATGAAGCTGATTGTATTTTCAGCATGCAGTCACATTCCTGGCATTACCAGTGTCACCAACATCTTGTGGCTGTGCGGAACAACAGATGAATTCTCTTAGCTTTTATCTCAGTAGCCGTGACCAAGATTATTCACTTGCATTTAGATGAAGTGAAAACACAGTTGTCATAGCCAGAGACTGAAAGCAGGTAAATTGTTTTAACATTTTAGAAGGGAGAGCAAAATAGAGGTAGAAAACATGTATTTTTTTCATTTAATATTAAAAAAATATATATACAAATCTTCATGTGCTTCCTGTGAGCACCTGGGTTCTGTAGTCTGGATGGTGGATAAAGTGTTTGTCTTCACTTAAATAAATCAGGCAGTAGCACCTGCTAGTGACGAGCCGCTTCTGAAGAATGTTTCTTTAATAGATGTCATCCTAATAGTCAGCTAAGCGTTAGTATCTAGCTTTAAGAAAAGCATGCTGTTCATTCCTGACATCATTCTAGTAACAAAAACTGTAACTGTGGGTGTGAGTTGGAGATTGTTTTTAGCTGTATTAATGCCACAGATGAATTTAGTAGCTAGTCTGTTTGTAAAAACATATATATGTTTCAATCAACTAAATTAACTTAAATCAATGACTGTAACAACCCCTTCTTCCAGGAGAGGTTCTCTTCCAGAGCTGCAAGTCCTGCAGCCATGTGCTATGGCCTCTGTGCATAGGAGACCCTGTGTTAAGGGCCCCAGTACTGAATATAAATCCTTTACACTTATGCAGTGTTTTAAAATGTAATTTTCTGCTTCTCTATGGAGACTCACTGAAACCTATGATTTCTGCTTCAGCTTATGAGAGCTATTTGAATAAAATCACTTCCATTAGTAAATTCCTCTGATGCAGTTGTGGATCTTTAATGTGATATGGTCACTGGACCTTGTTTCTGTTCTCTGAAGTGGTTGTAGCACATGGCGAGTTGTTATCCTGGGGTATCCTTCCTGTTTTGCATGTCAGTGATTAACAGGACATCTCTGTTCCAGCCTGTTCCTGCTCTGGGAGCTGTCCTGGGAAGTAGCTGCCCTGGCACTGCTCCGCCCCACTTCTGCCTTCCCATCCGAGCATTCTTTTCTGCATCTCGGGTGCTGGTGCATTTCTTTCTTGGTTTTTCTCCCTGCGTAATGTGCCTAAGTGTAGAATTTCAGGAAGCATTTTTGATACCTGAAAGTGACACTTGAAGGGGTAATTTTATTAACTCTGGTAGACGGTCAGTGAAACATCCTTTGCCTTATGGTTTGAGTAATAGAAATATGGTTTAGCTCTTGTGGTTATACATCAGAAAAAAGAACTTCTCCAGCTTTTTGAATCTCTTTTCAGTAGACATGGCCACAACACCTTTCAGTGCTGGCCAGTCACTTTCGTGTCAGTGAGCAACTGGGTTGAGGATTAGCCAGCAGAGATCAATTAGGGATACTGGGGGAATGTTAGAAGGCAAGGACTGAAATACATGAATTTTATTGATCAATTGTCCTGCGCAATCAGCATCGCTACAGGTCAGTCTTAAAGCTATGTGAGAACTAGATGGAAGTTCTTTTCTACTCTCACAAGTGGTTTGAATCAAGAATGAAATACTCCAGTCAACGGAGAGCACAGATTACTGAGATTTAGAATTCCAAACTTTGATAAAGCACCAGTCCAATTAATAAAGCATAAAAAGTATTGTTAGCATGAATATGCTGTGCAATGCTGAAGATCCATTATTTTATGTAGTATGTGATTGTGTTACTAATTATGAGGCTCACTAGTCTGTTAAACAGGAGTCCAAATAATTATAATTTGTTTGCAGTTCTCACCCTGCATATTTCCACACAGTAAGACAGTTATGTGTTGAATGATCGGTCTCTTGCATGCCTTTTTGTGTGTTTATGAAAATTCAATGTTTCAGTTTTGTTGTACATCAAGTATTTCCAATTTTGTTGTTTTTATTCTGGCAGCATGTTGGTAAACTGAAGGATAAGGCCAGAAAAGGGGAGTGATTGAGACTCAGGATTGTAACTGACCATAAACTAGTAAAGTACATAACAAAATTCCTTTTCCTGTCAGCTACATTTGTATAATGCATTTTGCATTAAAAAATCCATATGGATAGAAGTTCCTTAATGCTCTTAGTTACTGGGTATCTTGAAGGAGGAATAAACCTTGCAGCCACTTCCAGCCTTGAAAGCAATTTGGGTCCCAGGGCTCTCATGGGAATAAATCGAAGGGTGAAGTTCTTAAGACTTTCCTGTGAATGCTCAATTTAGAGCATCTTGGAATCAGCAGCAGGCATCTAAAAACCCTCGTGAACTTGAACACCCAGAGAATGGGTTATTTAATGTTAGGAAAAAATTGTCGAGCTTTTCTAAAAAGCTCAGAAAATTGAGGCTGAACTACCAAAGTCACTCTTAGATCTAGAGCTGTACTTCAGGAAATGGCTTGAATGAGAAGGCAACGCTACAAATTAACTCTTTGTTTTATGGCCAAAAAAGTGTAGGTAGAGTTGTTTCTCTGAATCTACTTGCAAGTTTGCTGAAGTTTAGGTAGCGAGATGGGTTGCTTGAAAAAATACCACCAAAAAGTTCGCAATCTCAGACTTAGATAATAGTTTCTGAAAATAGCTGGGCTGCCAGAATGTCACTATTTGGAATGAGAAGATTGCTAAGGGGAAATGGCAAGTAATAAGGGGCCTAAAGAGACACGAAAAGCTAGCAGCTTCATTTTACTTTGAGGGAGAGAAGATTGCTTAGCACTACTTATAGCAGCTTTCATTCAAAGATCTCAAAGCTTGCTGAACCAAACATAATTATTTGAAGAGAGGTATAGACTAATGATCACTTCACTCATCACTGAATTGCAGCCGTCTCTGTACTGGAGCGCAGTGGCTATTTGGCAGCAGGCATCAGTGCGAGCTCGTCACTCAATACGTGAGGTTAAAAATGAGAATGCAGCTGGGAAGAAGCTGGGGCAACAGAATGCACTGCCATTTCTTCAGTTAAGTCTGGACGTGCTGCTCTTAATGTAAAGAAAAGAAAAAGACTGCAAGTGAAGATATTTAATCTCTTCTGACATTCACATTTGCTATTCTGCCCAACTTGTCCCTTATTAGGAAAAAAATCAGTTCTTGATATTAAAATACCTCAGTGGAACTGTTCTGTTTCTTAAACTGTGATGCCTGCACAGTTGGCTGTATTACGTCTTTATACTTTTTATGTAACTGCATTTGTCAACAAACTCAAAGGACAAATATAATTTAGCTAGGAAAATAACTAGATTTTGTTTTTCTCATGACAGGGAAAAATGGACTTACGTGGTCCTTACTTTTTGGATGATTTTGTGTTTTTTTTTTCCTCCCTCCCACAAGCCGTTTCACATAAAGACAGGAACTCTTATTTGATTTACGTTAGCGTGAATAAGCAAACACCCTCCACTGAGATGCATGCGTATAACCCCGCTTACCTCTAACTGCACCTGGAGTGCTGCTAAGGGCGGCTATGGGGCTGGAGCCCTGTGCCCTGTGGAGGAGGAGGAGGGAGGGTACAGACTGGGAGCAAGTGATTAACTCCACATTAATGGAATACTTTCAGTCATGCAAAATCTTTGCAAGTGAGATATTGTTTGATCACCGCTGATTATATATTGTCAGGCATTTCAGCACAGAGCTATGTTTATGCCAAGTGCTCTGAACCAGAAGGAGAAGGAAACTTCCTAATGACCTCCTGGAGAGTCAAGCCCCAAGCATTAGGTCTAGAACTGTTTTTTCATCTGATGCCAGGCGGCTCTAAATAGGTCTTAATGCAGCTCCAACAGTTTATGCTATTTAATAAATCTAATCTGTAAAACAGGTCACGTAGAAAAACTAAAAACTTTTCTTCTAATTACAGTAAGATTTTATTGAATGCACATTATACGTATAGATCATAATACTTATTAAAAAAGACTATTAAGATTTTACAGTTCAAGATTTTACAGGCAGTGGGAACAGTGGAAGCCTAATGCTTTCTGAGAATCATATCTGCATTAGCAAGATAAAGGACAATTTAGGAAGATTACAAAAGCAATGATTTAGAGTACAACATAAAAATCTGCTGAGAACTAATTCGCAATGCCAGCTGCTGCTAAGCTTCTTAATCTTTATCTAGTTCAATTAAAATCTGAATGTTTGGGATTTCATTAACAACTGGGGACTTGGAAATTACATGCACTTTTACACTGTATTCAACTGCTTACGCACATTATTGGAAGTTGCCCAGAATGTCTTCAGGTAGACTGAGATATAATTAAAACTTAAGTACTTAAAGGATAATGCAGAGGTAAAAGAGGATTATTTTAATTTTTCTGTCAGATCCAATTGACAAAAAAACAGAATCTTGCACAAGTCAAAATGATTGCAGTAGAAATTTTACTGCAAGTGATATCTGTGGCTGATTGTGCAATCAGGTGTGCGGATCTAAGAGCTCCATTGGAGGGCAGAGGGAGCTGGGTGTTGTGGTTGTTGGCCCATACCGACTGTATTTTGTGTGGGGAAGGAAACTCTTCACTTCTGTCATTCACTTCTGCACCGATGTAACCGCGCCGCCATCAATTAATTATGCATTTCAAAGAATCTGCAAGTAGGCCTTTCTAAAATTAAACTAAGCAAAGTGATGAACAAGCTTTTAATCACTTAATACTGTGTATAAAAAAAAATAGTTTATTTCCATTAATTCCTCAAGAATAATTCTTCTAATTTTTTTTTTCTCTGTTTTTCTTCTTTCCTTTTTTTTTTTTCCTGGGAGAAATTTTGCTATCTTTATCACACCTGTTGTTTTCAGTGAGTGAAATGAAATGTAGGAGAATAGCCCTGCATTTTGAAGCAGATGTTAGAAAAACAGGTTTAGTTATTTGACGGTGCACAGGTGTCCTGTCTGACTTCTCTTCTCTGTGTGATGGAGCGGGTTCTGCGCTGGAGGTTTCCCTGGAGAGCAGAGTGGGGAGCTGGGAGGGTCACCCTGGGTCAGGGACGATGCAGAAGGATCTGCTGTCTGAGCTTGGGGTCAAATTCTCAGCTGCTCCGACTTTTTCTAAGTTTCAAATGGGATTGGATTTCTTTCTCTTTAATTATTCAGTTCCAACGATCTTAGGTGCCGTTCTGGGATGCAGAGATAAGAACATTTTCAGAAGGAATGAGGGTAGTGAAGGTGGTGGTGATGTTTCTCTTTAAAATGTTGAAAAGGTGTGCGGGTACTGCAGGATAATTGGTACATGATTTAGACAGCCCGGACGTGTTTAAATGGTGTGTTTTGATCAAGCTAACTTTTAAATAGCTATAGTGATAAAAAGAATTTGTTCAGCAATGAAATTACTTAACACATTCAGGGAGATTTTGTTAACTTTTGTCATAAGAAATTAAGATGCTATTAGCAGAAGAAAACAGGTTTTGTGAGGTTTTGTCTGCTTAGCTCCCTGATCCTGAGCTCTGGTGGTACAGCTGCCCATCCACATCTCCACAGAGCAGTGTGTTAACGGTACGATGCACACATTTTGAATGGAAGGATGCCACGTGGAAGGAGAGACAGAAAAACATCTTTCACCTCTGTTTAGGAGCCTTATGGCAACCCTCTGCCACAACCCACTGTGCTCTAGAGCATCCCTGCAAGGTAGGTGCTGTGTGGGTGCAGAACAGGTTAAAGCATTCCTGCTGCTGGATCCTGGAGCTGTGGGTGGAGCAGAGCTGGGTCATGTCTCTCTGGAGCTGATCCCACGACTTGAACAAATTCAACATATAGCTATAGCCTTCCTCCTGTATGGAGCCCAGTGCGCTATATGATACTTCAGCTTCACAGTTCTTAATTTGCTCTACTGTGTGCTGGGCAACGTGTCCTCAAAAGAGCAGAGAAGCTGTTCTTTCCTCTGTCTGTTGAACGTATTTAGAGTTATGTCTTTAATTTTCTGATTTCAAAATGGCTCAGGCATTAAGTAGCCACCAGTGCATGGCAATCAGGACGCAAGCTTTCACTCCCTGAATTTAGGTGCTTTTCAAAATGTGGGGATTTCTATCAAAGATGGAGATAAGCTTCCTTCGCTTCTCTCTTTAGAAAGAGAATGCTGAAATAAATAAAATGAAGAATATTGATATATCACAAATGGAAACAGTAAATGTGTCGCTAGGGAGATGAGTGGGAGTTGAGAGCAAAGATAACTACAGATATGGTAAGTATCTGTGCATTTGGCTTCAGATATGAAAATCTGTGCCACAGATTGATCCTAGAGGAGTAATAAATACACATTATCTGTAATTATTCTCAAACTTCATAAACCTTACTTTTAGTAACATTCTTTGCATCACTTTTTTTCTGAGATCTTTTATTTTTATGACACTGTCAAGCTTTTTAATTTTAATTTTGAGGAAAATTGCTCCAGCTGTTATGGATTTTGTTTTAGCTTTCATTTCTGCCATTCTCTTGAAAGCTGATAAGCCATCCCACTTCTATTCTCTGGAGACCAAGTTTCCTTCGGAGAGTTCTGGTAGCAGCTTGGAAGGGTTTTTGTATCTGAGCTATGCCTAAATGTTTTTTTCTTGTTTTGTTTTTTGTTTTTCTTATATTTTGTTGTTGCTTTTTTTCTTATCCTTTAGAGGATTGCAGGCTGTGAATTTGAAACTTCTTTTACAAATGCAATTTTGAATGTAATTCCACTTTACAGTATTATCCTTTAGTGGGAACTCGATGAGACTGTAATCACCAGATCTTCATTCAGGTATATACCACGCCTGGGGGATTCTGCAGTGTTTGAACCTTGCAGAGCTTTTACTGCAGTCCCATCTGAGAGTTTCATCTGTGGAGCCCCAGTCTTCTCCCACAGGACACCAACACGAAATAAAATGGAAGTGATGCTTCTGAAAGGCAGTGGGATTTCTTGTCTGGGCATGTTCAAGTAGAAGAGTAGGAAAAAAATGGGGTTTGAGGAAGTTGAAGAAGTACATTTGTGTAGATGAGGGAGCTGACTTGGCATGTCTCATACAAGTACTGAACTTATGTTTAAATTTTGTAATATAACCAATATTTAAATTTGCATCTTAAAAATATTTATAACAAAAATTGTTGTCGAATAGGAAAAATAGTCTTATTGAAGGCATTACAAAGTGTTCTTTTTATCAATGGAGGTAGTCGCAGAATATTTGCTACCAGCACTCTTTGACTGCATGTTGAGCTGGGATCAGCATTGATATTGAAAATGTTACTGGGTTTCTTCTGTTGTTAGAACTGTGATCGCATTCTGTGATGTCCCAGGGTCTTAAATAATCAATAATCAACAGCAACATTTCAAGTGCAGCTCTTTTGAAGAACAGAAATTAAATATATGGAGCAGTGTACTCTTTTGCATATCTGTTAATGTGTTGCCCACATATTTTGACATGGAGATGCTGACAAGTTTACTGGTTTAAAATCTGAGTATTGTGTTTGCTTTACTTTCCTATTAATGACAAAATAGTGCATCTTATCCATGTCAGTGTAATCCTCCATCTCCTCTTTCGCAAGGTGTGTACCCAGCTGTAGGTGGTAAGCCACACCTGCTCAAACCAACCCGTTTTTGTGCTCCTTAGCTGCTGCATTGTGGATCTCTTTCCCCAAGGCCGTGCAGCACTTTTCTCCTCGTGTAGCTGGAGCACGTGAACAACTCATGGGTGCTCTCTGGTACAAGATGGATGCCGATGCGCGCTCACGTTCCTGTCACGTGTATCTGTGGGATGGGAGCTGCACCTGGGTTTTACCTGACTGTGCTTATAGCTGTGTGGGGAAATCATGAGAGAACGAGAACCATGAATTTTAGTGAAAACCTGACATATTTTACTTGTCCAGAAAAAAAAAAGAGGCAGTTTTCAGTTGAATGTCTGTCTCCTACTTTTTTTTTTTTAACACGGTAATAAAAATAATTTTTTGAAAATTACAAACTAGTAGAACTTTTATCCAGTTATTCTCTTTGCGACTTGAGTAATTATGTAAAAGTTGTGAATAGTTTCCATCCTCAAATGAAGTATTTTTTTTATGTCGCACAGTTTTTATTTCAAATTTTACATTTGTTAATGACTTATTTTTTACTGTACCTAAAGATTGCCATCTACTGGCATATCATAGCTTTGGGGTCTGGTATTTTGGGGTCTGCTATTGTTTGTCAATCTGAAATTTCAATGAAGTTATTTTCTCAGCTGATTTTGCAATTGCTTTTTATTTCATAGGATAAGGGCAGTAGTTAGGGAAATGTTAACAGCACTTACTTTATCACACCAAGTACAGTGCAATGTGTGGTTAATTAAAAGCCCATTAGAGCAAAATGCTGGCATGTGAATGAACTTTCTATTGTTCCAAATTAAGCCATGTTTCATATTTCTTTAAGAAGAGAAGAGCACATTACTTAAGTTTCGAATGCTTAAAGAAACAGAACATTTTTAGTGATTCTGTCCTCCTGGCATGTAGTGGCTTGGTGGCTCGAGAAATTGGTTGGGCGTACAGTTTAATAATGGAAATTCCAAAATTGTGGGAGATTCCTTTCACTCCTCAAGCCAGTTTTTGGTTAATTCTAACATTCCCTGGGCTTCTAGATCCTCGTACATCCCAGCTTCATAGAATCATAGAATTGTTTGGGTTGGAAGGGACCCCTAAAGGTCATCCAGCCCAATTTTCATGCAGTGAACAGGGACAGCTTCCTCTTTAGGGTCTATGAGCAGGAGCAGAGAAGCCCTGCTTTCAAGCTCAGTGTTGGTGTACACCTGGGGCTGATACAATGTCAGAAGTTTCTGGCAGCTGTGGGGTAGTTGCTCCTGCATTGATTTCACCTGTGTTGGCAGAATGTGCCCCAGGTGTGCAGAGGGAACGGGTCTTGTATGCAGTGATATTTTTCTAAGTAGGCAGTGGGTGCTAAGAACTAGTGTGTGCAGTAAGGAGCTAGTCTGTACCTCTCACAGGAGCAGGGTCTCTTCTAACTGGTGAGTATATCCATATTCCATGTGGCTTTCCTTTCCCTTCCAAGGTCCTAGCTCTAGCTACATTTAGCCTTCTATATATGACCTACATGGAGCATTAAATCTGTGCTAACGTTTCTTTTTGAAGCAATTTGCAAAGGCCTGTGCTGTTCTTTTGGTGAAAACAGTGTACTTGCATCTGTGTGGAGAATGTTATGATTGGTTTATTTTCTCTTGGAGCAGCACTTATACCAAGCAGATGATATTCTAAGTGTGAACATACTGCTGCTTTTTTCCACTATTATGAAGCATGCAAAGGAGAGAAAAAAATAGCTTTACTGGAGAAAATGGTCTCTATCTCAGGGGTAAAGCCTGGCTGGCATGTGGTGGAGGAGCTGCTGCTGTATCGTTGCTATCTAAGCTTTATTGAGCTGTAAAGTAAATAGTCATGTAAAACCTGTGTAACTTGCTGAGGCATTAACTAAAGCTGCCCTATGGCTGCCTTCGTACACATGCTACCATTGTTTGTTTTCTCTCTTCTATTATTTTGTGTGGGGATTTACTACATTTGAATATTAACAGTCATCTTGTCTGAGTTTTTACCTCCTTTAGTTTCTGTTGCTTTTCTTCTATGTAAGAGGTCTGGTCTGCAGAGAGAAGTGTGTAAAATAATAATTTAAAAAACATAACATTGCGGATTTAAGCAGTAACTGTCCTAAGGTTATTCCTTATGAACCTCATAAAATATAGGTGTTTATTCTAGATATTCAGTTGTTGACATTACTCTTTGCTTTCTGCTGAATAAAGTTTTCAGTTGTATGCCAATGGCTGTATTTGTTCTTGATTATAAATAGCGTTCTTGGCATTTTAGGGTAGATAGGCTTTCCACCATTTGCTCCTACAAGCCTTTTCTGTACTTTGGTATGTAAGTACTGGGCATGTTTTGAACACAGCAGTGAGGAGTTGTACTGAGAGACCAAATGATATGAATCTGCTACCAGAAGCAAAGCTGGTTTTAAAGATAAATGGTACAAAAAATAAGAACACAAGATTCTCCTATTTGAGTAGATGGAGGTGATTGTTTTTGCTTTGCACCAGCTTGAGGAAACATCCCGTTCGTGTACTCATGCTCCTGAACTGAAGCACTTGTGTGTGAGGGATGTGACAGAGTGAGCCATGCCATCAAACCTTGTCCTTTTCCCTTACCAAAGGGAATATTTGCTTCAGAGTTCTTGCCCCTCATTAGCTCAGTACTGACTTTCTTAGCTCTTCAAGGCAGAGCAACCCTTTTAGAGGTAAATGCAGACTTCTCTTTCCATAGCTATCTGTGATAAGTAAATATATGTTTTACAGTGGAAAACGGAATAGACCAGTAATGTGGTGATTTGTTGATATGAAAATGCAGTTATAGGATTGGTAAGACAAAAGCTTTATTTTATTTTTTTTTACAAAAGCTCTGATGAAATCCTGTGTACCCCTTATTGCAGATTATTTTCTGACTTCTAGACTTGTTTGTTTTTCTTATTATAGGAAGTCAATTCACTTCCAATTATAATACGAACTGCAGTAAATCTTGCTGTTGTGGTGGCAGTTATTGCCAATCAACAGGCATAAATCTTGGGAGATGAGTCTTTGCTATTAAGATGTGAGCCATTCATTAACTGAAGAAATCGCATCATTCTGGTCTCCTCAGTGGCATAGTTAGGTCTCACTTCCCTGAAGATGTTCCAAGTGGCTGCATGATCTGTAATACTTTTCAGTCTCATTTGATGCGCTGTGGAGCACGTTACCTTGCTTATGTGAACTGCAGAAGTAGCTGGAAGTTTCTCAGCTGCTGATGTGCTGCAAAACTCTTCAATACACATATCACAAAATGATCAGACCTACACCTGGGGCTGCCCCCTTTTAAAGGCCTCTGAGATTTTTTTTTTCTGCTCGTCTGCAAAACTGGACTGAAAAACTTGTTCTGGCTTCAGA
This sequence comes from Pavo muticus, assembly GCA_016647715.1. Classification (NCBI taxonomy): domain Eukaryota; kingdom Metazoa; phylum Chordata; class Aves; order Galliformes; family Phasianidae; genus Pavo; species Pavo muticus. Next base: position 11,204,703 of record JACDJE010000149.1, on the reverse strand, counting down.
AATCTTATGAGCGTTATTGTGTTTAAAGGTTGAGAGATGAGAAGCTTAAACTGAGAGAATTTCTGCTTTTTTTCTTGGTATCTGTCATGATTTTATGATTTTTGTTGTTGGTATTCCACATCATAACATCATGTAGTGCACTGGTAGTTAAAGAGTTAATGCTCCAGTTCCGTGGATTGCCAATATTTCTGGGTACTCTGTTCTCAGAAGAGAACTACATCTCCCAGAAGACTTTGACGGTTCTGTTTCCGTTTTCTGTTTAGAGAGAAAGATAAAACTGCTTACGAGCTATGAGATTGTCCCCTTTTACTGCTCATCTCTGTGGTGTGTGCTCCTCACCTTTAGCATTAGAGTAACGCCTTTGGTTTTGGACTCTCTCTCTCTCTCTCATTTTATTTGATTTATTAGTTTCAATTCTGATTATACTGTATTATACTCTGTTATCTTGCATTCTGCTATCATGTTCAGTAAATTAGTTTTTTCCCTTAGCTCGTTGCCACCATTTTGTTCTTAGACCCATCTCCCTACCTTTTCTCTTCCCCTCTTCCCCCCTTTCCTGGGGTGTGGGTCTGTGGGTCCCTCTGCCTCAATTAGTCACTGAACTGAGCTGAGCAGTATCTTAGTCCTACAGATGCCTTAGCAAAACTTTAACGCAGATCATTTTGAGCTGGTGAAGCACCTCAGCTCCTGCGAGTTTTGTAGTAGTTGGGATGATTTTGGAGGAGATCAGCTCAGCTGTACCTGTTGAGTGGGTTAACCCTAGGGCTCTCAGCAAGGTGTGCAGGATGCTTACAGCAGGAAGCAGGTGGTGTGCCTGCAGTACGCCTCGGGGGCTGAGGGCTGTCCATGGTGCTGCAGGCCATTGGGAGGTTAAAATGGAATCATCACCCCAGAAACATGAGAGGCCTGGGAGCTTCTGTAGCAGTCTGGGTAAACATCTGAAATCTGTATTCAGAGTAAATCACTCATTTGAGTAAACTTTAGCTTACAGAATACATCCCACGGTATTTGGCAGCTTCTGAGTGATGTTCTAGCATAAGCGTATACATTAAATGGGTGGTTGTTCTTCACTTTCTAGAAAGAAATCCTCAGAATTTATTGCTGCTGCTGCTAAATTTATTCCTGAAAATCTGTTGAAAGGAAGTGTGGAAGGAATCTTATTTATTGAGTGGGCAGGTAAGCTTCATTATGGGAACTGATAATTAACAAATTATAAGACTCAACATGATTGCTGTGTACTGCAAGGAAAGGTATTTTGTTCTCCGTAATCAATTCTCAAGTAACAAAACAAACTTGTATGCTACGTGGTAGGGGGAGAAAAGCAGGGAGAGGGAAGATAAATTCCGCTTCTCAGCTGTTAGATTTTCTTTATTTCTTTTATTTGGGGGAAAAATATTGAAAGTTATAGGAAAATGATTCATATTTGGAGAAAATAAATCACTGTGCTTGTTAAAGGTAGAGCAGACTGTCTGGCTGTGATGGTTTACTATGGTAACCATGTCAGTAATTCCAGTATTTGATACTAGTTTATCTTGTTAACAAATAAAATTAAACATGAAGATATAAATTAAATATCTTCCCTGTTTGTTCACCAGTGCGGAAAGGGATTGATCAAATGCCTACTGCAGTCAATGGGAATCTTCTGCCAGTTCTGATGGACTTTGGAACAGGCTTGAAACTATTTACAGCTTTTTGGTCATGCTTATTTACAAAGCAGGGTGCTTATAGCTAATTGTATGGTTTTCAAGCCCTTTGGATAGCTGACTGAGGATGATGCCTATAAACATGACTTAATAACAAAGCGTGGGAAGGGAGGGAGCTGCTTGCTCTGAAAGACCTACCTCTGTTGGCAATATTTGAAAGAGCAGAAGCACTCCTATTGAAAATATAAATTTTTGTGCTGTGCTTTGTCTGCTTCAACAGCTTCTTATCGGTGAACCCATGAAAAATGAGTCTGTGTCGTGGATCATCTACCATTTGCATTTTGATTTGCATTTCAGAGTATGGCTTAGATCTCATGAAGTGGATTCCTTCCTTATTGTGGTGGCTGTCCCTGGCTACACGCTATTACCTCCTTGCTTACTTCTACTGTGTGGGAATTTGCCCTGAGCTCCCCCTTTTCATACATCTGTAAGTTACATGTGTGACTTCAGGAGGTTCTACGTGCAATTAATTCTTCCATGTGTGAAAGAGATGATAAAGCTTCCTTATCTCATTGTGGTATTTTGTAGATAAACTTCTATGTGGCTCTGTGGGGCTACCATCAAATGCTACTGTCATTGAAGAAGTCTGGAAATGCCCATTTATGGTTCAACTCGCTCATGTTTCTCTGTAGGAAGGCATTCAGAAAGCAATTCTTGTAGATATTCACTTGAATGTCTGGGTTAAAAAAAAAAAAAAAAAAAGGAACAACAGTGTATGCCTTGTAGTATGGTGTCCAGCCTTGTTCCTCCTATGGGTAAAATGGAAAAGATGATTAATTGAGTATTTATTTTACCAACTGATTTGGTTCCCAGTCCAAAATTTGGTAGAACACTGCCTTGCATTGTAATGTGTACCTACAAAAGGATATCTTAAGATCTAATTGGATAAATCTGTTTTTAGGCGTTATATTGTTTATTGTATGCAAACTTGACCTCATTAGCAGCAGTCCCTTTCTATCTCTGTTGTAGTCTGCAGTGCGTGTTAGTGAAGCTACCATCCCAATCTATCTGTGCAATCAGACAAAGATTTGGTTAGAAATGTAGGGGGGAGATTGTGTCCTGGATGAGAACAGCAAATTTAATTACTGACAATGGAATGAGGACAAACTGTTTCTGCATGCAATGTTCTGGACAGTGCATTGCTTCAAAATCCATGCAACTTTATTTTTGCATCATTACACTGGGAAGGGTCAGCGGATGGTAATCCACTAAACTGACAATGAGTGATTTACTGAAAAGGTAGTGGAATGCTAATGCTTTTTCTTGAGTGAAGCCAATAAAATAGCGAAACACCTAAGGAGCAAATATCAAGCCCTGATATTTATGTAGAAATAGTATTAAGAATGGAATGCTGCTTATCTTAGAGAGGCTGTGTATTTCCAAGAAGGCATTTTGTGTACAGAGAGCTTTATTGTAGGTGGCTGCATTACTGTGGGAGTATATGCCTAAGTCATGGTGCTGTGGTTCTTCCTTTGTAGGAAAAGGACTCGCTGATAAAAATACTGCACATATAAAATCATATATAGTATTTATACTAAAGAAATGAGACTGATACAGATACAGTGCCGTACTTGAGAGCCCCCGCATCCAGGTGATGTCTGCTAAAGATGGCCTGGCAGTGGATTACAAGCTCTAGTTCTCGAAGGACTTGCAGAGCAGCTGCCTGTTGTCGCGTCTCCTGCTGCCTGGGAGATGTATCCCAGTCTGCTGGAGGAAACGACCTTCTGGGTGCTTTCTAATGAAACAGTGAAGAGCTGACTTTCTCATCCTTACAGCAAATTACTTCTGAAAAATGTTTTACAAATACCAAGGGTGCTCTTTAGTCAGGAACATTTTCTATTAAAAAAAACCTTAAATATTTTTCTGCCCTCAGGTGGAAAAGTTTTCTCAGTCCAGTGAGCTGTTTAGGAATACCTGATACATGGGAGGCAGGAGGATTTTCTGTCTGGGTCTGAGAAGAACAGTGCCATCAGGCTGATTTAAGGTGCCTTAAAGAAGGTGGGCTTAATAAGATTAGTCCAGATTCTCATCTTCAACAGCTAATGGCATAGCCTTAATTCTTTCTGTGAAAATGATCTTGGGTAAAGATGAGTCTAGTAGTATCTTATGTTTGTCTCAGCCTCTTTGCAATTGCAAGATGACAGTGTTGGCACTGCAGGACCAGGACTGTAGTTTTACCAAAGGGGAATCAAGGTATTTCCCTGTCAGCCTGGCTGCACAGAGCCCAGACATCTGTGAGTCACAGCCTCGTGATGGGGGAAATTCTGGTATTGCTGGTACTGCTTACACACAGTGTACTTCCTGAGTTCCATAGTTATCTGTTTATGTTAATAGCAGATAACAACGAAAACACGAGGCTTGGCCCCAGTGTACTACTGTGGGCTTCCTGCTGACTTGTTTACGCCTTCTCATCCCACAGGTTTGTCTGTTGTCATAGCTCCCATTTTCTTCCAGTTTTCAGAAGCAGGACACAAGGTCTCTATGGAGACAGCCATCAGTTCCGCTCCACGCACTGAACTGTAGGGGCTGCTGTAAGAGCAGGGCTGCAAACATGCTCCTTCCTTTGGAATCCAGAAATGTGCCACCTCGGCATCCCAGGTCCCTGATGGCTCTGGAAATTTAACGCTTCAAGGTCATGACAGCTTCACTGTGACAACACTGTGTGCTGCTACCTTTGTTGGATCAGCAATACAGTAACACTAGCATAATCGCTCTACAATACAACTTCAAACAACTTCCAGGTTTTTTCATTACCTACATGAAAGACACCAAACCATGCTGATGTGTCCTTAGAAGTAGGGCATGTGAATTTCGTCTGAATTGAGGAAGTTGAGTTCAGGTTAAAGCTCTGTATATGTCGTTGGGACACTGCAAAAAAATTTTTTTAGCTGTCACACTGCCACATAGAGAGGAGGAGGATCACAAATCCGCTTATCTGAGGTATGTATGCACTCAAACATTGTGTATCCAGAAGAGCCATGTTGCTGAACAATGCTGTGTGTAAGACAAGGCTTATGGCTCAAACTGTGTGGCAAATCACTGGAGGTGGGAAGGCACATCTTGCCGGCTGCCCTTGTTTGGGGCTGGACACCTCTTGTCAGCTGTGTGATTGATGTGGGCAGAGATGCAGCCAGGCTTGGTGCAAACAGCTCTGCCACTTAACGATGTAGGTGTTAGGGGTGTTGTTTTCAGAAGTACCTGAGCAACTCAGGAACCAAAGTCTGTCAGTGGTGTAATTGCTGAAGATCAGGGTCTTACATCACTGACTTGTTCAAGTGCTGCTCTGTCGCAGTGATTCTACCTGAAATTGTGCCAAGATCTAGAGGAATACGTATACGTCTGTATGTGCGTGTAGGTGTACAGATACATGCATATTTCTGCCCCAGTACCTCTCATGTGCATTTATCTGTAATTGTACGTAGCTGTACGGGAGAAGCCTTTGTTCCCAAGGCAGACAAAAAGAGAAAATCATCACTGAAGTGCCTGTGAGAACAGAAGGATTGAATTGTGCAGGATGAGAAGAATTTGAAAAACCTGATGTTTTGTGTTTCAATTTCTTCCCTGGAGGAGAACAACACTGATCTTGTGCGAGGCTTATTTGGGAATCCTTAATGGATCAGTTGTCCCGACGTGGTTTAACATGATGCTGAAAAGAACCTCGTGTCTTGTTAGTTGGCAGCATATGCTATGGAACAGCAATTGAATTTATAAAATTATAGAGAGTTTCCTGGATAGCATGTACATAATGAACCGTGTGTACTTTTAATAGCATACTGGCCAAGTGGAACCCCAAGGAGTGTATAGCAAAATGAGTAATTGAAAGATGACTTAGCATTTTGTTCAGTGTTTGGTTCAGTGTTGTAACCCCAATGAAAAAATGATTGCCAGGGTCTGATGTTAGATAAAGCACCCAAAATTTGCTAAAGCACATCAACAGCTTGCCTAAAAAAATGTCTGAATGTTGTCTCTCTGGACCAGTGGTCCTCATGCCTGTCATTAGTAAAAACAAAGCTGTGTAGCATATCGTTGGATTTGTAGATGGAACAGTGACACTGACTGTACAGTATGGGTTATGAAATGAAGATGGTCCTGTCATCTGATAAATCTGCTTTCTGCCAACCTTCTTGTATGCTATGAAACTAAGATGATTTCAGATTAAGTCATCAAAGAATATTTTGGTGGGCAGAGGATTGGGGTAATAGTTCCTGATGTCCCCAGGGGTTGCTCTAGGTACTGCTACTTTACCTTATTTGTGTGTTTTCTATTTGCTTCCCCCCATCTCCTCAGGTGCAGATTGTTAGAGCTGTCTCTTCATAGAAGTGTACCAGATTAACACCAGGTCCTTGGGAGTTTTTATGTACCTTGGCTTCTTTTTGTATTTCTGCAAACAAAGATGATTAGGAGGGCAAGAGCCATCCTTACATTGTAATTTAAGTTGTCTTCAAGATTTCTAGAATAGTCAATAGAGAAGGTGAGGAACTTCCAGAGAAATTAATTTCATTATAAAATGGCATTGGATTTACACCATCCTTAGGGGCCGTTTACTGGAAGGCTTGCTTGTCATATGCACTGTCCAATATGGATGTGTTTTGTTTTATTCTCTGAAGATAATTACTTTTAGAATATCCCTGGTTCTTAAATGATGAAATGTTTCTCAAATTGTAATGATTGCTTAAGGCTGGGACTCCGTTTGACCTGCACATGGTATTAAAAGAATGCTGTAAGATTGTACTCCGTGTCCTGGGAGGAAAAAATGAATGAAAAGGTCCTCTGACTTACTGACATACTCCAATTTTCTAGTAACTTGCAGATATGAGCAAACATAGGAACTGTAGATATGAGCAAATAAGAATAGGCACCAAATCAGATAACAAAACTTTGAAAAGGTCAAATTAATACACATTTTTTTACAGCTATCTTTCACAGAATGGATGAGGCATTAAAATTCCGATTATAAGTTCTCGTGAGAATGGTTTGTAATGAGAACAGGATCCAGCACATTATGAATCCATTCTCCTGTTAATAATTTTAACTAGATCAGTAACTGGTACAACTGTAATTCATTATTTCATTCTTATGACAATTTAAACACTGAAATCTGGCTGTTATCATGTGGCCTTCTTGTGCCATAACTAGGACAGTTAAAGCAGTCAGAGTTGAAGTACTGAGATATTGAATGAAATGGATGGATGTAAACTCCCTTTAGAGTCTGCTTTGTCACAAGTGCCTCCTTTTATAAAGTTCTTCTTTCAGCAAAGATTGGGTTGAAATAGTGTTAAAAAGTAGTTCTGATTTGTGTTTATTTAGGACAGATGGCTAATTTAACTTGTCTGATCTCAGTTTCTTATTGGACTACATCCAGTGGTCCTTGGTAGTCTAATATCTGAATTCAACATTTCCCGAAGCCATCAGATGCAAATAGCAAAAGTAATTAAAGATTGCTTCAAACTGTAAATATCCATTAAAAAGTGTGAAATTTTTGCTAATAACATTTGTGGAGCTTTTGGTATTTTGAAGAGTTTTAGCTGTGCTGACAGTAAAGACTGACACCAAATATGGTGAGTGGTTTTATTTGTGTTTTTTTTCCCTGCTGCTTTCAAGTATCTTAAAAAAGCGCCTGTAATGTGCCTGATGGCCACAAAACTTTGTGTGCTCCTTTCAGCAGGGGGAAGGAAGGGAAGGATGATAGGCTTTGAGGAGTCAGAGCTGTCTAGGATTTAGGATTGATGCTTGTGGTATCTGCTTTATCCTCTGGAGCTCCCATAGCTGTCTTTAGGCAGAGGTCTGAGAGATCCGTGCGCTCTGGCTGCCCTTATGGGAACCACTGATCGATACGACCTGTGTGACATAGGAAAGTCATAGAAGACATTCCTATGACACAATTACTGCTCTCTGTCAATCCAAGGAGCTAGCTGAATTATATGAGTTTTCATTTTACTCAGGAATTATGTGCTGCTGTCTTTGTCAAAGAAGGCTATAGCCTGTTCTTAATAAATATTTGTAGATGTGGAAACCCTAGAACAGTCAAAATCTGTATTATTATTCTGTCTGTATCTGTGTATCATGAAGAAAACCTTGGCTCTGCTGCAGTCAGCAACAGAACTCCTTATTGATTATGACTGTATCATTAGAAAACATGGAATTATAAAATCCACATTATTTGATCTTCTTTGTTCAAATTGCTCAGCAAATTTCCTTAGCCCGGAGCATGTACTCCATGTGGAGTTCTTCCCAATCTGCTTGTCCCCATTAGGTAAATTGCCTCTTCTGTGTCTGGTAGTAGTTTACTGTTACTGGCTTTTCAGGTGCTTCCCCGATGGGATGTGCATCTTTTTTAAGATGTCCAGAGATGAACTCTCATCTGAGGAACTGCATTGGAGAGCTGCCTTGACACTGAGCTCACACATACCACGTGATCAGAGCTTCCAGTATCTGCATAAATGTGTTCAATGTTTAGAGGTATTAATGATCATCTTTGTCATAATCAAAGGCTTAATAGGTCTTTTCTGCTATCAGAATAATCTATACACACACTGCAGGGATGTGTTTGCACAGATTGCTTCAAAAACACTATTTATTGGAATTGTTAAAGTGTAGGTGTTAATAGATACTTCTTGTAAACAACAATGTTTTCATGAAATGTTATGTTTTTAGAAACATAACATTCTTCACATTGTCGAGCCATATATTTGATGCTAATCTTGTCAATAAAAATCTATTTATACTGTGGAACTTTGCAAGTTTTGTATCCGAACTTTCTGCTTTTCTCACTTAGTATGATAAGCAAGAAGCAAAGTTGCAGTCATAACATGTCCTGGATAATGATATTGAGATTCTAAGAGTATGAGCAATAAATTATTTCCCATAAACCATAGTTTAATGGAATGGCAGCAGTAAACTACTCTACACGAAAGGGCACTGTATTAATTAGGTGATGCCTTGTGCACTGTCAAGATGCTGGATAGGTCAGTTACAATGAAGTGATAGATGTTGCTGCGGGGTAATCATTGAGAGAATAATTTGATGTGGAGACCTGCTCAGTGGGCAGCCCATCCCCACAGCATGTGTGGGTTGGTGAGGTACAGGGGCTGAACTGCTGAGCAGGAAAAATGGGAGCAGCTGCTGCATGCTGTGCCTGGGCAGCACATCGACTGCTGCTGCGTGTTCTGCATGGCTCCCAGGTTGGTGTTTGGGGAAGTGTGTAAAAATAAAATGTTTATAGACCTGTATGAACATGATGAAAATTTCTAGTATAGGCTATTGAGGGAAATATGGTGTGAAACTATGGTGCATAATACTGAACTGTCCTTATTTATGCTACTGTAGAGGGGAGGATGTGTGTGCAGTACTGATTCCTTTCTGCATTTCAGCAGCTCAGGGTATGAGACTGGCATTCCTGCTGGCTCCAGCTCTTCATTTGCAGCTGTAGTAGCCAGCAGCTTTGGCTGCTCCCCATGTCAGCCTGCCCAAGACAGAAGCTGTCTTCTTAGTACCCCTGTTGCATGTACTTGTGCGAGGATGACCTGGTGGCAGAGGGCTGAAGGTCAGCTCAACAGCCCAGCTATGCGGCAGGACTGGTGCAGCTCATGCCTCAAAGCAGCAGTTGTAGCCTAGTGATAGAGACTGATGCCCCAGCATGATCTGTTCTCCTTCCTGGTTGGAGTCAGGTGGTGTTTGCTGTGGGTTTTGCCTTTTGTAGAGCGCTGCCTGTCTATATGACACTAGTATTTTTAACATAGATCTTGCTTGATGTTTCCTAGTATTCGGTTTCTTTTATATAGTAAATGTATGTAACTTCATCAGAATTCAGCTTTCCAGTTCTAACAAGCTGGAAATGGCTTACAGTGGTTGATTTTTGGCTCAGGAAGATGATGGGAATCCCTTGGTCCGTGTTGTAGGGCAGTCACTGAGGTTTTTGTGAGCTGGCAGCTGCTGCGGCCAAAGGAGCTGCTGACAGCAGAGCAGAGGGGTGAGCCATCTCGTGCCTCTGTTGTGTTTTTTGTTCATGACAGGGCTAACTGTAGACAGGCAGAAATTTTTGCGATGGCAAATCTCTCATAGCCTTTAGCAGACTGTAAGAACAATCTGTATCTTAATGACCGGGATGAGTGATATCAATGGTGAGTGAAACTAATAAGATAAAACACCTTAACAAGTACTGTTGGTATTGTTCAGCCTGACTGTAACTTGAAAAGTCAGCAATAATGGACAAGCGTGGCTTCCAGAGATGTAATATATTTCCATGATTGGATAATGTTGAAGTGTTACAGCTGCCCATTAACAAATTGGTTTTATATACCGAATAAAAAAAACAATAGGTCAAACGTGATGTAAAAATTCACATTTTCATCCGGCTTTCTGTTTTAGGATTAAGCCACGTATTCTGCATAATAAAGGAGCAATAACCTCCTTTTGATTTGATGATATATTGCACCTTTTATGTAAACCCATGAAAAGTGATTACTGGTATCATGAGAAAACAGCACCTCAGGGAGATTACCAGGCAGGGCAAACAGCTGGAACCAATAATCTAGAAGTGTGATTGTCTGTGGATCACCATGTCTACCCCAGGGTGCTCGAAAATTCTGAAATCAAAATTGCTGGTAACTATGCACAGAGCCAGATGTTCAGCAGGAATCCCTTAGTTTAGAACTGAGCAGAACTTGGCTTTGTGTGTAGATATGAGACATTTCCTTTTTTTTTTTGATACTTAAGATTGATCGTTCCATCAGTTTATCTGGTTTAATTTAAATGAAGGAATACATACATGTAATCAATTTGACAGTAGCTTCTTTTCCAATTTAATTTAAATGAAATGTAACTGCATCTTTAACTGAAATAAGTCTGGCTTTGCGGGTTTGCATTGATTTAATTAGATAAGCTTAGAAAAAAGAAGGGCAACTTCACTGGAAATGGAGCGACTGTATTTTTCTGTTTCCAAGTGTAAGCCTCTTGAGGAATGTGCCTGTCTGCCCATCGACCCCGTGGTTGTGCCCTCCCCATTATTGCTGTGCGTTAGTGCTTCCAAGGCTGTGCTCTGTATGGCTTTCCTATAGGCTTTGGTCTGCACGTTCACTTATATCACAAAGCACAAGGCGTACTTTAGAAAGTGAAGTTAGACCAGTCTTAAAATCTTATCTCAACCGTCCTCCTCCTGTTTTACTTTTAAGGTGGAATAACCAGACCACATCTGGAATACAGTTTTGATAGGCAAATAATGAAGCCTATGCAGAGCCCCGTGCCCTGAGCTCTACCCTCTGCCTGCAGTTATGCACCGCTGTGTTGCTTATGTTGCAGGAGTGTTTCTCTTGGTGCTAATTGCAGAATATCGAGCTCCTAGCGAGGCGAGACAGTGCAATGAAACAAAAATTACTGTTTTCAGTCAGGCATCCTGCTCCCTATTGACTTGAAAGCCCTAATGTCACATTGCATGCTGCTGACTCCACAAGTGTGTCGGAGAGGGATTGTCATGTATTCGGATACCTGCTTGAGTTGCCTGCGTTTTATGTTTGTGACTGTCAGCTTTTTCAGCATGTTCATTTTTCTGGCGGTATCTCCCAGAATTCCAGTGTTGGCTGCAGTGCTGGCTCTGGTCTGAATCTGGGGGGAACCATTGGAGAGGCACCTGGAGGAGAAGTGTTTGAGCTTTAATTGTTAAAATCTGACTTTGTGAGAGTGTCCAGGAAGGTGTTCCATTATCTTTGCAACTGGAGGTGCCCCTGAAACTTCAGAGCCAGCTGTCGGATTAATGATGTAATTTACACCTGAAACTTTTCACTGAATGGGTGATAATGATTAGGAGATGAATATTAGAAGTCTGTGGCTTTTACGTTTCTTTTTTTTTCTTTTCATTCCAGGATGAGCTCTTAGGCAGCCATCAGCATGGGCAGAATAGCTCTGTATCTAAATGCTGCTTTCTCTCATCTGAAATGTCCTGTTGCAAGCAGCTGTGTCATTCTTAAAATGGTGTCATAAAGCTTGGCAAATGATTTCTGCTCCTCAGAGCAGATTCTAGGTGACCCAAGTGTATGATGTGCATGGTAATTTAAATATGTGACTCAGCTGGGGTCAGCCCATTGGTTTCCCAAAAGTATTGTGAAAAGGCTGTCAGACACTTGGGACTAGTGATTAGCAGGGGTTGTGTAACATCCCTAACTCCTTGTCACCTGTGGGAGCTTGCTAGATCATCAGGTCTTGGAGCATTTGTATCACCTGCAGTGTAACTGTCACCTCTTACGGATAGGGCTGTGCTGCTCCTTGATGAATAGCTCCTAAAGCTGTGCTGAAGGCTGGGGCAGACCAACACATCCAGGTAGCCATCCTTATTTAGAGTTACTGCTCTTTATAAGTTTATGATGTTCCATGTATAAGTTTAGTTGTTAAAAACCCAGTTTTGCTATGTACAGAACATCTCTTTCCGGCTGGCACAATTACTAGTTGTTTCAGAAAACCTTGAGCTTTCCTATTCTTTAAAGTTCCTCTGAATATGCATCCCTGAATGGAGATAACAGTTGAAATTTCTCATCACGTGCCTTTCTGTAGGCATTTCTTATGTAAAATCAGTTGTGGCTTATGATACTAGGAAGTTAAATTTTCATGGAACTGGACTTGCAGGTCAGGCTAGAGGGTATCTCCATTCTGTGTTGGAATGCTTCTTCTTGAACAGTTTATGTCTGTCTGTTGGCAAGGGAAGGGATCTTTGGCTTAATTGTTCAAGCCTACCTCTCATTTCTCTAGTTTTATCATAACTAGGGCATTAAAAATCATAATGGGTAGAATCATTACATACCAGCTGCTAGACTACCTGCAAATTCTACTTTGGGACCGATCCTTTCTTACTCATCTTAGATTTTATTCAGTTGTGGTTTTGTTCAATTATTTTTCATTCTTCTTGTCTTTAGGTGTTTCTCGTTTCTTCTTTTCCATGTTAACATGCTGTATGATTTTTCCAGTCTGAATCATTAAGGGGTATTAGAAGAATCCGAAAGTAGAGAAGAACGGATATTTAACCTCAGTGGGATGGCTGGATGGATGATGCTTGTTAATATCAGTAATGCGTACAGAATTTTAATAAGTTTTCTCTAGGTTTGGCACGTTGATGCTGTCTTAAGTAACAAGAATTCGGGTAATGTTGTGTTGAAATAGTGCCTCAGAGCCTCATTGTTGAGCGTAGAACACTCCTACCAAAAAACGCACAGCCTCTAGATTAAAGAAGCAGTAATCCAGCTGTAAGATGCAATATGTGGAAACCAACAGATGGAAGACATGAGAAAAGGAGACAAAGCTGGAATAAATGAATTTGTGCTGCTAGGCTTTCATTTATTAGTGTTTCTGGATAATTGGTATTGTCTTTTTTTAAGAGAATTTAATGGTCATTTTTTGTGTTACCTGGGAAACCACAGATTCATCAGGTGTACTTTCTTTGAGGTTTTGATGCCTAGAGTCATAAGACAACACTTAAAGTAACTGAATTATTTTGAATTCCAGCTTTCTTGATGTGGTGGTTTCTTTCAAGGTCTTTTAAAAGCAAAGTAGAGAGGGGGAAAAATATGTCAGGTGTGTGCTGCTCAGCTGCTCTCCATTTACAAGGATCTTGGTGTTGTAAGGTAGTTAGTTAGCTGGGACCTCAAGATGTCATCTAGTAGCACCCCTGCTCACCATTACAGATGTGAGCTATTCCACAGGTTTGGCATAGTTGCATCATAGAGCTTCCTGAATTGATAGAACGAGCAGCTTCTGCTCTCCTGGTCTTTTCTGCATTGTTTGTAGGCTGCCTCCAAGGTTCACATCCGTTGTTAATGCACACAATAAAAATGTGGATCGCAGACACAGGTTGTACGTATGCTTTGTGTACTAACAAAGACATGAATGAAGAAAGCAGGACATGTCTTGTCTCAGAGAGTAAAACCTGGGTGAGAAAAGGAAGGTCAGGCAACACTTCATCCAGTTTAAAAAATAATATGAAAAAAAAAAAGTGGGCTCCCTGGTGGGACACCAGTCTGCATTGCATGGCAGGGGTGTGCAGTGTGGGGCAGCTCATGTTTAATGCAGTCATGTGATGCCAGTTGAGACACCGCTTGCTCTTGTTTGTTTGATGTTTTTTTTTTTTTTTTTTTTGTTTTTTTTTTTTTTATATTAAGGTTATAAAGCTTGGAAAAACATGTGTAAGGTGTCAGTGTACTACTTTGAAATTTTTCTGTCTAGGAGAAATACTTGATGCAGCACAACTGCCTGCCTTTTTTCTTTTTCTATTTTTTTTTCCAACCTTATTTAAGAAAAAGAATATCTGCAGAACTTACCTGGAGAAATCCTTCCAGAGCACAGTTCCTTGTGAAATGTTAATGAAACACCAGCTGTGACCAGCTCTGTTTTTCTCCATTCAAGATCACAGCAGTAACTTTCCTCAAAAACTAATGTTTGATTTTTTCTTTTTTATGGCAGCGTTTGGAGAGGAAGAATCCTGCTTAGGCTGCTCCAGGCTTGCCCTTTTGCTTTCCTCTTTCCTTTATTGAGTGAAATGCAGTGGGGATGATAGTTGTGCAGAAGGAGCTCCCTGCCTCCATATTCTGTGGAAATAAACAAAATATCCTGCCCTCACAATAAATGGAAGTGCATCGGCAGCTTTCTTAGTTAAATAACCAATGGGCTGTTTTATGCTTTAATTTAGAGCAGGGAAAGAAGTAATTATCAAATCAGGTTAGTAAATGCTGCATTCTAGCAATTAGGAAATTGATTGGGGATGTAGTTCACTATAGTATAGTCCATCTCTCGCCATGACTGTAAATATCTCCTTATTGCTTAATTCTACGACAGCATTAATAGGAAACCTGGGCACTTGTAAGAAGTCAGCAGTAGATCTGGTAGGCTCATCTGTTTGTCTTGCTATTTTTTTAAATGTTCATTTGCAGCAAAACCAACTTAGTGACAGATTAAAAAGAGCGAATGGTATGGTAATGGGTTTGAAGCTGAAATCTCTTAGCTTTTAACACTCGAGCCCTTGGAGTGGGGGATTTGGGGATAAGGAGACTTTACTTACAGGTTAGAGAGTCTTTGTTCTGTTCTTGGCTTCTTTTTTTTTTGTTTGGCTTGGTTTTCCTATAGCATTAGTGGATGGCAGGTTGCTTGCAAAGTAAAGATACTTAATTCTAGGGTCTCGAGCTCATAAAACACTCTTAAAAATGCAAAGGCAGCACTCACTGGAGGCCCTTTGGCGCCCGTGGTACTGTGTCAGGATTATGGATTACTGCCAGTCGTGCATTTCAGTCTGAAAAATTGTGAGTTTTAGCTTTCTGAGAACACATTGATTGTAAGAGCAGTCCATGCTACTTAAACTACTTAAACCAGGCACCCTGGGCCTCCTGAATTCACAGTAGCTATATGCTTCACTTGAGATTTGCAGCATAACTTTCAAGTGATTTCATGAGGAAAGGATTAAAAATGAAGCTGTAATACTTGAAAAATATAGATCCAGAAAAGCTGTATATGTTGCTTATTGTACAGTGGATTTCCCGTTTGTTGCCTCCTTGGACTTGAAAGCGGGCAATTGCAAGGCTAAGCAAAGAGTGTTGCTCGAAACAAACCATGTCTTAATTCTAAATAACTCCTAATCCCTAGGCTTTTGAAACCTATATTAAGCAACAGGGAAAAAGTATTGCTTTTTATGAAAACGCGCACAGGATTCATATTGTTTAGGGGTAGGATTGACATTTCTCAGCCCTTCAGGAAATTCATTTTTGCCAGGGAGGAATGGCCGCATTCAGCTCCCCTCTGTGTCTCTTTGCCTGAGCTGGGAAGGGCTCGCTCATGGTGACCCATCAGTAGTGGTGTGGGGTCCAAGGTGGGTTCTTGTGTTGCTGCTCCATTTGGCCTACTGCCCTTGTGAACAGCAAATAAATGTATATAAATACATAACAGTTACAACCTTAAAGATTGACACCTGTGTACTTTACTTGCAGAAGGCTCACCTCTGTCACTCAATGCTCATACACACATACCTGTATTTGGAGAAGGGTTAAGAGTGTAATGTGGTTTTGTAACATATTTGACACTTCTTCCACTCAGACAAAGAGGAAGAAACTCCTACGATCAGTCTCTGTGCTGGCTAAATGTAAATATATATGCCAAATAACACAAGGACACTTTAATGGCAGTTGTCAGAGACATTTAAAATGGATTAGACCTTTTTAATTTTCTCTCTAATAATGAATATTTAGTGAGACTTTTAAAGCTGTTATCTATTAATTATAGTACCCAAAAATATGATCGTGTTCTGTCAAATAGGAACCAGCACGTGACTGTATGCAAAAGTATGTTCTCTGTCTAGCTTTTGTGACACAGCTACTAGGAGAAATAATTGTAAGTGATGACAGCTGGTGATGAAGCAGCCTTGCCCTTGAAAGATGTAAGCACACTGAGATTATTAACACTAAGGAGGTAAAAAAAGGATGGATTAATAGATAAATAATAAATGTCCTGCTGCTTAAATAATATATGGTAAAATTAGATTACCAGAAACTTAATTTTGTTGTAGACATTAATATTGTTCTGATGGTAGAAATTCAAATTTGGAAATGGGAGGCTAGTGTTTGTATTACTGAAAGTGCAGACCATTGTCCTTTGCTGGTGTTGTTGCTGCTCTCTGCAGATAAGAAATTGCCTTTCTCTTTAAATTCAGTTATACTAGCAAAGGTTACTCTTGCATATTGGAAATAAATAGGGTTATATTTCTACAGCTTAAATAAATGTTTCTACTGTTGAAATAAATGACTTATTCCAACAATAGTAAGCTGATTATACGATTGATAAAGAGCTTGTCAGTCAAATAATTCTCATTTTTTGGTATTCAAAAATCTTAACTAATGGTGCAATGAAAAAAGCTCTAGTGGCTTTATTAAATTTTTGCTTTTCAGAGTAATTCTTTTCTCTTTGTAGCTGGAAATCATCTGTTTGCAGTTATTTCCCTAAGTGTTGGTGTGGAAGCTTAGGGCCTTTATTTTGTGTTGGTTTGTCTGTGTTTTCTCTTTCTCCCTCTGCTTGACTAACATGGCTGTGGAATCATTGCTTCTTTTCCATCATGGCCAGTCTGTTTCCTTCTGAAGAGATGGGTTTTTGAGAATACAGCCTTTCCCTCTGTGTGCCCATCAGATTATCCATCTTAGCTCGGCTGCAGCTCTGTGAGGCAGTGTGCTGCTCCTGCCCTGCCTTCCTGGTGGGGCAGTTTGTCTCCCCTGGCATTAGCCATGAGAGGTTAGGTGTGAAGGCACTGGTAGTTCTGTTTGTCCTGAATGTCCTGTCCTTTCCCAGTGGGTAGGCCTAATTACTTTTGGAATATTTCTTTCTCTAGTAATTGAGGCTGTCTGGGACTGTCTGTGAGGTGGGTCTCACTAAAGACTCCAGGGCAACTGGGGTGGTGAAAGGTCTGCAGGGCAAGGTGTGTCAGGGCAGCTGAGGTCCCTCTGCTTGCTCAGCTCCAAGCAGAGGAGACCAAGAGGAAGGTCTCAGGGCAGTCTGCAGCTCCTCACAGGGGCTGCTTCTTTCCCAGCTAGTGTTGTGGGGTTTTTTTGTGTGGTATTTTTTATTTTCTGTAAGAAGTGTGAGTGGGACAAGCTTGATGGGAGAGAGGAAAAAGAGCCCAAGAAATTATTCCAAGTCCACCTGCCTGTGTGCATTTATTTCTACTGAAGGGTTGACGTTCCTCAAAGTACTCTCATCTGATGGCTCTGAATGCCCTAATAATAATTACATTTACACTAAATGTGGAGCAGCATCAATACTGATATACGAATAATTTACATCTGCCAGCCAGCAGTCTTAACTAATCCAATGGAGATTGCTGCCTGTCTCAGTCAGTGAAGAAAGAGAAGAATTCATCATCTTTAAGTGAGAGCAACAAGCGGTGTCAGCGTGATGGCCCTTGCAGCCAGTGACAGCAGTGTGACAGTGAAATTGGCTGGCTAGATGACCAGGCTTGCATGGCCTTGTTTGTCCAAGGGCTATTTTGAGCATCAGAGAGCTAGTTTTTTTATTATTTTTGTTTTTCCCCTTGCACACACACTGATTCAAGGCTCAATGTTTCCCTACTCCCCTGGCAGCAAGCTGTTGTTATGTAGGGAATATACAGTTAATTTAAATTTCTGGAACATCCTTTACAAAGAACAGTAAGTCACAAGACTTTGTGTAAACCAAATGGACCTAAGACCAAACTTGGAATTAAAAAATATATATTTTTTAAGCTGTGTTAAGTATGTCCTTGTAAGAGGTGTAAAGGATATGAAGAGGAACAAGTAAGCTTTGTCTGTAGCCTAAAATAAGCTGAGCTGACCCGCTCCAGCTGTGGGGTCTGGAGCATACTTGTGTAACTTAGAGCAAAATATTAGTTCTTAAAAATGTGCAAATTTATTAGCAGTGATTTTTAACTTTGTATTTCTCAAACAAAACATCTCCACTTCTATCTCTGTGTGCAGTCATATTCAACAAGCAAAATTTACATCTTTTCTATTTGGAAGGAAAACAAGCTTTAACCTTGAGGTGCTGAAACTGCAAATAAGATACAGTGTTCAGGTAAGGGTCTGTGACCTGTAACAGGTGTGAGGGGCCACAGAAGTGACCTGCTCTTACTTCACAGCATAAAGTAGAGGGAAGCTTGCTGAGTGCTAATTAATTGTTGCTTTCATGCAAAATAATTCTTACCTTCAAATAGCCTTGAAAAGAGTTTGCCCAGTCTTTTCATCTAGGAAAAGTTGTTATTCAATTACAGCTCTATAGAATGGGATCCAACTCCAAGGTCTGAGCTCTTTTAAAATTCTGGATTTTGAAGGTAAATGGTGTTTCTACTATTTAAATATGCCTTATTTAATTTAAAAATAATCCTGTCTGTCTCAGTGCATTGTAGTGAAAGTTTTGGTTTTTTTCTTCCCACGCATCACTGAAGCAGACTGGAGGCTATTCAGCTCTGGCTCTCATGGTATGTGGGGGTAATAGTGAATTTCTGAGGTTTTGAGTCTGTGAGACTTCTTTTACGTAAGAGATTTAAGCTCAGTTCATTGAAAAGTGAATAGGGAGTTGTGAGTTAAGTTCTTAATTTCTGCTGTCAATAGCGAGCGTGATATGCGCTAACATCAGCTATTCTGGCTGAACCGCAACCAGTTGGAGGTATGTTGATTGATTTAAAGTTGACTAACCTTGAAGCAGTGGAGACCTTGATACATATAGTTGGCTTCCCAGAGATCTGTGTGAAGCTAGCAAATCAAGTGGATGCAAAATAGAGTTGATGGATTCATAGATATTAGGGTAAAAAGTGCTAACTAGACTTTTTTTCCAAACTTCCTTTGCACCTCATCATGGAATGTCACCCATTCATTCCTGTGTAAAGTCTAATAACTGTATTTAACTAATGCACAAATGGGTTACAGTAATGTCTGTGTCTATCACTAAAGTATTCATTCCTATGAATGTTTGAGTGGAACAATTTTTTTGTCTCTTTCTTAACGTTCTCCCACTGCAGAAAAGAAAACGCTCCGATAAAAATGAATTTGTTATTCAAAGGCAAATAGACAAATATCCCTTTTCTGCATTTTTATTAATATAGTATTAGTTGAAATATCTCTGTAAAATGTTTTTACTTAGGAAAATTTTACTTTTGAGGATAAATTTAAAAACTCCAACCGTATTGAGCTTAATGATATCAACTCTGCAAGTATGGAGAGGAAAAACATTCTGATCTTAGTTTTGTGGTTTTTTGGGGACTGCCTATTAACTTATTTTCATAGTAAATCTCTTTTCCTCCCCATTCTGATCTCAGTTTTAGATCACTTGCTTCCTCATATTGATTTCTTTGTGTCTTCAGTAGGCATACTCAATGTCAGCTCCCTTAAAAAGCATTTTGTCTTTTAAGTATTTGTAGCCTATCTGAGAACAAATAGCAAACAAATGTGCAGTAGCTTTACATGAATTTGTATTGATTTCAAATAACGTAAAATACAGTTGTAAATAGTAAGTGATATCTCCCAGTTATGTAAATCAGACTTGGAACAGACACATTCTGTGCCTGTTAATTTATGTATAAAATACTCTGAGGTACCAAAGGTTTACTTGTCTATCTAGTCAGATTCTTTTAGCTGTGAATCCTCTTAGTTTAGAAAATCTAAAACCCAAGTTTGGGACGGACCTTGTAACAAAGCAAACAAAAGCCACAACAGAGTTGGTGATAATCCCAGTGGTTGGCATCTCCTCTTTCAGTGCTTTCAGTGAAACCATGTGCAGAATGAGCCTTGTAAAAATATAACGATCTCTTCCTCAGAATGCAAAGCTCATTTCATTTTGAATTCTGCATTTCTGTTCACATACGTTAATATGTTCAGTCAGTAGCACAGTCCTGTTTTGCATCTATTAAGATGTGCCACAACACTGAACGACAAACAGGCTGCTTTCATTCCATTGCTCCATAGTTGAGATCATAACTTCTAACTCATTGAGGATCTGGAGTAAGGAGAATGTCTTAGGTTTCCTAATTCCATTTCTTCATATAGAAGGAAGAGTGCTTATGTAATAACTTGCATGTTTTTCTCTATCTTTAACATCTGGATAATTAATTTGCTTTGAAGGACAAACCGTTGATGAGAGATTCTAGAAGTAGAAGCATTTGAGATAACAGTGGAAAGCAGTAGTCATAAATCTATGACACAGATAATGTGCTAAGACTTATGGAGAAAAAAAACAGGTCCAAAATCTTCCTCTTTTGGTTTGATTTTTGAGACCGTGGTTTGATTCATGGCCTGTGTCACTGTATCACTGCTTTTCCGTGTGATAGAAAAGGGCATGCCGAGAAGTAAGGGCTGGTAAGTGAATCTGAACCGATGCACAAAGGTTCGGGCTATGGCTTCTGGCCTTGAACTCTGAATCACCTCTGGAAGCTTAATAGTACCCTGCTTGAAAGGGCAGAACATTTAGAAAGGAGGTCAGGCATGTAATTAAACTCAAATGTAATAGTTTGGCTTGTAGTCCTTTTGAAGTCAAGAGTTAAAATATATGAAACAGCAAATGGAGAAATAATCACAGTAACGGTTGTTCATTTTGTTTTTATCTGTGAAAATACTTTTTTGGAAATACGTTAAGAAGAAGAAGATTGCCCTCTGAATAAATGTGTGCCTGTTCCCTGGAGATTGTTTTAGATGTCTGAGGGTAGCGCAAGTAAAATGATGGTGCAAAAGACTGAAGAGTCAGAACAACTGGCAATTAATCTGGCTGAAAAGCACAGATAGTGTGGTTGAGGTGGCAGAGGAAGCACTGAGCCAATTCTGCTGGATGCAAAATAGAGTTGATGGATTCATAGATAATAGGGTCAAAAGTTCGAACTAGACTTCTTTTTTTTTTTTCCAAACTTCCTTTGCACCTCATCATGGAATGTCACCCATTCATTCCTGTATAATAACTGTATTTAACTAACGCATAATGCCTGTGTCTATTACTAAAGTATTCACTCCTATGAATGTTTGAGTGGAACAATTTTTTTGTCTTTTCTTAACCTTCTCCCTCTGCAGGAAAGAAAATTGACAGAAAATAAATGTTCAGATAAAAATGAAGTTATTAAAATTAAAGGCAAATAGACAAATATACCTTCTCTACATTTTTTTTTTATTAATGAAGTACTAGCTGAAATGTATTTGTGTAAAATATTTTGACTTATGGAAATTGTACTTTGGAGGGGAAATGAGAACCTCCAACCACGTTGCAGCAGTGCTAGGCCCTTCTACTGTACATGGAGCACACTTTGGTTTGCCTCTGACTATGAAGAGCTCTGGATCCCTTCTGTACAATGGCTTCAGCTGAGCCAAAGGCTCTCTGCCACAACAACTTTGTCTCAGAATGTATGTCCCAAATCCAACAGTCTAAATAAACTCATTGTGGGATGAGAGCCATTGCAGATTCGTTAGACACGCTCAGTCCGTGTTTTGTGAGAGGAGAATGAGCAGTGCGTGGGTTTGGAGTGGGGCTAGGTTCCCATCTTGGGCTTGTAACAAGCACAGGGCAAGAAGACATCAGCTTTATTTAGACAGTGCTTACTCATGTGTAACAAGCCCTTAATTAAAGTTTTCACAATGTGACAAAAAGTCTCTCCTTAAAATATTTATACTTTGTTTTTGATGAGAGTCCTCAGATGTATAAAACCAGATTTATCATCTGAGGTGAAGCATCTGGTGAGTTGGTAAGTGTTAGCTCGTGAGTCGTGTGGCTACTCTGAGACTGGGAAATTACTCACATGGAGTATCTGAGGATGGGTGCAGCTAATGTGGGAGTTTTCAGGATGGTGAGTTTGGGCTGTAGTTTTTAAGGCTTTATCCAGGCCAACAAGTTGAAGTACCAACTTGGTTTTTCAGGGTGTTTTGGAGCTGCTAGAGGCACACACCAGGGAGCCCTTCACTGTTAGTTCATAGCAGACATCTGTGGAAATCAGCCTTGTAAGGCGCATTCAGGTCTTAAGGCGATGAATGTTACAGGTACAATGGAGACTGTGGAATATGTCCTGAAAATCTTTCTGTTTGCGGTGCTGTTGCAGAGGGAGGATGTAGAATTCATCATCGTTTATGGTTTGTAGTATTGTGTGTTGGAATGCATTGGTGAGAGGGCAGAGAAATGGGCTGTGGACCCACAGATGAAGAGCAGCACCTCAGGATGCACAGTCAGAGCTGCAGGTGTGCAGCCTGGGCAGGTGACCCCAGAGAAATGCTGGAAATCCCCCCTGGAACAGTCTGCTCCTGAGCTCAGTGCTCGGGGAGGAAGGGGAACATTCGTTCACTGAGCTTTTTTCTCTGGAGCTCTCCCAGATCTATTTTGAAACCTGAACTGGAGCAGATAGAGACAACTGTATAATTTTCTTTTAATTTCAGTGGGAAAGTTTGCTAATGTTTCTGCTTTTCATTTTTTTTTTTTTTAGCATTCTTCGTAAACCTTTGCAGAAATTCTTTCTTTCTCACTGCAACTCTTTTAAGAGTACGTGTTTGATCTGTTGTCTTATCTAAGATTATGGCTAATTACTCAGTAAAGAACTTTTTTTTTCTGAGGCCTTTTTTCCCCTCTTTTAAGTATCGTCTCACAGGGTGAAATTTCTTCCTCTTTTGATTTCACTCCATCACAACCTAGCTTTCATCAGGACATGCCTTGGAATCTGAAGGGAGCAGTTAGTGCAAAACGAAGCCTTTAGATTTTTTTTTTTTTTCCTTTTTATGCTAAAGCTGAAAGATGAAGCATATGGGAAAGAAAATAGCATTAAATCCCCTACTCTGAAAGGAAAGGCACTAAGGATCTGGCCACTGCAGGAGAGGTTTGAGCTGCATGCTTCATTTACTACTTTGTGTAGACATAACAAAGAATTTACTTTAGTCCCCTTGGTACTCTCACAACCTATTGCGCTGTAGGCAGAGAGAAAGCAATGAGCCTAGTGTTACAGTACAGCAGTGAACTGGGAATTGAGGTGGTTTAAAGATAAATGTTTCCTTAATAATCTCATAGTATAGACCTAGTTCCTTTCCATTTTAGATTTCCTATTTCTGAAAAAAGGAGCTTTTGTGCAACGTGCCAATAGCTTTAGTTTGGATGAAGAATAAAATGGGGCCCACAGCAGAAACTTACTTGATAATTCAGAAACTATAAAGGCGGGGGAAAAAATACCTCTTAAGTTTATTATTTTTCATGAGCACAAGTGGAGAGCAGAGTGTCAAAGTCTGAAGCTTGATTGCATTTGAAATTAGTGAACTAGTTCTGCTGAGTAAGGGAAAAAACACTGATACTGCTCAGTGTAAATTTTTTTATTGGGAACTCTATAATTCATATACATCATTTGCTTCTTGGAGTAGTCTCAATGTGTTGTTGGGTTTTCAGTTTTAGAAACTGGGGGAAGAATCTGTAAGATTCTGAAATGAAGCTTAATACCTCGAAAGATTGAAATGCACGATGAGGCTCATCATGGCCGTTTCTGTAGTACTGCGTTATTATGTCACAAAACACAACACTCACTAGAGTAATGGGACTAGATAAAAAGGCTGATTTAAAGGCCAAGCTTTCGGTATGCATGCATCTCGTTATATTGACAAGTAGAGAAATATTGAAAAGCACTGGAGCATTTAATTGAGTTTGTGAAAAATGTCCGGATATGTATGGCTGGGCTGTGTGTGCAATTTAAGCATTTGTGCTTGTAAATGAAGTGGGCACATCTATTCTTCAGGTTGTTTTTTTAATGTCTTTTTTACATTAGAAATTCCAAATAAACAGCTTGCTGCTGTCCTGCCCCTGCCCCAAGAGCCAAAACAGCTTTTATGGTTTTTCTATTAGATATTCATTCAGATTTAGAAAATAACAAGTAGAGAAAAATGTGTTCATCTATGTCTCGTTGAGAACAAAGAGTGGTAGAAATAAGGGAAATTTAATTAAAAATAAAAGATCAAACGGATTGAGCTCTTCTTCTCTCCTGCCTTTTTGCTTAGGGCTAAATCATCTTTCTTAAGAAAAGGTGTGTGTTGGGGAGAGAACTTCTGTAAAATTCATACACAGTTGGGATCTGTAAATACTGACTGTATAAATAAACTTAAAGCTCGTGTTCAAACCCACTGTATTGTCTGTTCTAAAAACATTCTACAAATACGTATTTTAGGTTTTATTTTCATTGGGCTGTGGTAGGATTTATCTGAAGTTCTGAGGCATCAAGAGCTTTTCAGCCTGTTCTAAGGAAGCAAAGCCTGAGACCTCTGATTCTCCTGTTGTCTTTCCAATAATTTTTCAACCAACTGGCCAGCTTTAGCAACCCATAACAGATTTTGCTGACAAGAGGAAGAAGTATCAAAGACAATGATAGATCCTGCAAGGGTTATAGATGGGCATGAGAGCAAAATCTTCTAGCAAAGGAAAGAGTTCTACCATCTGCATGAAACTCTTGTCTGAGCTCTTGGTCAAACATAGGGGAAGCCAGGCTCCATTTGTACTAGTATTCCCAGATCCATTTGTTTCCTTAATAGCAAGGAAAAGGCACTCCTAAGGGGGATGGCCCGTTATTTTTCCCCAAAAGCAGTTGGATGAGGGTACTGAAGTAGACCTGTGGTCTTGCCCAGCACAAGTCCATCACAGTGGTATCAAAACTTCATTTGCTGTCTCTGTACTTCAGTATGATGTAAGGAAAAGATATGAATGGAATGTGCTGGAGTGTGTGCCTTTGGTATGATGAGACTTTTCTCTAAGAAGGGTCTGGAAAGATCCAGAAGTTGATGGTCATCTTGAAGTGGGTGCTGTGGAAGCACCTGATTGTGGATTTGCCAAATCAGAGTAGTGTTGTTCTACCTTTGCATAATCATAAGTTAACGGACTCCATTCCTTCTTGCTGTGCTGTTTCTACATCAAAAAATTTGGGAAGAAAGGAGTGTCTTGCTGGTGATGAAAATGCTGTGTGACCAAAGCTTCCGCCATATTGGATTCTTGTGTATCCTGTATCCCTTTTCTTCATCATTCTCATCCTGCTGTGTTTTGGGGTCAGAGGTGTCACAGCATTTGAACTGTAAAGAAAATACTGTTCTGTAATATATTAATGACTGCAGTCAGCTGACAATCAGTTCATTTGATTGAGGACTGTCACTACCCAAAGCATTACTTCTTCAGAAATAAGGTTACTTTGGTTTCCATACAAGTTGTGAGATGACCAGCCTGTTCACTGAGATCTCCGGTGTTTCCTGAAATATTGGAGTTAGTTCCAGGAGGAGTTTTAAGAAACTCTCATTTCGCCAAACTGAAAAAAGCCACAAGTTTGAGCAGAAGGACTTGCAAGCTTAATTATTTGTTATGCATGTGTTTGTAGAATATGACCTAGTGAAGACAGGATCATGCATCTCAGGGAGTACCTTTGCAGTGATGCTTGGGAGGGAAGACTTAGCAGATCTAGGGGCCGGATGGCTAGCACACATGGGTCAGTTGGTGTGTGCCACTAGCATCTGTCCTTGATACAAAACTTTTCCTGATTGGACATTTTGAAGCATGTGTTGGTGCTAGTAAGTGGGAAAATCTGCTTTTATTTTGAACTAAACCAAATTAAAGAGAGTGTAAATTTGAAGTTGGCTTCTGAGAAAAGATTGCCTCTTTAACTGTACCCATTTTTGGCAATGAAAATCTGTGTTTGCTTCTGTAACCTAGTTTCAGATAGATCCTTTCACTTCTGAATGCGAAAATGAAGTGAAATCCCAAAGAGTTCTGAGGTCTATTGTACTGTATTTTCCAAACCATACGTTGCATTTGCTATACTCTGCTTTGTGTTGTGTGACTGATGTTTTATCCTAGCTCAATTGCGATTTGTCTCTGCATGTTCAAAGTTCATGACATTTTGCAACAAGAAGGTGAAATGCTGGAGGGCTAGTTTTCTACACAACGTTTAGAATTATTTACAAAAAAGTTCATGAATGTTAAGTCCTCTTTCCCCTCCATGCTTCACGGAGCTTTCCTGAATCCTCTTTTGTCTCTGGGAACTTTTCACTCCTGAGTTATGTTTTGTTACTGTAACGTTTTTCTTATTATTATCATCAACTTGTGGTTTTGGTACAAAAAAATTAAAAATAAATAAAAGTTGAAAGGTAGTGATATCATGACTGAGAGTAAAACATGACAAGCCACGCCATCAAACTTCCCAAGCACAGTAAAGGGAATGTGGTTTGCTTATTCTGTTCTTGAAGAAACATCATTTGGTGAGAAATTAAGTTTTGGCAACTTGCATCTGTAATGCACTTTCTTCTGATTGAATGCTGGAATGTGTGGCTGAAGATAGATAGTATTTGGTCTCCTAAGGCAGCAGCTGAGGTATCTTGAAAACTGCTTAATAAAACACTTATGGAAAGGAAAAGCCTCCACGTGTACCCACCTGCATTCTGAGTGCATCCCACCGTGTCTGTTTTGACGGTCGTTGTGGCAGCCAGTGCAGATGCTGCTCTGTGTGATTGTTAGCAGCAGGAAGCTGGTATTTCCATTTATCTGCACGCCACCAAGTTTCCCACAAATGTTCCACACCTGCACTACCTTGACTGAAAATTAGTTAAAGCCAGCTGCTGGGATAAGGAAAGGTATTTCGTCATAGTGCTTTTATTTTTGTCATCTTGCAGTGGGAGCATTCTTCAGGGGTCTTAAGCAGCTGCTTACAAAGGTGAGTCGGAATGAAAAGCTCTTGATTATGAACATTTAAGGACAAATATACCTCCTTGTTGGAGAACAGTGTGTGCTTTTGTACTGAAATATAGCTGTTTAATTGCCTGGACATTTGTTGGAATTGTTACAGCGCGACAAGTGCTGCTGATCTGAAGTAGAATTTCTGGTTAATATGTGATTAGTGCTCGTGGGATTATTCACGAAACCAAAGGTCCCATTGAAGGTACTTGCATTGGTCAGTGTTGCACAGATCTGCTCTGGCCGTCACTAAAGAGCTGTGCCACATTAGTGGATAAACCAACCCAACAATATCCCTTTCTTTCACTAGCTCTCTGTGTTTATTGTGCTGTTTTGCCCTTAGGAGGTAACTGTTTAACTTCTGATAAAGCTAAAGGGAATTCTTCTCATGTTGTTCCGTTCCTAAAGGATATCCCTCCCTCCTGTTTGTACGGAGGGGGAGTAAGGGCCACCTGTCTCAGGGATGGCGAAGTCCCCTTTCCCTGTCTGCTCCTCATGGCTTCTGCCCTGCTTCAGTCGTGGAAAAAGCATTTTCCATGGCTGTCCTCAGAGACTTGCCTCCTGGATTTGCACAGGCCATGTCTAATTATTTTTTTTCATGCCTGTCTTTTTATTTTATATTTAACTTTCTCTAGTTCTCATACAGAAGGCCAATAAATACTCCTCCCCATCTCCCGCAGGTATTGGTATTGTGTAGTGATGCCCTTTAGTATTTTTGGCATAGAGCGCAAAGCCAGATGTGGTTCTTCCAGTTACGTTGCGCAGAGGATAGTAATCCAGCATGGAGTGCTGCAGTGTTCCTTACATCCTCAAATACCCAATTCACATCCCCAAATACCCAGCTTAGCTTGCAATAAAATTGTTGTTCACATGTAGCAGGTCTTGGTGCACCGAGTCAGCAGCAGATTTCAGTGTGTCATTATTTTTTGTGCTCAGATTTTCGGAGCAGTCTGAGGTTAAAACAACAAGTATTGAGTGATGAAAACAGGATGACAAATAAGCTCCAGAAGCACTGATTGCGTTGATTGTTTTGAACGTAATTCAGTGCTGCATTTTAATAACAATGTTTTGCCACAAATACAATGACAGCTTTCTCTTTGACTTTGCATTTTTGTCCTCTAAAAGAATTATTTAGCTACTATAGATAATTCACTGTACAACAGATTGTGCTAGAGTTATTATTCTGTTGGCCTAGTCATTGATTCATTAGCCAAATTAACTATTTCAGAATCAGAGCATGAAAGTTTGCTCTTTTCCTTTTAATAGATCTTTTTTTTCCTCCTCACACCTCTGTTGGCATTGCTGTAAAAAATATCTTGCTGTTTCAGTGTCCCTACTTTATAGGATGCAGACCTTTCCATTGCCCTTACTGTTGAATAATTAGTTTCTATTAGATTTTGAGAATGGATAGCTGCTGAAGCATGTTGTCAGGCATATCCATCTATCTATTTTTTTCTGATCATTTCAAAGCTGATGACGAGCTGCCATAAAACTTGCCTGACTCTGAACCTGGTAAAACACCAAGTTTTCTGGGACGCTGTAGGGAATAGAAGGTTTCTTTTTGCATTGAACGCTGTCTCCCAGAACTCCTACTTGATCCAAGCAATGCATCACTTTCTCCATGTGTTTTCCTGGTATGAAGTTAACCTGGTGTTCAAGACCACAGTGCAAACACACTCAGCACTGCTGCCCTAGATGTGGCTCAGGACCCCATGAGCTTGGTGGCCTGTTGGTCATGGCAGCACCACGATAAATGCCCGGCCTGGGTCAGGGGCAATCAACACCCAGCACCTCTCTGCTGTTTGTCTCTTAAGCACTCTCCCACATAATTTTTCCAAGCTGAAAGAAGGAATTAGGAGCTTCTAGAAGAATAAATACAGCAGCATGTAAATGGCAAAATATGGCATCCTTGATGAAACTGCATAGTAATCCTGAAATCCTCTTTTAATATTCTCCTGTGTGTTTTGTCCTATCGCAAGAAATTACAACAATTCTGTTAAGATTGTTAATTTTTCCCCCATTGCTGCTACTCTGATTTCTGCTGTTCTGTCATCTGTAAAACTTAGTTTAATAGCAGAGGCAGGAAAATAACCTCCAAAATGCTTTAGCTATCTCTGGAGGAAATGGGATTTTTATTTTATATGTAAGCATTGGATAAATGTGTGCATTGCCACTGCAACCACCTGTAGTTAAATGGCTGCTGTTTCTGCAGAGAAGCAGAAAAGCTCCATTTTCCAATTACAAATGGGAAAATCCACAGGGTGATACTGGATTAATTGACAGGCAGCCATGCATGAGTAATCCTGCACTTCCAAATGTAAATAACAAGTGCTTTGGAACAGTTAGAATAAAGATTTTTATATTTATTGAAATTAATCCAAAATTCAGAGCTGTGTCTGTACACAGCAAAGAAATAAGTGATCATTAAACAAAATCCGCTACCTTTTCTATGCCGCCTGGAACTTGTGTGTAGCCCTTAAGAAAATCATTGTTAGAATAATTGGTTTTCTTTCTGCTTTACTATGTAGTTGCTCTAACAGCACAGTTTAAAATAAGGAAGAAAAATGTGCTTTAAGTAGTTTTACTTAACTAATTACATGGCGAGGCACATAATTTAAATGAAATGGCTTGATTTGTTAATAAGTTGTTTAAATTAATAGGGGAGAAAAGTGTGCTCCAGCAGTTTGTCTTATACCCCTGCAGTTCAACACGGCATAATACATGCTCCTGCTGCTTGACGTAGAATACCATGTTTAATGTGACAGCTGAACTTTTGGAAGTGAAATACCAATAACATTAATCACCCCTCCCCACCGTCCCCCCAAAAATAAGGAAAAGAGGCATTAATCCTCTGGTAATCATTACAGAAGTAAATCAATTAAAGGAAATCATACTGTCTGTGCATATTTAAGTTTTGCTTACTTTTATGCAAATCAGGTTCTGTAGTAGGTGACTGTTGTAGGCTTCCTTACAGATTAATTTGATATTGTCCAAGAAAGATGTACACTTGAATATTTAACAAAAGCAACAATGCCAGTGAATAGATGACATTCAAAATATTACTTCTGCATAATTTATGCTCTGTGGTGCTGATATCAGGCTTCACTTCATCACTTGCTTACACAGAGAGTGCTGAATGTTTCAAATCTCATTAAGCTATTTATTCATTGTAATGAATGATTTTATTGTACTGTATTAAGGTTATGCCACACTGCACTGTTCAAAAATCCATCTTACTGTACACATTTTAATGTTTACCATCAAATTAATACGTTTATTACTACCTCAGTGGTTGAGTGGATGGTGCTCACATATTAATAATTATTGTCTCTGCTTACTCCCTCTCCTATGCTTTATTGTATATTCCTTGATAAAGATACAGTAATCTGGCCATCCCTGTCTTTGTATGCAAAGCTGAACATCAGAGGCTGGCAGTCATGTTATTCAGCTGTTCTTAGATCCACAAAACATGTGATGTTTCCCAGCACTTTGTCAGAAATGCATTGAATTTTAAAGCAAAAGATGTACACGCCCTCCAGCCCCCACTGATTTCCCCTCTCAAGTCCTTCATATTGCTTTCTGTGCACAGCAAAGACAATGGCTGGCAATTCAAGTGAAATTCCGCCACTCTTTTGAGAGGTCTAATCAGATTTGCACATTGTATGTCTTACTAAAAACATACAAATTGCCAAATGCCAGTATTAGGGTGGCAGTGAGGGTTTTGTACTTCACTGTTAACAAAGCAAAGGGCAGATGTTAGCTCTTGTGACTGAACTTGCAAATTATATGTATTCATTTAATATAGTTTAATAAATTATGTCTTTTCAATTGATTGTTGCTTTCTTCCCTGGTTTCTTTTCATTGCAGGTTTTTTTTTCACTCACTTGTTGATTGAAATTGCAGCCATGTAAAAGGTGACTGGAAATAGTTTAGCTAAGGGAGGAGATAGAAGCTGTATTTTGCTGAGGAATGGTTGTGGGGAAAAATTGCTTGAATGAGCCTCAGATAAGGAAAAACTGATTTTAGACTGAATGTTCTTGATGGCAAAGAATGAATGCTTTGAATGTTTGACATCGTATTCAATGACTTTCCAAGAAATTAATGATTGTTTACCGATCTTCAGTTATCCTCTTCAATCTCTAATGGTTACAACCATCTATGTATAAATATTTTGCACATTTCTTAACTGTATATGCAAAGAAATGCTGCATAGCTTACTGTCATGTTCCAGTAAGAAAGAATGAGAAGTGCAACCTGAGCCCCGAGCACGCTCTTGATGAAGTGAGATCCATCATTATGGTGGAGTCTCCCATCTCATACAATAAGGGACTACACTTCTTTCCCATTGGGAAAGGACAGTGGAACTTCTGGACATATTATTTTGTTATTATTAAAGCTCAGGGAAAGAGAAATATAGATGAGCTGAAGGCTGTGTTTTCTAGTATGATTGTTACTCATGCATTTAAAAGACCAAATGCACTTAAAGCTCTTCCGCTCACAAATTTATCCTAGTTTATAAGCAGCCTGGTCCTAAGAGGCATTAACAAAGTTCTTGGACCCCTGACAGTTTACAGAATCAGGCTCTATGGGAGTTTACCCTGGGCAGATGCATGCAACATTAGCATAGTACTGAGCAAGCCAAAAGAATTCCCAACAATCCCAAATTTAGACCTGGTAGTTGTTTTTTTTTTTCTTAGCTGATAGGATGTCAGTGACTCAGGAGAGAAATTTAAAGGGGTTATCTTCTCAAGATATTAAGCTCTTCCAAGCTGACAGCTTTGTTGCAGAGGTCAGCTAGAAGGAACAAGGAAGAAGCCCTGTAATCTAAAGATGAACTGACAGATATGATTTCCCTTTATTGATTTATGATGTCAGTGTCTGTGTCCCATTACTCCTATGAGACTGGTAACCTCTGTTTGAAGCGGGAAGAAATGGATTTAATGTGGTGAAAACACCATTTTTGTTCTCAAACAGTCTTGAAGGTAGTTGAAATGTAATCCAGTTCAACCCAATTGGTGAAATCTAAATTAGCCCAGCATATTGCATGGAGGCAACATGAATGTTTATTTCCCATTGATGAATCTGTTGAAGAGTAAACATTGCAGCCCACGGCTTAGGGATTTGTTTAGTTAATCTCAGGAAATGCAAAATGATGAATGTATTTCTTCTTGGATTGAGTTCTGTGTTTGAAAGGAAATCACAAATATATCTTCCTTGTTGAATTTTCTGAATATTTGCATGGTTGTAATAATAGCAGGCTCCTCTCTTTACTCTCATTTCCTATCTAATTTCTTTCACATAATCACAGAATTGCAGGGGTTGGAAGGACCTTAAGAGATAAGAGTCCAACCCCCCTGCTAAAGCACAATAAGTCACACAGGTGGTCGTCCAGCCAAGTCGTGAATGTCTCCACAGAAGGGGATTCCACAACCTCTCTGGGTGACCTGTTCCAGTGCTCCATCACTTTTACTGTGAAGAAGTTCGTCTGCATGTTAGTACAGAGCTTCTCGTGTTCAAGTTTTAGGCCTTTGCTCCATGTCTCATCTCTGCCTGCCACCAAGAAGAGCCTGGCCTCATCCATTTGCCTTCCACCTCCCTTTAGAAATGTATAAGCATTAATCAGATCCCCTCTCAGTCTTCATTTCCTCAGGCTAAAAAGACCTTGGTTACTCAGCCTTTCCTCATACAGAAGATGCCCCTAATCATCTTTGTGGCTCTCTGCTGGACTCCTTCTAGGAGATCCCTGTCTTTTCTGAACTGGGGAACCCAAAACTGGACGCAGTAGCCTAGGTGTGGCCTCACCAGGGCTGAGTAGAGGGGGAAGATCACCTCCCTCGCCCTGCTGGCTGTGTTATTTTTAATGCACCCCAGGATCCCACTGGCCTTCTTGACCACCAGAGCACACTGTTGGCTCATGGCCAACCTGTTGTCCACCAGAACCCCCCAGGTCCTTCTCTGCTGAGCTCTTCTCCAGCAGGTCATCTCCTAACCTGTACTGGTATATGTGATTATTCCTCCTCAGGTTCAAGACTCTACACTTGGTCTTGTTAAACTACATCAGCTTCTTCCCTTCCCAACTTTTCCATCTATCCAGGTCTGCTGCATAGTAGGACAGCCTTCAGATATGTCAGCCAATCCTCCCAGCTTTGCATCATCAGCAGATTTGCTGAGGGTGGACTCTATCCCTTCATCCAGGTTGCTGACAAAGGTATTGAACAAGACAGGACCCAGCATCAACCCCTGGGGAATGCTGCTCTCTGCCACTGACAACCACCCACTGTGCTCTGCCAGTCAGCCAGTTCTCAATCCACCTCAACATCCAAATAAGGACTGGATGCCCAGATAAGGAAGAAACCAAACAAGGACAGGATGACCAAAAATGGTCATGATGCCCAATTAAGGATAGGATGACCAAATACAGTTGTGAAGACCGAATGCAGATGAGGTGCCCAAATAAGGGTGGGATGCCCAAGAAAGGAGGAAACCAAATAAGGACATCCCAACCAAATATATAGTCATGATGCCCAAATTAGGAGGAAACAAAAATAAAGACTGGGTGACCAAATGTGGTTGTGATGACCAAATAAGGAGGAATCCAAATAAGGATGGGATGACCAAAAATGGTCATGCCTGAATAAGGAGGAATCCAAATATGGTCGTGGCAACTAAATAAGGATGGGATACCCAAATAAAGAGAAAACCAAATAAGGTAGCATGGGTGGCAGAACCTAGGTCTAGTAATGCTGAACATGAGTCTTATGTAGCTGTTTGGTGCTAATAATATGTACTGTGATTGTCCAGAGTAGCTGAGCTGACAGCAAACTCATTCTTTAAAGGTACTCATAAGAGGAATTCATGAAAATGAACATTATAAAAGTACGCCATTTTTTTGTCTTCTTGAATGACCCCATATAAACATTGGAGTTGTCCACTGAAAATAACAAAAAGCAGAGAGGTTAATTAGAAGAGCAGATCTTGTGATAAATCCCGAAACCCAAGAATTATGGATAGATGAAAAAATCTTGACTTCTCTTAAATTTTCCCTTTCTAAGAACTTATAGCTAACTGCCTAAGTGTGAGATCAGAGCCTTTGAGAGCTCTTTACTCTCCTTACTGAGAGGAAAACCTACGCTTTTTCTATAATATTAATTATCTGGTTTTGTCCAACTGTTATAGCCCAAGGACTGATCCAGACTTCTTTGACACTGGTGATTTAATTGAAAATTGTGGGTGCAGAAGAAAGGCAAAACTAAGCTGTCTTTATGATTATACTGAATCCATTAAGTGGTTTAATTTGTGGTGCCTTTCCTCCCCTGAGCAGGGCTAGCTTAGCCTGCAGAGCAGCTCAGGAAGAGTTTGAGCATGAGGACTCTAATTTAAATAGTTCCTTATGTTTCAACCCCTGAAAAACAGGGTGCTGAGGGAGTATTGCTGAAGGATATCAGGACCTCTGGTCCCCCCACCAGAGCGAGCATAAGTCATGGAGGCCTCCTGTATTTGGCTTGCTGGAAGATGGGCTGTCGGGGTGCCCGTGGTACAGATCAGGAAGCACAATAGCCAAAAGAACCTTGCAACTTCTCATCCTCACTCGTATCTTTAATTGGCATCATTTAAGAAGCTGTTGGTGGAGGAAAAAAAACACCTATTTAAAAGCCCTTAAAGAATGCTCCTGCTGAAGCTCTCATGCTTATGGTGTTGGATTTGATCTTCCTTTTATTGAAACAAGTATAGATGAGGGGCAGAGTTAAATAAATAGAGCCCTCCTGATTTACAAGATCATCCAGGACACAGATTGAATATTCACCTAGATTCATGTCAGTGCACTGTCACTTTTAAGCTATGCATTTTCATATCTTACCATTCAGCTGTAGCTGCATTTTGTCCAACAGGAAGATGAACTTCCCATAAGAGATGTGGAGTGGGCATTAGCTCGGCCGATCTTGGCACTTTGTGAGGGAAGTACTTCTGGCAGAGCAGTTCATACAAATAGACAGGTACCTGCGTCATTTAAAATGGGAGAAGGTGCAGAGAAGGTTTATTAAAGAGAAAATGGAAGCTATAAATGCTTTGCTTTGGTACCTGCAGAACACATTAAATCTGACAAGAGCAGCTGATGAAGAAGGCCCGGGTGCAGGCGTGTGGCCCCACTGGCTTGTTGACAGAGCAGTGTTGGAAATAACAACAGTTCTTGGTGGTGACTGATTAGACACGACACTTCTGTCACTCCCTATAGTGGGCCAGAATGATAACCTCTTGTGTCCCATGAAAACAGTTAAAGCTTTTTTATCAGGCTGAGAAAAATTTAGGAAGCAGTGAAATGAGTTCTCTGTAACCCTGAATGCTTCCTGTAGAGATGCCTTCAATACAAATCATTTGTATGGCTGGAGAGACCGTGTACGTAACTGAGACACCGCTCCTTTTCCTTTCTGAGCACAGGGAAGAATGCCAATATAGTTAGGTGCTCGTGCAGATATTTTATATGTTTATGTATTTATATGTAATATATATTTATATATTTTACTTTTAAGCCCTATGAGTTTGGTTTAAGAAGGATTAAATATATTCAGGTTTTTTTTATACGTGCAAAGCTAATGCACGCAGAAAATTATTTGGTGTTTACCGAGTTTGATACTTCTCATAAGAAGAATCCTTGCATAACTCAAATAGTACATCCTGCCTGCTTTTTGAAGCTAATGGTGATATTTTACTAAAGAGGGCTTCTGGGAGTTGAAAAAAAAAATGTGGCGTGAAAGAGGTTAAATCAATATACAGATTTTCAGAAATATATTTCAAAAAGATTTGCGGCTGTTGATTTTCTTCCATTTTTCAGGGAGGTAATGAAAAATAAATGGGAAGACTACTTAGCACTTCGTGTCTGATAACTCAGAGAGCATATATACAAAACCGTAGTCAATTCTGAATTCATTTAAAGATTCATGTATTTATAAATGAAGGCATGGAGGTACTTCTTGGAGGTACTCTCTTAAATGGTTTGTGTGTCAGTGTAATGGCCTGTATACATCAAATTCCTTTGAGATTCTTGTGTCTTTGATCAAAAACTCCCAATTTTTATTTTATTTTTGGTGATACCTCATCTTGATACTTAGAGATGGTGTAGGCATGAAGTTGTTAGCTGCTGTGGAATGACTGCAGACAGATTTCTTTACAGTGATAACTAGAAATGTTTTGAAATTAGATAATTGATGGCCTACATTCATAATCTCAGTTTGAGTGCCTTCTATTTTCTGACTGCTTAGAATCATAGAATCGCTCAGGTTGGAAAAGACCTTAAAGATCATTGGGTCCAACCATGACCTAACCTAACTACTCTAACAACCCTCCACTAAATCATGTCCCTGGGCACCACATCCAGACAGTTTATAGAATGAGTTGTCGCTACAATTTTTGCATTCTTTTAATATGTTTCTTCTGTCTGTATGCTAATAGGAAGAACGGAACTTAGAGGTGCTATTTATGAGAGATACTGCTGTGAGAGAGGCTTTGTTTGCATACATGGTGACAAAAAAGTTAAATGGGGTGAATTCTTTGTTCCGCTGAAGATGGAGGTAAATTTGTGTTGACTTCACCAAGTCCATGATTTTTCCCATTGGACCAGAGTACTCAATTCATCCATGTGAAGTAATTTAGTGCTTCAGGCATCCGTGTGGTGGGTTCTTGGAACGGTATTGATCCAGTTGATTTTCTCGATTTCTTCTTGACAGTTGAAATGTGAATTCTCTATATTTCATGTATTTCTGTATTTCTAGTTATTTCATCTGCATAATATATTAATATATAATCATACATCATTAAAAATTCTTCAGTTATGTGAATTTAATTCATTAAATAATTTCCTAAAATCTTAACCTCTGTAGTGACTAAGGGAAGCTTTGCTGAGAGCCGGAACATTTTATAGTTAGCACTATTTATCCAAGGTCCTATTATTAGCCTAGAAAGAAGGGCTCACCATGTATTTTTATTAAAAATGACACCATACTTAACATCTTTAATGAAAACTAACCATTGTGATATGAATTTAGAAACTCTGACACCTTATTTTATAGAAATGAAGTCCCCTAGTATATTAAAATTAACATTTTTTAATAACAAAAAGTGATATAGTCCACTGGAGTGGGGCTAAATTTATCTTATGATTGTACTTGTCATGGGCTTGAGTATTTATTGAGTAGTTTTAAAAGTTCATTAAACTCAAGAGATTAAATATTGCCCCGAGCAGTGCTCCATAAAAGAAAAAATATAGTGCTATTACTTGGTAAAATGTTGTGCTATGTTGTTAATTTAACTCCCCTGAGTTCTCATCTTCCGATTCAAAAGACATTTCCTCGTGCTGTTAGATTTGACATTTTCAAAGATTCTCAGACTGTCTCATCATTCACCAGATACTCTCCATTTCCCATTCATTTCAGGATGGCAGAAAGCAGTGAATGACTTCAATAATCCATCCTTCCGATGCGTCAGGTGGACAGCTCTCACCCATTTATCCCATTCCCATTTTACTATGTATCTTTTTTTTGCCGTGATCCAATTGTTCAATGGAAGCACATTCCCAGGCTTCTAGGGGCAGAGAATAATCATAGAAGTTAATGCCGCCTGTTCTATCAGAATTTGAGCTTTTTTTGGTTCAAATCTAGCTGCTGTTTTTGTGCTACTGAAAGCATTAATAAAACAATGTTACAAGGAAAAAAATTCTCCCCACTTGCTGACATTGTTAGGTAACTATGTCTACTGTTTGCTTTCTTGTTGTTCTCTGCAGAGCAGTTTCCAGATGAATCTCCATTGGAAAATTCTTTTTATCAAGTTATTTAATAAGCTGGGGTTTTAATTTATATTTATCATTATTTATGACCCCAGCAGCAGACATTTTTTATACATAATTAATAAAGAATTTTTTTTTATCTCCTTACAAAGGATTACTTGTATGGGGGGGAAATAGAAAAATCCTTCCAAGAAGAAATGTCAAGTCTCACTGGTTACCCAGCATAAAACCTGAACTGTTCACATTTTTGAGCTGTGCTCTCATTCTTTCAAGTCAACTTAAATGAAATTTTGTTGTGCTATTGTGATTTTTTCTTAGCAGCACTTTGTTGCATCTTGCTTGCTTGTGAGCTCCTATGCCTTTTGATCCTTTTGCTGCTGTGTACCTGCTCACTTTGGGCTTTCAGTGTCTAAAACTGTTCTTGCTTTTATGCCGTATCATTGCTGGAGTTTGGGGATGAGAAAAGAGTTCTAGGAATAATACAGCATTTCAAACCCAGAGAGGAGATCTCATCTCCACACCATGGTTGGGTTGTGTCCCTCTGGTTTGTAACCTGTCTCGTTAAGCGTTCGGTTGGATGGCAGAAGGGTCTCTCTCTTGTGGAGAATGTCATTATGAGTGATGCAGAATTCATGTGGAATGTTACTGGAAATGCTGTAAGTGGTCAGATAAATGATGTGTTTTGAGACCTCTGGGAATCCAGAGGTGATGATGAGTGTGTACTGCCTTTCCTTGCCCTTTAGAAATGCTCTGTTTGTCTAGTGCCATTGCTGTACTGAAGTAAAACAAACTGTTCTGAGATCTCCACTGTGGTGCCCATTCACAGGGCTCCCTTCGCTCCATGTGGACATGTTGGATATGGGGCTGTGATGTTTGCAGATGGTGCAGTGCTTCCCACTCTGCACTCACCTGATGCGTGCAGGCGCTGCTTGAGCCAGGGGATTTCTTTACAAGCACCGACGTAAGCCTGGCTTTCCTCTGGGCACTTCTGAGATAAATTCCACAGGCTTTGCTGCTGCCCTTACAGTTTCTCTCCAAGAAATCTCAAATTGGATCATGTTTCAGATTCTCAAACTGCTCGTGTGGGGGCAACTGTATAAAGCAGTGTGAAATAACATAGCTGATGCTGCATGTGATTCTTGTGAGGTGTGCTCAAAGAACGCCGCTTCCTAAGAGCATCTTCTTACAGCAAAATTGATGTGCTCCTCCTTGATGACTTTCAAATAAATATTAGAGGAGTCATAAACTGAAGCATTTCTAAATGATTTAACATCACTTACAAAAGATTACTGTTAGCAGAAATTTTCCTGTACATATGCAGAATGGTTCTTCTTTCCAGTATGGCTTTGGATACCTGCCTTTATAGACAGAAACCTACCTTCCATGTCAGACTTGCTTGTTTTCTGGTGCACATTTTCTGTTCCAGCTGCTTTGTATTTTCCAGACTCGAGTTTTCAGTACTAATTTCCCTTTATGCAGGTGGTTGAGGGCTTTCTTCAGTTATTATTTTTAAACCCCAAGATCCGTGTGCTTGGAATTGAGGTAGATAGATAGCTTTCCAATTATGTTTGTATAACAATTTTGCTTGGGGACGTACTGTTTACACATTACAGATGCACACCAGCCAGGGTGTGTGTGTAAATCAAGGATTGATTTGAAAATTAAACTTACTGGCCCTGTAGCAATTTCTAAGTTTACAGTGACAAAACAATAACAGGGAATTAGAGAGAACCTCTCCTAAAATCAAATCAAGCTCTTGTTTTGCAGCAAGTAATTAGATTGCAGTTTGTTTCACTATAAAGCTTACCATGGCCAGTAAATTAAACTATCGCTTGTTTTACAAAAATACTTGCCTTTGGACTGTTTGGCCTTTCTTTGCCCATATTTTCCCTTTTCTGTTACCAAATCAAATAGTTTTTATTATTATTATTATTATTATTATTATTATTATTATTAACATCAGTAGCAGCCATTGCTGTTACATTTGTAAAAGTCTGTTTATTCTGGGCATCATTATTAAATGTAAGCTATTACTGATCTTTCTGATAACATACAGATCTGAGCAGTCTGGCTGCATCAGATAAAGTTCTGAAAAATATCCATGATACAGTTGCATAGCTCAGAGAAATGTGGCATCAGGTAGTTTTCTATTGGGAAGCATCTGAAAGGATGCAAGAGTGAAGATTTACTGTTAGAGTTGCATGGCCAAACCCGTGGGCCAGAGTTGGTGCGTCTCTGCAATAATATTGGTTTAATCTGTGAGGATTTCTCTTCTCTATAAGTGACTGTCTTGGGCTGATAAACTTATGTAACCATATGTCAGTGAGTTACTAAGAACTATAAAGCCAGGCGAAATCTGGGTACATATTGGAAATTCCATGACATGTTTCCACCTGAGGTTTTTCTGAGGGTACATTTGCAATGATGCTTTGTACACGTTTTGTTTGGGGCACGTAGAACCAAAGATCCTCGCTGGGAGTAAAAACTGTTTTATGCATTTGGAAGTTAATCTCTGTGAGATTTGGGGCTGTGAGTGATGTGGCGACTATTGGCCTCCACTGGGATTTGTGTGCAAGACTGGAAGCTCCTTCTAGCCAGAGTTGATCAAACTTATGAGGATGTTTTTCATGGCTCAAGTGGATTTTGCTGCTCCCTCCATTACACAGCTGCTTCAAAAGACCTCTAAAATCTAGAAAGGCCATTTCTGGTTGTTCTTGCTGGTTCTATACTTGTAGGGTGGAGAAGCACTTCTCCTGTGGTTTCATTGGCACATGGCACTGAGGGCTGTGATAGATGGGACATAGTGGATGTGGGAGGATGAAGGGAAGATTTTGCTTTCCCGTGTTTCTCATAAAATATTATTAATTGTTGTCCAGCAGGCAGACCATTGGACCTTTATCCCTGTGCTAGTTTGCGAACACTATGATTTCGAAGTAAATTTGGTGAAAACCCAGTTTGTCTAGTAATGAGGAGTGCTGATTAACACTGTCCCTGTTCAGTGTAATGATCCATACTGTCTAAGAAGTTGCATGGAATTTGAGTTACAGTTCTCTTTGTTTGCCAAAAGAGTGACTGGAGTTCTTTTTCTCTCTAGAACTGTGAACTTTGCCACAGCCTGGGACAGGAAAAATAATGTACAGTTCATCTTTTGCTGCTATATCCACTTAATGCCATGTTCTCTGAGCAAAATGTGTTCAGCAATTAAGGGAGTTACACAGAATATTTCATTTATCAACCGATTGCCCTTTTCTCATTACTAATGCATTTTCTGAACCTCAAACATGTTTGTCAGTTGTAGGGAGATGTATCTCCTGTCTGCACAAATAAACATGAGCTTTAGCCTTCAGCAAGTGATTTCAAGGGGGAGATAAATATATGTTTAATTTACTAAGTTATGTGGAAAAATGACAAAACAGAATTGGATGATGTTGTATTGCTTTTATATATGCAGGGGAGGAGGGAGATGTAGCTCTTCCGTGGCAAGCTAATAAAAACTGCTGTTTGACCATTTGGTTTTTGAACTCCCATGCTCCTCAAAGACCTGAAATAGCTCACAGGAAATCTGGGAGATGTGGAAGTGGATGATAATTTGTGGGAAATGAAGTATTGTGCAGCTATCTGCTGTTATTCTCTTCTAATTTGCTGAAGAGAGTTTAGAGAACCAAAGCTTTTCCAAAGGAGGAGAGATGCGTGATTTTGCTGCTGGCTTTTATATTAAGAGCTTGTATTACAACCAGATAGCTGCGTAGAAACGGTCAAAGGATTGATTCTACCACGTTTACATTTAGTGCAGAATTTAAACAAAGCATCTGATGACAGTTATGGCTTCACTGCTCACTCATCACAAAATGCTGAGGTGTTTGTTTCCTCTTGGTCAAAACAAAAGATCTGAACCCTTCTGGAAAAAGCCTTCTATGCTTATTATTCTTCAACTTAACGAGAAGTGAAAACTGTACAACCAAATGTTTCAGGTGTTAATTTATTTTCATAAATAGCTCCATGTCACGTAGGGTGGGCTCTGAAGTAGCGCTCTCCATACGGGTTAAATATTCAACTTTTCAGTTGGTTTTGATGCATTTAAGGTCAGCAAATTATTTCTGCTTGCTTTTTTAAAATTAATTTAGTTCATGTCAACTGTAGCATTAATAAGGTGTGATTGCACTCCTGGCATTTCTGGGTTCAGGTGGACAGGACCCCAGGATTTGAAGCGGAAAGGCTGGATTAAAATTGAATGCAGTGCTACAGGTTCAGATGTCTATCACTTCATTTTTTCCAGCTCTGATTTTGTTTTCCTGTAACATCTTTTTGCTGCAAGCACGATAAAGTGAACAGACATGAATTTATTTAATACATTAACAAATGCCAATTAAATATCTACCAGGAAATATTTTGTTATATGTTTGAGTATATGGGTAAACTTTTGGGATTCTTTCCCCCATATGTACAATGCTTCTGTTCCCTTTAGCAATTACAGCTAGTAGTTTTGTTCTTTAATTACATAAAATCTGAAAACTCCAGCATGTAACCTTTTAGAACAAGTGAAGATGTTTATGGTTTTTTTTTTTTAATTTTAAAATTGAAATATTTAAATGATTGACAACCACTGTAAACTTATATGGTAGGGACATAGTAATTTCATTTATTATTGACCATAATGCTGCTGGAGTTGGGACAAATAGCAGCTTGTTTTAAACTGGCAGCCTGAAAATGAGAGAATGTGGTTTTACTCTTCAGCCTGATTCAATCTTGCTGACTCTATTCTGTGTAAAAGGAAGAATAAGAGAATACAATTTCACTTTCAGAAGTGAGGTTCCCCCCCCCCCCATGTAAGTAATAACACCTCAGATGCAGGGAATCCTTAACAATGCCATCTTTTGAAGATGGAGCTAATTTATTTAATTTTCACAGATAGCACACTGTCACAATGGTGGGCTGATGTCACACTGAACATCAGACAAATTTTTGGGCTCATTTGCATTTCAGAAATGACCAGTGACATTAAAACTGTACGTAGCACCTGGCTTGGAGGTAATTCTTTGAAACTTAATTGTAATTATGATGGTTGCAAAAAGCTACATGATGATTCTTGATGATGATTGCGCAGTGAAATGGTAATGCTGTCAGGTGTGGGAAGACTTCAAGGAGAATTTTCTGCTTTATGTTTTTCCTCCGGTTTTTTTTTTGTTGTTGGTTTTTTTTCAGTTTCACTGTGAATTTATTATCTCTCCAGTACATTAAGTATATATAGCACATTTAAGAGAGAAAACTGCAGGTGTAGTCAGAGATTGCAATCCTTCAGAAAGT
Source organism: Pavo muticus (assembly GCA_016647715.1). Lineage (NCBI taxonomy): Eukaryota > Metazoa > Chordata > Aves > Galliformes > Phasianidae > Pavo > Pavo muticus. The sequence goes on along the minus strand of JACDJE010000149.1, from coordinate 11,161,734 downwards.
CCGTGGGGTGCAATATATCACAGACCCGTGAAATTTCCTTGAGTGGGGCAGCTCATGGATTGAGTTGGAGTAAGAAGACACAATTCAGCAAAGAATACAAGTGTGCATGGCGTAGCTCAGCACCATGGGGCTGTCTTTGGGCTGTTGGCCATGGCTGTGCAGCACCTAGCCTGGCTGGATCCTAGATCAGAGGTTACTGGATGCTACCACAATTAGTATAAAAACATACTCTTTTTTGGGGTTGGACTTGATGTAAAGGTCCCTTGCAACCCCTGCAGTTCTGTGATTCTGTTGGCAGGAGTGACAGTAGTCTTTTTCTTTACTTTGAAAATAATTTAGTAATGTAAATATTTAGTAATCAGATAATTGGGCTGGCTGGAAGACCTGGCAATGAGAATGTGAATCTTACATGGGGAGGTAAGAATTCCTTTAGATAACACAGGACTGACAGTGTCTTGGTTTTTATTGAGTCATCCTATTGGAGCAAAGCCTTCCAAGTCCCAAATATATGGACTTCATATCTGAAGTAGTTTGGCTAATGAAGCAATGCTGGCAGAGACTGAATGAAGCAACAGAGAAGCGATTGTCTTTGGAAAACCAAAAGAAAGGACTTTTGTTTGAGATTCAGAGGTCAGAAACGAGCTTACAGAGCCCCCAGAATCCAGAATGGTTTCCCCAGCAAAACTGACTGCTTTGTGGCTGGTGGCTCGCAGAAGGTATGGGGAGACGAAGGCATGCCAGATCCGCCACGTGCAGGAGGCGAGTGGGAGAGGAGGTTGGTGCTGTGGGTGGGATGGGGATTTGCAGCACATGGAGTGCCATGGTGGAGAAACCAGAACTCGCTGCAAGTCAAGCTCGCGCAGTCAGGGGTGTGGGCAAGAAGCTTCTGGGTGGATGAGAGAAGTAAAAGATCAGAGGGCAGCAGTAGGTATGAGCTTGGGGACTTGCTCACTGGCATTGCTTACAGATAGCATTTAGTATCTGTATCTGCTCTACACCATCAAGGCATTTTTTTGGGAAGGACAGATTCTCGCAACATTATGTAGGAAGAAGCAGCATGAGCTGGCAGCACTGTTTCCACTGCAAAACCGTTAAACAAATAAGTGTTACAGAAGTAAACCTGTGAGAAATAAAACATCTTTGTACTTTACTGAGCCAATTAAAAAAAAAAAGAAAAATCAGGGAACCCTTCCTACATGTATTAGAAATCTGTTTTAAAATCTGTTAAGTGGTTATTTTCAGTTGAAGGAAGTTATGTTGCTGTAATGTTTTCTCATTTGTTTCATCTCAAATATGTGAAACCTGCTGTTTCCTAAATAAGTAAAAGCAGATGGAGCAGCCTCAGTGATAGGTTTTGCTGAACATTTCAGCACTGTTAGTTCAATTCTCACTTACTTAATGCTCTTACATTAGAGATCTACTTGAAGGTCGTAGTGTGGAATGTCTCACAAAGATAACATTGACTGCAAAAGTCAGATATATAAAAAAACTAGTATTAATCTAACCAGTTTTATTCTCTTCAGTATCTTTTAGTCGGAAGGATTAATTTGGCCAAATGATAACATACTATCTCAGTGTTGTGCCAACCTCAGGATGGAAGGAGAGAAACAAACAGACACACAAAAACCCAACCAAAACTCATGGGTCAGTCTCCAGGTGTTTGTGCGATGGGCTGAAGGGGAGTTCCCACGTGTGTTTTGAAGTTCATTATCTGTTTCTTGTTTTCAAGGACTCCAGGGCTATAGTAATTTCATGTTTCCAAGCTTTTTGTACTGCACTTTGCAAAGGTTTCTGTGTGTTTGTTTTAAAGGAAAACTTTCTACATAACCTCATTGCCAGGATTTACAAGAAAAAAATAAATGTTGCAGGGCTTGTGCTGTTCCTAGTGACAGTGTAACCGCTAAGTGAATTCTCTGTGGTTTTCTTTTGTTTGTTTGTTTTTACTGCTTTAAAGTGAGGAGAGAGAGTCAATTATTGGAGTCTGGAAGTCAGCAGTAAATTTTTAGTTGTGCACTTTATGATTTGTACAAATTAAGGCTCTGACCTTTTGATTTTCTCTGCCTTTGGAGAGGAATTGCCAGTGAGTGTATTGGAAAGAGTGTTGCAGAGGAAATGAGAAAGGTGAGGTGGGAAGGTTTCCAAATGGAAATCAGTCTGAAATCACATTCATGAATCCTTCTAAGAACATTAAATCCATATGCTATAATCCTGCCTCGACCCAAGTTATCAAATTTCCCAGTGCTTCCAGTGGGTATTTTGTCCCAGAGCACTGCGAGAGTGTTTTGAGCTTTGATGCAAATAGCTGATACAGCCTAATATTCACATTATGGTGAAAAAAGTGGACGTTGTGTGGGATAATGTATTTTCCTTGGTAAAAATCTCGTCTTTCTTCACGTACAGTAGGTTATATGCGTATGCAATTTATTTTTTTATGCTGAGAATCTCCTTTGAGTTGCACAAGTATCTTAGCAGTCTTTATTTGTTGAACTTGTATGGTAAAAATATCAACCCTAAAATTCATCTTCCTCGAGGAATTGGTTTTGCCATCTGGTAGTCTTGAGTTAGAGAGAAACTTCATTTCTGCTGAGAGAAATGTAAAGACTTCCCCCACCCATCCTACCACGTTTTCTTAGTTGCATTTGTTGTAAGAGCTCGGTTTCATTTATGTACACAATACCCATGAAATTAATATATTTAAGGGTAGTGGAGCAACTTGCATTTTCTTAATGAGACTCATGATAGTCAACAGTGCAGGTCTTTTGAAAATGTTAGTGTAATAGAAGCTTTCTGTGATTGGTATTGCGTCTTCTCGTCTGCCTTAAAGGCTCTCTGGCAGATGGACTATGAGGAAAATAGTTTAAATGGGGACATGGGTTCAAAATAACTAGCCATTTAATTGCTCTCTTTCAAAATCATTGTGTATCCTGAAGGCTTTACCACTAGCTAACAGTGCATTTACAGTTCTTATGTTGTTCATTATATAAATGCAGTCAAGAGTCTTGTCTGAAGGGAGCTGGCTTGAACATTCCCAAGATATTGTAAGCTGCAAGGCACAACTTTTTGTTTGGTTTGAAGCAAGGTACTAAGTGCTCTGCGATGAATTTTAATTGATTCCAGTTGCAGTTAGTGTTCGGCTCATCATTAAGGAGAGGCTTGTTTAGTATGGGGCAAAATATCTCAGTGTTTTTCATTCTTACATATAGGACTTTATCCTCTGTTGGTGTAAATCAGCCTAAAGCTATTGACTGCAATGAAATTGCTGATTTATGCCACTTGACCTCCTCTTCTCTTTGCTGCTTTACATACAGAACACAGAGGGATTACTGACTATCGAGTGCCAGCAGAATCAGGCCCTCCAAAACAAATTAGTCACATCTCAGTCCAAGCAGATTGCAATAAAACAAGAAATATGAGAAGTGCTCTTAGAATAATTTTGAACATAAATTTTTTTTACTGTGTTTCTTTTCAAAGGAACTAAAATGTGGTCTCTTACAGATAAATATAAATGAGTAGACCAGTGAATTTGGATGAAATCATACCTTTTTAAAGATGCAAATTGAAAATTAAGCCTCAAAACAATAGATTCCTCCTGGGCCTTTCAGGAAGGATTGTATATGCTCATCAGACTCTGGTGCCAGGTTGCAAATTTTATTTTGCTGTGAATTCCATGGGAGAGCTGCTGCGGCTCGCTTTTATCATGAAAAGAGAAAGATCTATTGAAAATATGTGTAGCTTTTCCCACATTCTGGATCATCTTTTTAGGATGGATGTTCTTTTATGAGGAAGGAACAGTAGTGAAGTGCTGAATTTACCACACTTCGGGCCTTTGCATTAAAAGCAATGCTGTAGATGTTCATACTAGTAAGGGAAAGTCTCGTCTTTGTCCCCAGTTTGTGCCCATACCTATGGCAGATCTTTTTTCTCCTGCCATTGTAAAGGCAGCTTCTTTCCATCTCCTGCTTCTGTGCATCCTTTTCGTCTTTCTCAGTTTTACCCAGGGACAATTTCTTTCTATGCTACTTTGCAATGTCTTTTGATCACAGTCATTCAACCTGAAAACCCATCTCCTAAAACTGAGAATAAAAAAGAGGAAGAATCTTCTCAGGAACTGTTGCATGCAAAATATATAGTAATAAATTAAAATTTATCGATTAGTGAATTGGTAAACTCCAGTGGAAGAAACTCCAAGCAGAAGAAAGGCTGGAGGTTTGCCCCGTTTTGAAATTATGGCCTTCTAAGTGAGGAAGAAAAGTTTTGTAGCCTGGTTCCTGCTGGCAGGGACACTGCAGTGCTGTCAGAAGTTTCAGAGTGTTGTCACTCTGCTTCTGACATTGACTGGTGCTCTTCGTGGAATATGGATATGAGACAAACGTGAGATGATAACAACAGACTTGAAACCACAAATCTTGAGCACCTCCAGGAATGGTGACAAAGCCACCTCCCTGGAGAGCCCATTCCAATGCCTGACCATTCTTTCAGAGAAAAACATTTTCCTAATATCAAACCTGAACTTCCCCTGGTGCAATTCGAGGTCATCACCCCTTGTCCTATTGCTGGTTATGCAGGAGAAGAGGCTGACTCCCACCTCTTCACAACCTCTTTTCAGGGAGTTGTAGAGAGCGATAAGGTCTCCCCTGAGCCTCCTCTGCTCCAGACTGAGCAATCCCAGTTCCCTCAGCTGCTCCTCATTGCACTACATAGCTGCTGCTGATCACAGAAAGCAGCTTAGCTTCGAGAGGAAGGTACAAGTCTGAATATGGAGGAAATATTTCCATGATCTCTAGTGTTCAAAAACTTCTTCTGTCTGAGGATAGCTCCAATTGAATAGGTTTAAATACTCAATTTTACTGGTCAATTCTAGAACAATGTCAAGATCAAGGCAAGAAAGCATTCAGGATATCTCTAATTCTGTTTCTACGAGTGCTGTTCATTGGTAGTTTGACAAACTGACCCCCTCCTGTGTAGCTTCAGTTTGGATGCTGGTTATAGCAATTCTTGTTGTGCTGCAACAAGATGAAATATTCTAAGTGCAGCAGTAAGTTGGCATACCGAGGAAACAAGAAAAGTAGTGGCTTAAAAAGTGATTTTGCGTATGTTTTTCAGTGCACTAGAAATGTATTTTAATTTGTGAATTTCCAAGTTCAGCACTGTTACCAGCTGAGAAAAGTACTGCACTCTGCATTATAAATGAGCATATGGAGCTCATTGAACAGATCGATTTTTATTTTTTTATTTTTATTTTTTTAAACATTTTACTGAACTGCCAATCCCAGCCTGCCTTAGCATCGGTGCAGTATCTGGGTGAAGAACACAGAGTGCTGCAGTCCCTCCTCTCAGCCCCGGCTGGTTGGCTTGGGGACATTCAGCCAATCCCATTGAGTTCCTGTGCAGTAGTCAGGCTGAGACTCATTGAGGCAGAGACCAGTGACACTTCAGGTGGATAATTCTAAGTGAGACTGTTTAGCTTTGTTAGTATTCCAATTTGAAATGTTCGGTTTAATGCAGATAACACACCGCGGTTAGAATGTAATTGCAGAGTAATCCAAGAGAACAGATCCTGATGCATCTCTGCTGTAGAAAGTTTAACTTGCATTGTTGGGAAGGTAGAGCATTAAGTAAATGAAATAGGAGCAATAACTTGCTGGAGAAGTGTATGACTAGACATTTTAAAAGTAATGGTGATGTTCCATCAGCTCCTGAGAAATATATCAAAGGTTCATAGATTTTAAAGCCAGAAGGCACTGTTAGATCATCTATTCTGACAACCTGCATAACAAGCTAAAAACTTTTCCAGTAATTGCATCAAACGTACACAAAAACATAAAAGAAAACAATTTTGATTAAACAGCAAGAAATGTGCATGTTAAAGGTATCATTGTTTCTTCAGGCTTCAGTTTGCTGAAGTTTTGTTTGCAGACATGATGCAAATTGGATCTACAGCCTGACTCATGCAGCAAAACCTGAATCTTGATTCCTTGTTTCATCATTTATAGCCTTTAGGTGGGTTGGATGTTTTTGTGTACAAAGCAGTTGTTTTCCAGGAAGGTGATGTAGTTGTGGAGGGGAGAAGCACGGACTGGCTCTGCTGGGTAGCGGCAGCTGCTCACATCTGCAGACGTCCAAACCTCCCCCATGTCACTGATTTCTCACGTTTGTTGCAAACCCTGATCTCCTTTGGAGCATCAGGGGTCTGTCTGCTTGCGCACCCAATTCCGTTGTTTCCTTCAGGTTTGGATTTGGTGTGAGCTCTTTGTCTGACTTATGCCATATTCCAGCTTTCCTTTTCTTGCCCTTCACCACTCCGAGTGATTTTATTTTATGGTTTGCTGTTGAAGTATGCCTTTATGCAAACTCTGGGAATGGTGTGCATATGGATCATTTACAAATAAATCTGTGTACAGAAAATATAGATTGCCAAGTAGGCAAAACATAGAGATGTTTGTGTACTCATATTTTTGCTAGGTTTACTGAGCAAAACACTTAAGCAGAATTAAGTGCTGTGTAACTTCCCTGCAAAACATGCATTCAAAGAGGAAAACCACCTGCATTAATTTTCATTTTCACCTGTCACTTCACACCAGTCCTCACTGCCTGTCAGGCTTTATGTAAACGGCTGATGTGGCATCCAGGAATCACATGCTGTACTTGGATGAAATACACTGCATGAACTGAGATGCTGCTAATAGTGTTATTTAGCTTCTCTCAAGTCCATCTGCTTAGCTGCTGGTGATGCGGGTGTCCAAGGATACTGCCTGGATGTTCATCCAGTTTTTGCCGTAGCTAAAAGGTGAGCTTAGTGCAGGATAGCTGTCAGATAGAAAGTGTATCCAATCTTAAATTTCACACAGGGCGTTTTATAAAGTGCTTTTCATATACAACTAGTGGTGTACTGATGGTTATGATGAGTTTATATAGTGATAAAATCATTCAATGGTGCATTTGTCAACTGTGTCAGGATAACAGAAATGGCTTGAACATCATCTCTTGCAATTTATGCTTTAAAGAAACCACTCCATAAACATATTTGAATTTCAGATAATTCTGGTATATTGGAGGAAAATAATTTTCTTGTGCAGAACCCATGGTAGTTGTCCCTGTGTTTTCACAGAGATGCAATTTCCATTACTCTGCATCCTGCTCAGATGCTGCAGCATGCTGTCTTTCTTCTTCCCTCCCCCCAGTTTTTTTCTGTGTTTGACATAATTGTTCAGGCAAAATACACTGCAGATGGATTGTAGAAAGCTTTCATTTGAATAAATTGAACAAAATACTTACTAAAGTCACTTACTGATGTGGATGTGGAAAGTGTTTTTCTTGAAAATGCTCATCATTTTTTGGTTAAGTGAGTGTGCGTGGTTAGGTTTTCCTCAGCAGTATTTAATAGTCCATTAAAGACTCTTTGAAATAGGGCTTTCCTGAGAAGCTGCAGCTGGAGGGATGCTCCTGCTCTCAGCACTGATGGATACCACCTTGACCAGCATCCCCACCTAAAGCAGCTTACACAGGAGGTGAGATCTGTGCCTTTCAACCACGTTGTTAACCACGAGGGGGAAAAGATTATTTACAGATGAAAAATTATAAATCTACACGAAGCCACTTAACGATCTGACCACAGCCTGTTTATACTCCTGTTCACAAGGTGACTTAAGGCTTAATCTTTTCCTTTGATCAGCAAACCTGACCTGTGAGAGCTCAGGTGTGAGCTGGTGCTAGAATCTCCACACAAGGATGGCTCCAGCTCATAGAATCATAGAATCATAGAATGGCCTGAGTTGAAAAGGACCACAATGATCATCTGGTTTTAACTCCCCTGCTATGTGCAGGGTCGCCAACCATCAGACCAGGCTGCCCAGAGCCACATCCAGCCTGGCCTTGAATGCCTCCAGGGATGGGGCATCCACATCCTCCTTGGGCAACCTGTTCCAGTGCGTCACCACCCTCTGTGTGAAAAACTTCCTCCTAATATCTAACCTAAACCTCCCCTGTCTCAGTTTAAGACCATTCCCCCTTGTCCTATCGCTATCCACCCTTGTAAACAGCTGTTTATGTTACCTCATCTTCAGCAAAGGTTCAGGGTTGTGTGGGCCTGGCTTCATTTTGGTGCTGGTTAGGGGAGTTCGTAGTAAAATGCCACGAGGCTTTTTTAAAGAAGCATTTCATGCTGTGAATCTCAAGCTGTTCTTTGCAAGGAGACTTCAGGTAGGTATGTCCACTAGGTATAAAATTCATTGGACTTTCTCCTTTTGTCAGTAACAGCATGGTCTTTGTTTCAGGCTGGTGTCCATCATCTGTCTGTACTCACTTTCTCACATAATTTAACCCATTTTTCTTTATTTGTTCTTTGTACCCCTAAATGCAAGGACCATCCAATATCTCTGGATAAAAAAATAAAAAAGTAAATAACCCCACATCTCTGCACCTTGCACCATTCCCCACCCCTCAAAAAACCCACCAGCAAACCCCAAGTATGCTTTAACATTTGTCTCTTTGAAATTTTGGAGCAGTTCTCTTATGTAAAGCAGCACTTAAGAATTACAGCAAGTGTTGTTGTAACAATGCCACCTCAGAGAAGATGCCAAGAAAGAGAGAAATAGGCATTTTATTACGAGCAGCAGGTGGTTAAGTTAGAGCAGAGAACAAAGCCAAACTTGTCTGAATTTAGAAGCAATACAAAGATTGAAAAATGTCTTTTCATGGGATGGAAATGATAGAGTCAAAGATGCAGGTTGCAGTGTCAATAAATGTTCAGGGCAGATGCTGTACTTGCCCTGGCATAGGTCACAATCAGGGAGGTAGATGAATAGTAACAGATATGTGGCATCTTCCTAGATTCACCTAAATTTCATGCTATGCCAGCTGTTGGTTTCCCATTCAGGCACCTTGTTTCACAAGACTGGCCCTGCTTTGCTTACCAACACACTGATATTTAAAGTTTTATAGAGTTTTATTAAGGTACCAAATGCCCTCTCTGCCCTCCATGCTGGCACCTCCCTGCTTGCTGGCTCTGCGCTGGGTCAGGCTGGCAGCAGTGGTGGCTCTCGAGCCCTGCATGCGCATGGTGTTTAGTGTGCATGGCTGGAGACAGCTTGGAGTCCCAGGTGAGATCCCAGAATAATTGCTATGCTGCTCTCAGTGTGCTGCCCAGAGCTACTGACTTCTTCTTGAAGGGTCTCTGCTGCTTGCAAAGTTCTAAAATAGATGTCATGCTGTCCTGCTTGGAGGGGTTGGCATACATGAAAATGCTTTGATAATTGATTTAATTGGAAATTAGGTGCATGTTAAACATCATTAGTTCAGAATATTTTGTATTACTTTTTTTTAATAAAGAACCCAATGCCCATTTTAGGTAGCAGTGACAGCTGAGCTTTTTGGAGGTTGGAATGAATGCTAACACAGCCCGAGGCATGTATAAAAAGGTCCATGTTGTTCATGGATAGGGTCATTGGAGAGGCGCAGAACAAGCTGTCAGTTACAACATGCAAGGAACTGTTTGTTCCTGTTCATTTTCAGTGGCTAAATGCCGCTGCTTCCCTCTTTTCTCTGTTCCTCCAACAGCCCTTTTGTCATGCTGTCTCACAGGGGTGGAGGAGACCATTTATTATGTCAGACTACTCCGGTGACTCGTCTTTTCTCTTGCAGTTGGGTGTAATTCAGGCAGCTCAGATCCCTGCTGTGTGGCTGCCTGGTGGGGATGGGCAGAGGGGGAGGACCACAGGCACTGTGGCAGTGACTTCTCTTAACTTCAGGTCTCCACTTGTGGTATCTCAGGGATGTGCTGTGGGAGAAACAGTTGGCAACACCTGCACTAGTTGTGCATCTCCCATTGCTACTGAGCAACCCGCGTGAGTGACCGTGTGCATGGTGGGTGTTGCAGATGTTGTTGCAGCTGCTGTGGTGCTGAGTTTGGAGTCCTCCATAGGGCTCTGAAGCTTAGTGTGTTGGTCGTGTCCAGGCACGAGATGTGGCTTGTGCTTCACCTCATCTCATTTCTAAGGGCTGGTGTGGAAGGCTGGAGTAGGTCAGAGCTGGAATTTCTGAGTGGGATTTGTGTACAGTTTAAGGAAAAGAGATCAGTCCTCATAGTCCTCTTTGCATGCACATGGATACAGACATGTCCCTGTAGTTGTTTGGCTCGCCCTGGGGTTCACCATCGTTATGTAAAATGTGAAAAAAAATCAGGTATCTGAGCATGAACAAATCATAGCACCAATGTACTCAAATGTGGAGAGCAGTAATTTTCTTTAATATTTCTTTATTCCTTTCTTAACATTAATCCCAACCTTTGGCTTTCATTTTGGAAATTAAGATGCATTTTGCCAGCTGCAAAGATCGCAGCCTATGTGAGGAAGGCACGAGCTGCGTTTATAGTCTCCAAGTGTGAGCTAGTGTGAAATCAGAGGATGGTGTTCTGGCAGCATCACTTAGAGCAATCTTGTTGATACTACCCGCAGATCTCCTTGGGTCTGTATGCTAAAGAGACAAAATTGTTGAGGAGAGAACAGAAGTGGCTGCCTGGCGGCTGCTGCCAGGTGTGCAGCACCCTGCAGGTGCGGCTGTGCTGGCTGCATGCAGCTCTCCCTGGGTAGATAAGGAGCTTCATTCCCTCACTTAAAAATGCAGAAGGAGGGGAAGGTGTGTTACATCTGTGAAATTGTACTGTTTGAAATAGCTATACCAAAATGCCTGAGCTACTTTAAATGGAGCAACAGGAGAAAGATATGCTTTTGGCAGCATTGTCATTGTGTACAGTAAGGCTTTGAGCATCTGAATACCATGTCGTCCTGCCTTTTATCAGCCTGAGTTCCAGTTAGCCTCATAGCAAAGAAACAAAACAAAAAGACCACTATGTAGAGATGTTGTGCTATAAACAGACATCCTGCACAGGCAGTGGCTTGCTCTTAGCGTGTGAGTGGCTTTCATCTCCTCTTAGAGGCAGCTCCAGTTAATGTTGATATAAAACTGCCTGTTAATTGGAGTACATGGAGATAATGATAGGAATAATCTCTAAGTAAACTCTTAAAAGCTCTGGAAAAAGAGCATTTAAAATAAAAAAAAAAAACCTCCCCAAAACCTGAGTTTGCACTCTGCTTTGAAGATAGACTCATCAGTGTGCGAAGCAGACTTCTGCCTTAAGGCCATTTATAGTGCCGAAGCTTGTGAAGCTAAAACAGTTTGATGTGTAATTGCAGGAGGAAATGGAAAACCTGCTGAGCATGGCAGGATGTAGTGCCTTATCACCCTTTATGTGCATCCAGTGCTTGCTGAAATTGCCAGCGGATCCGCAACATCGACAGAACGGTGACATTTTTCATGGGCCGCCGTGTTCTGAATCAACACTGCAACAGTGCGATTAGAGTAGGTAAAGTAGGGGGAACAATCAAAGAGTTGCATGTGACAGATCAGGTTTTAGTCATTCCCCGCTCCTTATTGCCTGCTGTCTTGTGTGATATGCAAAACAGCTTCTCCAGACGCATTACACCTTCACATTACCTGAAAATTGAATTTTATTTGGAGGCCTGCATATAATTTATAGCACTCTTCCAATTCACTTCAGTTCTCATTTAGCTAAAAGTGTGTTCTTTATTTCCTACTGGCAGTGAAACAGAAATAAAACTGAATATTCAGCACCACTTACAGTATATAAGAACCAGGCTATTGAAGTTTTAAGCTGCTTGGATACATTATTGACAAGAACTGTCTATTCTGGAGTTAAGCACACGATGTATTTGATTCCCAGAGGTATCATCTCTCCCTAGTAATTAATCAGGGAAAATACCCTCACTCTGAATAGTAATATTTAAAGTTATGGGCCACTGTTAGCACTAAAAAAAAATAAACAGAAATTGAACATAACAGATGAAGCAGAAACAGGGGTTCCAGGCTGAGAACCTGGGAGCAAGCTTTGCAGGGAAGGGAGGAAAAAGGTAGTTTAATTATTCAAATAGAGAGCTTCCTCCACTGAGCATTTCACTATATGGAAAAATGTACTGTAAATAATTTACTGCTTGTATTGTTTTGCATGTAGTACCTGCTCTTGGAACCGGCCATTGGACCAGCATATGTACAGCCATGCGGTCTGAAACACATAACACTCACAACACAGCATCCCTATATCAACAAGCTACTTACATACGGAAGAACTGGCAGTGAAATTTCATTTGGAATGCAAAATAAATATTTATAGCTAAAAGTTAGGGTCTTCATTTATTTCTCTTCCACCTTAAAGCACAATGCAATGGGCTGTAAAAGATACCGGGAAGTTTACTCAGTGAACAGAAAGTTAATTGAATATCAGGATCCACAGGAGAGCTGGTCAATAGACAAAATAAGTCACGAGGAATAGAAAAATGGATGGCAAACTGTGCTGGAGGAGTAGCAGAACTTGTGAGTGGCACAAAGGCAAAGCATGGATGAAAATAATAGCGCTGCTTCTCTTTTGAGCCCAAAGCAGCAACATCATCACATTGTTCTTTTTGGACAAAATTTGTGCCACTCAGGACAACTGACAGCAGTGTGAGTTTCAAAGTCTAATTGCAGATGTTATCAACCGTGAAATTCATGCTGTTGTTTATAGAGTATCTGACTGTACAAATGTATGTTTTAAATGAAAATAGTCTGCGAGCAGTGGGTGGAATTCATTCAGACTCCTCCTTCTTTACATATTATTGCAAGGGTAAGCTGCTATGGTCTTTTCAAGGACAGAGGTGACTTCAGGGCCAATTTCTGTTGGTCTCTGCTTTGAGATTGGCCTGATCTTCTTCCATCTTACTAGAATTTCAGAGGCTTCTTTCTTCCTTTGCATGCTGTACCTTTCTGGCCACTGCTAAGGCCAGTTTTCCTTTAGAAAACTGCGACTTTCAGCGAAGAGAATCCTGTGGATGTGAGCTGGGAACCTTAAGTGGAGGCAAGGGGGGGAGAAAATTGCTATGTATCCTAGAAACTGTGTAACCTTAGTTAGAGGTGTCCTACTTCTAGTGCAGCATTCACTTAATTTTCTTTGTCTGTCAGAAGGAACCAAATGACCCCACTTTCCTTTTCTCATAGACTTAAAGACTTCCAATTTTGGTGACATTTTCCAGCTCTATTTAGGAAAAAGAACTGCTTCAGCAAGTACAAGATAACGTGTTCTTAATCTGATGTATTAAGCCATGCTGGTGGATTGATGTACTCTTGACTTGTAACTTTTAAAGACTAAAAAGTCCGCATAAGTGTGCATTGCCATGCATAGCAGATGTGGTGCCATTTCTGAAGGATAACAGAGGTAAACTGAACAACAGCTTTTGCAGAGCTCTCCTGCATCTTCTAGGATATATTGCACCATAAATATGTCAAGAATAAATGGAATGGTAATATAGAGCATATAAATATTAAAAGCTCACCCAATCAGGTCTGTACATACTAATATCTCAGCAAATTTCAGGTTGGATATTAGGAAAAAATTCTTCTCAGAAAGAGTGATGATGCATTGGCAGTGGCTGCCCAGAGGGGTGGTGCAGTCACCGTCCCTGGGGGTGTTCAAGAGCAGTGCCACTGTGAGACATGGTCACTGGGCTTGATGGAGTGGGTTGGGGTTGGATTTGAGGACCTCAGAGGTCTTTTCCAATCTTCATGTTCTGTGATTCTGAATTCAGGAGTTGAACCTTTTACATCTTGGTCCATACCAACTAGAAACTCCCTACAAGAAGTCTTTGTTCTGAGGTGTACGTGTACAGCAGTAACAGGACAGGACTTTTAGAGATTGTATTTAGTGTCTTTTGAGCCATAATGTTCTTTGATAGCTCTTTACACCATGATTGTAAACGTAAGTAAACTTGCCTTCCCCTGGTCTTGTCCAGCCCTTGCAAAATGATTTATCAAGATAAAAAATTTACTGAAATAGCAGTTTAATGTCAATAAAAAGAAAACCCATTCTGAACATGCTTGAGTCTTGGTTGCAGTCCTAAATTGTTAAAGAAATTCAGTTTTAACTGAAAAGCAAATAACTTGGTTTCCTCATGTTCCTATTTAAGACTCAGATTCTATTCTCTAGTATTTTTAGGAAGAAAACAAGTAGCACTTTAGCAGCTTTCTATGTCCTAAATAATAAACTTTGTTTAAATTATGCATTACATTCGAAGTACTGTTTACTTTTTTAGTTTATAGTTGTATTTTTTTTTTTGCATTTATTTCATATTTATGTGAAGTAAACAATGGTAGAACATGATCCATCTATCAGAAACGATGAGAATCTGTATCCTTCCCACTATTGGTCTGGATTTTCCTTTAGAGCAGACAGTTATGCTTTCTCCTAAATTTTAGTTTTATAGACTGTGTTTTGTTCTCCTTGAAAGTACATTATAAATCGATAAGATGCATTTTACTGTAAAAGAAATTGTTATATATGTAGAGTACTCCTTGGAAGACTTTTATAGTTTATTGAACACTTGAAAAGTTGCAAAGCAGCACCCTTGGTGTAAGAGTAGCTTGGCTTTCCATTGCTGCTGCATTCTGATTACTGTATATCACCTCCTTTGCAAAATTTATTGCAGATCTGAGTATCTGTATTTCAATAACATCTCGAGAATGTTTATTGGAGAGAGTTATCCTCCTCTGTAAGCTAGGGCAAATACTTGCGTGGGAGCTGATCGATACATGTGGAAAACCAGAGAAATAAAATGTGTTACTGCAAAAATATTCTGGGTTAAATCTTAACCCAGTGAAGTGGGAATCTTCTGTAGAGTTCCAAGGAGTTGATGGTATTTTTGTTGTTTATGAACACAACATTCCTCAGATGCTCCTGTAACAGAGGTGTATTGGTCTAAGGCCCATTCCAAGACTGCAGCATGGCCGAGTCTTTTGAAAGAAATTTCAGTGCTGCAGCAAGCTACAAGGGAGAGCTGTTCCCCTTCTTGGAATTGGAAAGTAAGAGAAAAAATAGCAAACACTTCAGGGAAGAGTGTATTGATGCCTGTTATTGCTGAATCTTGATGACCTGAAAATTAAAAATTAAAATATAACTAAGCAGACAGTCTGCGACTCAAAGATTTTATCAAGGATAAACATGCAAACGTGATAAGCATGCCATTGAGTCTGACAGCAGTATGGTTTAAAGGATCTATTGAGTGAAACTTGACTGCTGCAATCCAATATTGTCACCCAATGCTGGGTGGGTTAAAATCTCAATCCTGGCACCTGGGAAGAGAACACAGAGTTCTCGCATTCCATGCACTGATGCAGGGCCATGCTGGAGTCAGTCTGCTTCAGGCTTTCCCTAAGGAAGGGTCATGACAAACGTGACCCTGCACGTACATGCTGCAGAATTGCATGGCTGTGCTTTGGCTGAGGAGGTCAGGGCTGAAGCGTTACGCTGTGATGGCATTCAGCCTTTCTCAACTCCCCTGTGTGTTAGGAGGCTGTATGCCACAGTGCTCCAGAATAGGTTTTTTGCTCTTGTTTTTAGGAAATATTTGAGGGAATTTATATGATATCTTAAGTTCCATCTTTCAAAAAAAAAAAAAAAAACAACCCAAAAACATTGAAATACCATAAATCTAATGTGTTAGATCATAGAATATCGTGAGTTAGAAAGGACACACAAGGATCACTGTGTGGGGAAACAGTTTGCTGCTGGACCTTGATTTCATTATTTTCATGACCAACCCATTTAATTGAATGAGAAACAAAAGTTTGGTTTTCCAGTTCCTACTGGTTTTGAAAGATGATATGCATGCCCTGAAGGGGAAAGGAAATAAATAATTCAAGCATAGTAGAAAAATTAAAACAGCTAAATGAAGCCAAAATCCCAAATCACAGGCAAATACTTTGATTGGTATTTTCCCCTCTTACTTTGCTGTGATGGATTTATTTTAGTCATCATTAAATCTGTCAAATCAAAAAAAGCGTATCTTTAAAGAAAATATTTACAGCAGTGTTTTCTTTTAGGGATCATATCATCTAAAATGAAAAAAATCCTTTTTAGCAGTGTGGTTAAAAGACAATTCAGCAGTGATAGAAAATCTCATGTTGTTTTAGCTGAGTGATGCATTGCCTTTCCGCTTCAAAATTCAGTCTCTATTTGAATGTCTGACCTTTTTCTAATTAGCATCTGCTATATTAAAAACCTGTGTTGTTCTTTTTTCCTTTGCATTATCATAAAAGGATGCAAGGAGAGAAGTGGAAGCAGGATTCAGAAACATTTGGAGTCACAACTCTTCCAGTGACACTAATGTCACTGAAATGCAATCACACTATCTATCTTCTCCGTTATTTATTCAGTGTTTTCTCATGGGGCAGTGTAGTCTATCAGCATATGGTTGTGTGTGGGTTCTGATCCCCCACATGTTGACTTTTGTCTTGTAGGGAGGTGGAAGAGCAGCCGTGCACAGACCTTTGTTTTGTGACTGGGACTATGTGACCTCTGCTTTATGCAGATAAAGCCATAGTTAAATGTCTCTCTCAACAGACAGAAAAGACAGCAGTAACACAGCTCTGTTTGAAGCACGCTCATGCCTGTGGCTCTGAAGCCACTGGTTTTGATGGGAGAATGATTGCTTCATTAAAGGAAAATAGGAGACAGCAGACTTGGATTAGCTTTTTGACGGACAATTGAGGTCCTCAGTGGTGGGACTTTGAGGCAGCATTTCATTTAAGGAATATGCCCTTCCCCACTTGCTACTGTACCTCTTGGACAGGCTCACTGCATTTCTTGTTAGCTTAATTTCCAAGTATACTGAAAGGTTGCAAAGCTTCAGTTTTTTGGGCTCTCTCGGAAGTATCAGTACTCTTTTAAGGATCATCAGCCATAATCTAGTGTTCAGATTTGCACAACTGTTATTTAACACCGGTTAAGAAATGACAAGCTGTCAGCACGGGTTGTGAAGGAGCTTCAAGGAGCCATTGTTCTTTCAAATTAAAACATTTAAACATTTAAATCCAGAGCTAGGACTGCAGGCTCATTTTAATTATTCCTTTTGTCTTTTGGAAGTAGTTTCCTACTGATGATCACACAGCTGTCACATATACATTACCTTTAGTCAGAGTACATGACAGTGCTTTCCTATTAGCTGTCATTATTTTACAAGGAAAACTGAAAACCACTAGAGCAGATATATTAATTTCAAAAGAAGACACTGCTGGCAAAGTTATTAAAATAAAAAATATCTGAAGACTTGCATTCATTTGATTTATAGCAAAGATCTTCTGTAATGTCTCTTGGCAGTTGAGGTGACTGAATTTTTTGGCTGTCTGACTGAGATGCCTACAGTCCTGTCTGTCTGATCCCACTCCGTCAGGCTGGGGAACAATATTCAGAGTAGGCAGTGATGTGTTAGTCATTCCTCCTTTCTAAGTCTTTTTTGTTAGTGAGATAAATGTACTACATAGAGTCGAGCAGAAATAATCTTAAATAGTTGTGAAAGCTCTGATATCTCTATTCTCTCTACCTTCCGATTTTCATTTTTTCTGCTGGTGCTGCTTATCAAACTCACCAATAATTCTGAAACTGTAAAGGAATCCTGAAAAATAGTACAAACTTTGGTTAAAAATGTATGGGCAGTATTGGGCCTTTTTGGTGACATTTCCATTGATGCATATTAGTGGATCCCAGCATGTTTATATCACTTGAGGCACTTTGCAGTGCCAGCACTGGGCTTACGGCTGAGGAGTAATTATCAAAGGGATAGGAAAAGAGCAAAGTTCCATGACACTGCTTTGTTAGAGAGACAAATGGTGCTGCTTTCCTCCCTTCCAAGGTCACAGATACTCATCAAAAAGCTGAAGTGAGTCCAGATCTTGCTAACATTATGTATGTTTGAATGTTTTCATGAACTGTAGTTTCATGGGGAAAAAAAAAAGTGGGTTTATATGGGGTGTGGAGAATTTTAATCCATTTATAAAGTAAGCAAGCCTTTTCATTTTGCTTTTCTTAAATGAGCTGCCTGTTCACCTCATATTTTGCCATTTACTTTCCATCTTTGCCTTCCCTGCTCCTCCATGGGGAGGACAGCGGCTGCTCCTTGCCCTGCGACGCCCTGAGCACACCGAGCAGAGCCCTGCTCCTGCAACTAAAGCTGCTTTAAGTGGCTTTGCAATCTTCTATCAATGCCTTCGTGGCCCAGTCCCATGGGTCAATGAGTGGGTTTTGTGGTCTAAGTTAAAATAATTGTTGATAAAATTGACTGCTTTGCAAAAAACTCTGGTAAAATGGTTTTGGCTTTTTGTCCACTTCACTCATTCACTGGCTTTTTAGACACTGCTGAAGAGTTTCTTTCTAAGACTTAAAAACACAACCTGTTGCTGCAGTTAACTGCAGTTCAAAGTATCTTGTCTTTCCTGGGTGAATTGAATAGACGTTCTTTTAATCCTCTCCTTAGAAGAGGTTGCAGTGGGCAGTCTGGGTTCTGTGGCACAGCAGAAATGTTCTTCGTTTTTTATGGATAGCCTTAGTTTCTTATGGGAGAATGCACAGAAGAGAAATTCAAAAGTTGAAAGCACAAAGGCAGGATGGAGTTATTTGCCATTTACTGTCCACCTAGATACAGTTAATTACACATGCTTTTTTCCGTGTATAATCTCCTGCAATGTATAATGCTATTTTATTTTCATTTGTATTTGTTATGTTGGTTTGGAAACAAATATATGCAGTATGTTTTCAGAGAGGTCCAGAAGTATTTTTAAAAGGGCAAAACAAATTGATTTAATCACAGATACTGTTAAAGGCTTTTTTATTTTTAATGAAACGTGCTGTGATTTCTGCTGCTAAGAGGAGATGTTCATTTTTTACACTGCATATTCTCTTTGAGTAACATGTTCTGAGAATGAACTCCAAAATTAAAAAAGTAAAAGTAATAAATCTAACAACAAAGTCTTCAGAGGAAAAGACGTTGTACAGGAATAGTTTGTATAAAAAGACTGCAGCTGAAGGTGCTTTCTCAGTGATATGTGCAATAAAACTATTGGGAAACACAAGCTTTCAGACTCCTACTAGTTGACTTAAGTGCAGGGGAAATGACTTGCCTAGAAGCCACTGAGTTCAAATGGAAATATCCTGATTCCTGATTGCTTTTTGCTACAAATGTGATGGGCGGAGTCCTTGTTATTAATGGCTTATTAAGAAGACTAGAGAAATCTGGGGCAGGGAGTTGTGCGCCCTGCTCGATTGCTCTGTTGCAGTGCTGGTGTTCACGGCTCGCGAAACAGCAGGAGCGAGCAGCCCTGGTGTCAGCAGTGGTGTGGGTGCTGTCGAGCAGCCCATTCCTCAGGGAGCTTTGGCACAGGACCAGATGCATGCAGAGAGGAAAGGATGGTTTTAACAAAGGTCTCCTTCGATTTGCTGCAGGTAGATGCTATCAGATTGGAAAAAAGGGAAATAATTAAAGCTTTTAATATCCTATTATACCAGTTTCCGCTTTAGCCTCATTATATAGGACAAGCTGCTCTTTGACAAGGACCTTTTAATGCTTCCTTTCTTTTCCCCTATTACATTAACAGAGGTGAAGAACATGAACAGCTCTTTACATGAAGACTATTCTCTCCCATTTTGTTTGCTTTCAAATCGCTTGGCCTGAGCTTTGTTTTCCCAGACTCAGGCAATTTGAATTGTATCTGTTAAATACTAACTTATTCTAGCTTTTTTCTCTCGTTTTTCAAATGCATAAATGTTGCCCCTCCCTGTAAGTAAATGAGAGACCTAAATTTAGAAATGTAGAAACATTGAGGTTGGAAAAGACCTCTAAGATCATCGAGTCCAACCATCAACCCATGCTCATTAAACCAATATCCATTTTGCTCTGATATTACTGGGGGCATGATACATGTACTGCCTAGATGAAAAGAGGCTGTGTGCAGGATGAGGCATGCTTGTCTCGTTACAAACAGGTGTTGCCTCCATCTTTTAGCTGGCAAAGCTTGGTCCTGAATTCAGTGCATTCTGCTGCATTCTCGTGGGCAGCAGTGTTGTCTGCTCACCTGTCTGGGTTGGACTGGCCACACCACGGGTCATTAGAGGTCTGCATGCAGCAGTGCATGGGAACATGTCCTGTGGAGCTTCCAGGGGAGAACGAGCAATGTTTAAGGTGATGATATTAACAGACAAAGTAATGGGTATGGAGGTGGCTATCGTGTGCCACAGAAAGCAAAATGTGAACAAATTTTAGGGATCATTTCCTTAAAAACTAACATCAAGTGGTTTGTGGACATAAAGTCAAAGTGAACCAGAAAGGGCATATGAAGCTTTGCCTGTGTTTAAACATTTTCAGCTGAGTGTCTGAAGTAAAGGTGCAATGTAAGTGGCTAACAGAAGTGAAGAACCAAATCCCTGCAGTAGGCTCTGGCCCTTACTCAACATTAAAAATCAAGGGCATGATTTAATATGAGCATTCCAGGCCAGCTTGGATGGGGCCCTGGGCAACCTGGTCTAGTATTAAATGGGGAGGTTGGTGGCCCTGCCTGGCAGGGGGGTTGGAGATTCATGATCCTCGAGGTCCCTTCCAACCCGGGCCATTCTGTGACTCTGTGATTCTGTGATTCATTGCCTGGAGTGATGGAGGAGTGATTAATAAATGATTAGATACTAGTGCATGCCGGAGATTCACGCACTGTGGGTATTGGTGCTGATTCTCCTTATGGCTTCAGGTAGGTTGTTTTCTTTTTCTATCCTTGCATGCAAATACATCTACTTTGAGAACTGTGCTCTTAGAAGGATGACATAGGTGGCTGTGAACATCTTCTGATGACGATTAAATGGCAGTGTGAACTTGAGGTGCTTTCTGACTGTGTAAGTCAGTTATTAAAAGTGCTCTTCATTGGTTGGATCATCAGTCAAGAAAAAAAAATCAAAGAAACTGCAGAATAAAATTAAAGAACCACAGTTTTCTGTTGAAGTGAAGGCTTGACTTTCATAACTGCTGAGATGGAAGAGTTAACCCGAGTTACAGGGCAGAGCAAGCACAGTGTATTTTCACATCATGTTCTTACAAAGTACGTGTATCAGAATTGACATCCACTTCTTACATACACATGCATTTTTCTGGTGAGAAACATTTACATGCAAAAATGAAGACATCCATCATAATGCATGGTCTGAGTTGTCTTATGCTGATAAACTTGTGAGCGTTCAATCTTGCCTGGGCATTGCAATTTTTAATGTGGTGATTTTTCTCCTGACAGTTGTTTTGTTTTTCCTTTTGCTGATGTGATGCTAGTTCTAATGTTAGTACATTGACATCTGTGTTGGATGTTCAGGTTCTCTATGTGGGAATGTTGTATACCTGCAAATGTTTTTCAAGTTCTGATTCCATATTAAGGAGGGAACTGAAGATAATTCAGATGAAGCTGTTGGAGAATTAACCGTGTCAATTTATAGTAAACAATTAAATACCAATGATAAATTAAGAAATACAGATAATTTACCTAAAAATCAATCTGACTGTATTAAAATATTTGGTACAATTAAGATGTAAATTTAATAGGAGAATCATAGTGACTTGTATGTTATACATCCAGGGCACAACTCTGATGTGAGTCATGACCTGAGAAGCTTGCTCAGCTACCTGGCCTTCCAGGGGAATGCATCTCATGTTTTGTTGAGATAAGGACCCTTTGACTGGAGGCTGGAATGATAGATTGCTGTTTTGGTGTTTTCTTCTTAAGTATTGGGGTAATTGCCAGGTGCCTGAGAATGCAGCAGGTTTGTACAATCTGGCTACAGGCAGATGCAAATGAGGAAGGAGCTGCCTTGATGTAGCAGAGCTAAAGCATCTCACTTCTGAATTATAATCCCTCTGGTGTTCTAGTGTTGAAGACTTCTCCTCTGGCTGCCAATTTTGCTGAATTGTGCAGCGGTTTTGTGATGTACACAAGCGCTCGCTAGGGACTAAGGTAGATCTTTTGACCTAAGGCAAATGGAATTTAATCTCTGGCCCTTGGAGGTTTCCTTTATAGTGAGAGTGGCTTTTGCGTTGCATCAGCGTGCCTACTGATTGTTGGAAAATTGGCTTACCTTATTAATGTGTGCCAAGTGACTTGGAGGTAGTACATCTGAAAATACCCAGGGGTGTTTTTTTCTTACGTATAAAGTTGGTTTTTGCAGCCTGAAAAAACTACTTAGCTATGCGTAATTTTGCCTTTTCAAAATTTCTTGACATTAATCAATGCAGTTACTGTTGCAAACGTTGACTAAGTCCTGACCGAGTACGGAAGTATGCAGATGTTCAGCTTTACAGACTGAAGGCGAGCATGTTAACTTCAGTGGGCAAAATAACAGAATAAGAAGTTAATGCCTGCAATTCCTGTGAGCTGGTGCCAGTTTTGAAGTCATTTGGTGCCTGCATTTATTTGTACATCGCTACTCCTCCTGAAAAATAGGTTGTGCCTGTAAATCCATTTATTTTTGCTGTAAATTTTAGTGTCCACAGGAGAGATATAATGTACTTGAAAATATGTTCCTTTTTAATTGGGATGTAAGAGTAGAAGCTTCTTTTTGTACGCATCTAAAATCTTGTAGAAGCTGTGTTCTGAGCACAGGAACTTGTAATGTATGGTGAGAACTGTTGTCTTTATGCACCTGTACGGAGCCAAAATTTGATTCCCAGAATCTAAAATTAATTGCTTCAACGGTCAATAAAATGACTGGGAAGATGTTGTATGAGTACTATTTTTATTTTAATGCAGGATGCCCTTCCTCAATTGCCCTTCCTCAGTTACAATCTCAGTTATCCCACTGCAAGCCCTAAAGTCTCCCCTGAGCCCGAGTCTCTCATATATATGCCTTGAGTAGAATGCCCTGAATGAATTTCCCAAAGTCCGAGTCTGTGTGCTGCTATCCACGGTGAACACTGCACTAAACAATTAGTCATCAGCATCGGGCTCTTTTCTGCCTTCAGCTGAGCGTTTCTCCCTTCTTTCCAGAGGTTAACAGCATCTCCAGATCGTTTCTTTTGTCCCCAACAAGGTGTGAGCCGCAGGGAGCTGTCTCCATGGGAAACGGGGCATTTTTATTCAAATAATCGCACTGTGTTACACTACATGAAAGCCAGGGCTTATGTAAGGCTGGGATTTCTTTGGTAATGACTGCTACATAATAGGGCCACCTGGTGATTTGTGTGTTGCATTGCTCTGTAGGAGTCGAGCTCAGGAGCTACTGGAGGGCTCAGGCTGACAGGGAACACACGGGGCATGCATGCTCAGCTCGTTTGCTTCATTTCAGATGAGGTTACGCTGACCAAGCCGCACTTCGAATTTCCCTTACCTGCTGGCAGGTGCAGCAGTGAGAAGCTGTTACACAGGGAGCAGCTCAGAGTAGCTGGATGTTGGAAAATTATGGAAATGAACAGCCGCTGCGATAGCAGGATGTATTTTCTCCGTGCATTACCTAGCAGAAAGGTTATTGCATCTAATATTGTTTATTAAACTACTGTATGGTGTCTGTTGTCAACCCCTTGTATTTCCTCATACAGTGAAAGGGAGCAGTAACGAACACTGCTGCCTATGAATAAATGCATTCAAATTGTATCATCCCTTTTTCATTAGAGGCAGTATTTCGATAACTGTTGATGTGCATACATTCCTTTCCAGAGTTCATAGCTCTAAGTATGAGCCTTAATTACTGTGCTTATCTTATGTTATCAATTCTGTGCTCACTATTCATGGAGAGAAACCCATGCTATGCTATGCCATTTGCTGAGACCATACTGCAGACAGAGGAGCAGACATAAAAAGAACTATATCAGAACAACATGGTCAATTTGTACCAGCTCAGAATCAGGCTCAGAAGCCTAACCTTTAAAGCCTTCTTGCCATTACATCTGTTCATATTATACCAGATGTGCACAGTTGTACAAAGCATACTAGTAATATTTTTCCATCCTTTTTAAGAGTGAATCCTTTTTTCTGCCTCTTTTCTGCTCAATACAAAAAGTTTAGGACCATGGGACCATGTCTCTTTGGGAAGATGGTGCCAAAGTGTTTACCTTTGGATGTGTTAGGTTTAGGTTTGGTACCTGTTCACATAGGTCCTGCATCATCCTGGGCAAAAAGCATGGTCTGATCTTCCTGTAAAGGGAGGATAATTTCTCTTCCAACAAGAATATTTCTAAATGAAAAATATGAAGTATTTGCAGGGAATCAGTTACAGGACCCATAGATGCTCTTAGAATAAAGTGGTGGTATGCAAAGTTGTGCTTTCTGATCTCTGTGGGCACAATCCTCAAATAAGTAAAACCATAGAATACTCCGAGTTGGAAGGGACCAGCAAGGATCATGGAGTCTATTCCATGGCTCCACACAGGACCACCCAAACCCAAAGTCTGAGAGCAGTGTCCCAGTGCTCCCTGAGCTCCAGCAGCTCGGGGCTATGCCTGCTGCCCTGGGGAGCTGCTTCATGCCCACCACCCTCTGGGGCAGAGCCTTTCCCTAACTCTCCTCTGCAGCTCCATGCGATTCCCTCGGGCCCTGTTGCTGTCCCCAGAGAGCAGAGCTCAGCGCTGCCCCTCTGCTCCCTGTAAAGAGATGCAGCTGCCATGAGGGAGGTGCAGGCCGCCATGATGCGGCTGTGGGGCTGCCATGAGGTAGCCAACCTGCAGGAACTTGTAAATAAATTAAAAAAAAAAAAATCAGAAAAAGTATTTCCCAGCTTTTCTTTGCGTCATAACCAGAGTATAAAATGCAGCATGAATAACTTGCCACAGTTGAATTAACAGGAAAGAAGGTTGTTATGTTTAAGCCATGCATTTTTCTATAATTAAATGGGTTTCACAGAGAGAATGTTCCTTCCTGAGGAAAAAAAAATCTCTTAATTGGCAGTTATGCCTTGTTAATGAAGAAACCAAAACCCAAAAACCTCACAAAACCAAATTCATCTTGAGTGTCAGAACTTAGCAAATCCATTAGCAGAGCGGCTTTAACCAAAGGCTGGTGAGGTCAGTCTAGCTCTGAGAAAAGGCATTTTCCAAAAGAAATGCAGGAGTGGAGATTCTGTGTATGAAAAGTCGACTATAAAATGAATGCTTGAGGGAGAGCCAGTAATATTAAGGAGACCGTAGGTACCAAAGCCTGAAATCAGCAAAAGGAAGGGGGTGTGGATCTGGAAGGAGAGCGTATATCGGATTATTTTCTTTTTTAAAGTGCTACTGTGGGGAAATTGGAACAATCTCAGTTTGTGTTATTTCTGCATTTGTGAGGTTGTTCACTTAACCTGTGCAGTGACCTGGAATACTCAATGCCACTGAGACAGAAAGAGTAACTGAGAGACTTGTGATTTCAAGGAGGAATTTTATTGAACAGCAGCAGATTTACTTTACACTTCAGTAGTAAGTGATAAGAGGAATTATTCAACATGCTTTCTTATTCTGGCCCTGGGAGTTGGTGTAAATTCTGAGGGCACAGAACATACTGCCTTGTATCATGAAAGTGGAATCTATTTTAAAATTAAAATGAGAAATGCCATGTTTCATCCACGTTGTTTAAGTTTTTCTATCATTCTTCTGAACTTCAAGTTTTTAAGTCACGGTAATGCTGTTTGACAAGACGTTTCGACAAGGACAGAATGCAGAAGTGATTAAAAGAAAAAAACTGAAATTTACTTAGAGATTTCAGAGGGCAACGGTTTTGGCAATATACATAAACACTTGTTATGATGTGTCAGTCTGTATTAGACCCTGCTTTTCCTATCTTTCCATGGGCAGATGTTGCTTTTTTCAGTTTATAGGTTTGTTAAGGATTTTGGTCTGCCTTTCTGGCACCCTCAGGCTTCCTATCTACTTGAACAAAAAATACATGTCATATAGGATTCACCTTTTCCCATTAGATTAGATACTGCTGGGTGGTCAGCTGGAAGCTTTTTTTTTTTTCTTTCCTTTAAAGGGGAATAGGAAGGTGAATAGGCTGTTGCTTATTAAAGCTTTGACTTTATTTCCTTCGTGAGCATCAGCTATAAACAACACAGTTATAACTGGATGATCTGTCTCTCTGATAATTAAAAAGACTGATTTGAAAAGACATACACACCCCAAACTGCTATTTATGTGCTGGGTATTTCTCCATGTGACACTGTGTCTATATAATTCATAGCAGTGCAGTGTGTAGCTGTGTGCATGTAGGACATATTTTGGAACAAACCTTAAAATTCAGATCAGCCGTCTGCAATATAATATTGAATTCACACATGCATATTTTGATATTTCACTCGTAGAGCTGAAGCATGACAATAACCTTCTTTGTTAAAGAATAATGACACAGTTAATAGAGCTTCAGTAAGACACTAAAATATTACTATGATCTAGCCTGTACACTTTCTAACAGGAGGAAATAAGGTAATCTTTTTGGCATATCTATTTTAGTTTGTGTGCTGGTGCTACTGGTGAAATTTGAGGACGTGTATGGTGTAGATTTATTTAATGAAATCTTGTCTGAAATCAGGCTCTGTTGAGCTTTCTGTATGTATATGAACTTCTGTAGGTTGTGTGTGATCCATTATACCAAATGCGTGCTTCCTGATCTTCATGAGTTGTTAGCCCAGTGATTGAACATTGTTGAGCAGCCTTCATGTATTTCAGTATTTTCAACAAAATTTTCAAATTTTTGGAAAGAGGCTGATATTTTTAAAGCCTGATACTTTTCATCCCATGGGTAATTAAATAGGTTGCACTCTTTTTGTTAATGTAATATTTCCATACCAATGTTAATAAGATGCTTTATATGGTGTTGCCACATGTGTCTTTCTTACGTAGGAAATCCCATGAGTACTGTGTTGTTTAGGCATCTTTGGCTTTATATACAAACTCAGAAATTGAGGATATTATGTGCTAAATACACCTCCTCTCTATCCATCTACCTTCCTTTCCTCCTATTTTCTGTAAGGGCAAAGATGCATGTTCTTTGCTAACCTAAAAATGCACCGTGTTTTGAATACATGTGAAAAAATGTATATTTTCTGTAGAAATCAACAATTCTATAAGGCATAGTTTTTTATTGGTGTTGGGTGTTTTTGTTTTTTTGAATCTCCATGTGAACTTTCCTAGCTTTTTATCAGCAGAAGAATTAGCTTACCTAAGAGAAACAAGTGCTGGGATATGGGCAGTGCTTTTTGCAGCTGAGGGAGTCAAATGTGAACCTTAGAAAGCAGCAGAGAACAACATAGTAATGTGCTGTGACTCAGTGCATATCAGTTAGTAATTACCTCTGAGAAACGACTCTTAGTATGAATTAAACAATACTTTTAAAATGTTTTATTATATTTAGTTCTCTGTAGTGCATAATGCTGTCAAAGGTTAATTGGTTTGGGTAATGCTAGAAACTACAGTGCTTGATCCATCTACTAGTCTGAGTGCAAGAGTTGAAAGATGTTCCTAGCAATTTTGCTAAGGATCTAATAGCTAACTTGAATATCTCATCTACTGAAAGAAGTAAGGGATAACTCTAATAACTCTGAGTTTAATCAGGAGTCTCTCTAGAACAGAGCTGAACAGTGGAACCAAACTAGGTCGGAGAGTTTTCATGATGTAGCTCCTCATCCACTGGGGACAGAGTTGTTACCAAAGTAGTTCTGCTAAGAACAAAGTCCCCAACTTCAAAAGCTTGGGAACACAACTGAAAAGAATGATTCTTTCATCCAGGTCATGCATTTTACATTTTCCCTATTTAATAAGCTAAAGCCTGGAGATGCAGAATTTGGTGCTTATTTTAGGCAAGTCTTTGGAGTTGCTGCAGGCCTTAAAAATATGACGGTTTGGGATTTTTTTCTTTAACACTACTTTAAATCCCCCAATGAACACCAAGAGAAACTTTGATCATAGGCACTAAATGTTGGTATGAGCACTGACTGAGGGAGAAGAGTAGATGTTCTCTTGTGGGGCACAGAACAGAATGCCCAAGGAGAACATTCAGGGGATGGGCTTTGTTGAAACGTTTGGTTGGTTGGGTTTTTTTTTGTTTGTTTGTTTTTCTTCCTTTTTTGTTTTTCTTTTCCAGGAAAACTCAGCTTACTTGCCTCCAAATGTAATGCTTTTATCTAAAATTTAATAATATATATTTATGGAATACACTGCTGTACTTTCCTATTCACTTCCTGATACATCTGAGATGAGAGTGCTGGCACTCTGTTGGATGCGGGACTCTACTAAATTAGGGCAATTATTCTTTTTCTTCAAAGGGAGTCCTCAGCTGGTCATTGCTAGCTGCACTGCTTTAGCTTAAGGCAGTGGGTTTGACCTGTTTACTTTCACCATAATGCTTAAATCTCACAGTATAATGCAACCTTAAGCTACTGCAGCAGGTGGTTGACTCACTCTGAATTTAAAACCCGATTCTTCTAATGGCTGAGCAGTTTCAAATTTGATCTCTGAGCAAGAGCAAGGATAGAACTTGAAATAATACTGCTTGCAGTTCATTGAGAGTATTGAATTTTTACAAGATGCTTTGTAAATATTGCATGCCTTTGAATTGTTTCATCCCAAACATTAATGCTAACAAGACTGCATTTGCCATACATTGCAAAGGAGTAGCTGTTTCTTGCAGAGATCTTGTACCCTTCTGGCAGTGAAAGTGTTCGTTCAGAAGTGAATGAAGGTAGGGGGCTGGAGACACTATGTACAACACACAGTACTCATTCAAGTACCAAGACAGCATCAGAACAAAGGAGGATTTCCAGCTCTGCCCAGGCATGAATGCTGCTATTAAAGGAAAAGTGTCCAAGTGTGACTGCCTTTGATCCAAGGTTGGTGTTGATCAGGTGGAACTGACAACCATTCAATAGAAAGCAATCATGTTTGATTTCGTGTGGCTATTTCATTGCTACTTTTATCTTAAAGTAATTTAGGAAAGAATTATGTATATAACAAGTATGCACTTAACAGTAGTTAATGCAACCTCAAAGGCAGGTGTCAGTGTTTTTCTCTACAAATTCAAAAGAAAGATGAGCAGTCACTGTGCATGTGAATGCCATATAAAATTTCCTAATACAAGTCGCGAATTAAAACTGTCATCTGAGCTTGGGATTACTTTTAGAGTTGTTTGTTTGCTCTAATCTGAAGAACCATGTCATCTCAATCAGGAAGTGCCATGCAGGTTGCATCAGTTTTCCACTTTGAATGGGGTATTTATTCTCAGGGACTTTTAGACAAAAAGCCGCCTGCTGCAACCAGTGTGTTACGTGCACCTTGTTCTGCACTGCCTGCAAAACTTCACTGAAGTGCTGCCTAAGGGTGCCTTTTTACAGTGAAAAGGACTTGACTTAATAGGACAAAATGTACTAATCTTACCTGAACCAGAGAATGACTTTATTTCCACTGTTCACATGCCATCATAATGATCTGGTGCTTTCTCTTCATAAATGAGAACAGTAGCCTTTCTTCTGACCTCCATTAATGTATATCATAAAGGCTGCCCTCATAATATCCTTCACAGAAAGACCTCATTCCCTTGCAAGCTGTTCTTTGGTGACAGTTCAGGTGAAAGTTATATATTCCTGCAAAACTTATCAAGTCCGTGTGATAACCCTGCTGTCAGAGGCTACGTGAGCCATTATTGACCACATATTGGACAGTCCATTTATTATTATATAAGCTCTTCTAGATAATGCTGGTAAGAAAATAGTTGGATGAAGTCAAACTTTTTGGAGCCCATTGTAATAGGAGTGGGCTTTGGAGAAAAGGCAGCTTTAAATGTAACTAGTACAGGATCAAGATGTTCATGTGTCTTTGATAGTATCTTGCATTAGGTTCTGGTCCATTCCTGAGTCCCTGAGAAGAGAGCGAAATCAGAACAGAAATGCTGCTTGCACTGAGCAACATCTCTCTATGACTGAACATATTTAAAGTGATGGACACAGCTTGCTTCTACTTCCAGCTGCATAATTTTACAGCCATTTACATAGAATTTAATCTTGTAGAACTTTATGGAGCTGTGAAACAAATACCAAAAAGGTACTGAACAGCATCCATCATGCAGTGCAGACAAGGAATTTGTATGGGCATTTAAAAATAGGAGCCTGAATTTTCCATTCAGCTGTCAGCAACTTGCTCAAGAGTGGCCATAGTGAAGTTCTTTACAAGTGTGTGCTGTGTAAAAGATTTTGTATTATTGTGGTTTTAGGTTTCTTTTTATAAATGGAATGTCAGTTAATCCTACCTTTATATGGTGTTGGAAAAATTGTTGTCTCTGAATTCCTCCTTCTTTGTGATATATGAAAAGCTTTTTTTTTTTTTTTTTTCCAAATAAATGTTATGAAATAACTTTTCTAATACAGCAGTTAGTAAGGTTAAAAAAAACCCAAACTACCTTCAGTCTTATTTTGACATAATTTATTTTCTGAAAACAGAAGAATGTGAAGTAATGAATCAGAGATTGTATTGATCACACTGTCACTGTGATGACCTATTAAAATCTAGGATGGTTTATCATTCTATTAAACTGAATTCAAAATCTATATGCAACTAAGGATATAGTAATTAAAAACTGGCCTGATAATGCTCATAAAGTTGAACAGGACACGTGTTGAAGGTCACAGCTGTTGTGTATCTGAGGCAGGAGGTCACTCATGGAGACCAGTTGTCCAACCCAGTCACCCAGCGCAGGACTCAGGACAGTGTCCAGCTGGGTTTTCAATATATGTTGTGCTGGAGACTCAGCCTCTCTGGGTGCTGTGTTCCAGTGACTGACCACCCTCACAGGGAAGGAAGCCCAAGTTTCCCATGGCCTTCTGTTCCATCTCTGGGCAGGGAGCAACCTTGACTGCAGGGATCGTGACAGTGCAGCTCAGGTTCCTGAGAGTCCTTACCAGTCCTGGATGTGACACTGGCATCTTTTCAGCTGTGTTTTCCTCTTTCCACTTCTTAATCTGTTATTTTCTCCAGACATCGCTAGTCAGTCTAGTTACATTTGATGGCTGGGGCTGCCAATATTAAGTATCAAGACATTAGTAATAGTAACTTTTTCACTAAGCTCTGCATTTCTTGGAGAAGATTTTCTATTGTGCAAGAAGTGCCGGGCATGGAAAATCCTGCTTTGGTAAGTCAGAATGAAGTTACTGTGGAGTAAATCTTATTTAATGCCTTGAAATGTAAGAGCACATTCCTATTTTGATACATTTGGACAATAAATCAGGTCTCACAAAGCTGATGTCTGTCTAAGAATAGAAAAAATGTAAAGAGAAACAAAATGAATTCATATTGCATACAGATTTAAGTGTTAGCTCTTTCTGATATCCAGGACCTTTTTTCCTTTAGGGAGTAATGACATTTCACAATTTCACAATAATCAGTTATTATAGAAGACCCACCAGTGTTATTTATAACTCAAGAAGTACTGATTTCTTATGCTTGTTCCCCGATCATATGCTCACTTTACCCTTTGACTCAGAAAATTTGGGGTAAGTATACTGTCTTTATCTGTAGTGAGGATTTTTTAATTATTATTACTGATAATATAAGCAGCACTTTCTGCTTGTACATGCCAGGCTACATGTTACTGATGTAAACATGAAATTTTATTAAGGAGGGGAAATCCCAGTCCCAATCTGGCATCAGGCTCAGTGCTGAACTTGATGTCTGAAATCTGCATTCTGCCTCTGATAGCCTTCAGGTGATGCAATATTTTCATCCTTAAAAACAGGAACCAAGTGTGGTGCTGATTTTTCAAAAGAAACAAAAGTGGTCTGACTTTTCGCCTGCTGAAACTGGTTAGTGAAGAAGAACAATCCATTATTTGAGTGGGTGATGTGGCTGCCTTTCAAAAAAAATATTTTGAAGTCTCTGAAAAGAAGGTGCTGAGTTGTTTAAAGTTACAAACACTCGGATGCCAGTGTCATGGTAACCAGGCCTGTTGTGACATCCTGCTTGCTGAGATTTTTGTAGATCTGTTCTCTTGGGCTCTGCTTTATATAGTTAATGAACAAACCAGAACACAAAAGAAAAGATTTCACAAAATTAACATCTCACATTAACAGTAGGGTAGGGCTGTGTTGTCCTCCATGGCATCATCTGCTGCTGACATTCAAGCAGTTCTAATTACTTTAATGGTTCCCATAGGTCCCCTCTGTAACTGCTGGATGATGCCTGAGGAGACTCTTCAGAGGTGAGAGAAAAAAGCCAGGGAGCAAGCAGAGAAAGAAATATTCTCCTCACAGGCAGAAAAGAAAAGTAGCTTTACTGAAAGCCTGTGGAGTTATTGTGGCAGATACTTTCTCTCTTTGGACAATCCTGCAGTCTTCATTCTGCTTCAAGGGAATGCTTGGATCTCTGAATTACTTTGGGTTTCAAAACCGGTGCCAACTCTCTGCTGTCTTTTCTCTTCATTACTCTTATGTTCATTGTTTTTAAGCAGGACCAATTTGATCAGGATACATTTCTTGGTGGAGTTTGCCATAAGTTTTCCTGTCAAACTATATAAAATGTCGTGATAGTTACTACATCCCATTTTTCATCCCATGTTTTATGGTGAGCTATGAACACCTGAGCTAATTTGATCATTCCATCTGCTGGGAGAAGATTGGCACGTTTCCCTGGGATCACAAATGCCTACTTCCAGCTTTCTTTCTT
The DNA here is from genome assembly GCA_016647715.1 of Pavo muticus. Lineage (NCBI taxonomy): Eukaryota > Metazoa > Chordata > Aves > Galliformes > Phasianidae > Pavo > Pavo muticus. Next base: position 11,129,227 of record JACDJE010000149.1, on the reverse strand, counting down.
TTTTTTTTCTGTAATCTTAGACAGTGTTCACTTTCCTGAGATGCACTTCCATAATGGAATTGTACATTATTATTGGTGTTCTTTGATACAAATAGATTCAATACCTTTGGGGCTATAAGTATCATTGATTCACTCCAAACAGAGAAAGATACTGCAATATTTTTTAGATTATTAAGACTTTTCCATTTCTTCTCTGATGGGAAGAGTTATGAATTTAGTAATCATTATGCCCTAGGTGACTCAGGTTAAGCAATCAAAGCCTCTCTTTAAAATGTAATTATGATTGTTTCCAGCACTTAATTCTTTTTCTTCTATTTCAAAATATTATTTTTTTATGCCTTGAGCATTTTTTTGTTTACTGCTTCAAAGAACTTCTCCTATGGCCTATGATACTGTAGAGAAAAATAGTGTCTGTGCGGCAGATTATATTTCTCACCTGTAAAGCTTTTGAGGAATTATTGAGCACTTTGAGGTGTCATAGTTGGAACTCAAGCTTGCAATAAATGTGTTGATTTTTTTCCCCCTCCTGAATGGGTAAGATGCGAAACTTAAGTATTCTCCTTGTGGGTTTCTGCTTCTTGACCAGCCTGCTTTAAAAACGAGGGGAAAAATTAGAGAAAAGGAAAAATGTATTGGCTTCTGAGACAAGCTAGATTTCTACATGTACAACTTGGTCGTTGTTCTAATAAAAGAGTGTGGGGCCAAAATCTAGCAAAAGTTCCTCTGACTGTTTAAGCATCAGCCAATTATGATATAATGAGATATTCTATGCAAAATTTGATTTCTGAATATCAAGTTCTTGGTTTTTTTTTCTTAATTCACTTACTCTTCTACAAATTCTAATGGAAGCAGGAAACCTGCAGTGCATGTGCCTTCCCAGGTGCTATGAAGATGATGCGTTGGTACCTTTTAAGTCAATGGTAGGGCTCCTTTGGGACTTTATGGTGACAATGGTGCAAATACAAAGGACTCTATTAAAGGTTTGTGATTCAGATATCCTTCTGTCCGCTGCTCTTGTATCCAAGTCAGGTAAAACATCAACCCTGCTATTTTTTATTTAATTTCTTACACGAGTGCTTGTAAAGCCTGAGCAGCTGAAATGTTCACGCCAAGCCATACCTTTTACAGTCAAATAGTGCCCATACAGATATCAGAAGTGTAGTGAACAAAAACAGTGGTTTTGAGATGTAAGTTAAACCAACATTTGTTTGCTTTAGGAAGTTTCAAAAAGTCGAAGCATCATCATGGTGGATATGAAGCATAAGTTAAAGCACATTAAATGGTTTGTGAATGTTGACATTCAGGAGAAAAGTAGCATTAAAGCTGAAACTCAGGAGGGCAACTGTGCTTTCTGGTGGGAGTGTTCTTATATTGGGGTTTAATGTACTGTGACTTCTTTGCCTTGAATTCATACCATCAGTTGATTTGCCTCAACTTTCCTGCCTGTCCTTAGGTTGACGTGGCCTTTGGTCCTGCCCTCAAACTGCCTTCAAACTGGAAGCACCAGCTTTCTGTGGGCAGACCTTCTTGTACAGATCCTGAGCAGCGTCCCCCTTACGCCTCAGTCATTTAATTAACCTTTCAAATTGTCTCTTCAGTACCACTTTGAAAGGGCAAAGTCCCATGGCCTGTTTTAATATTTAAAATGAGAAACTGATGTTCATCACCGACGCTTCATTTCCTGTAGAACGATGTGCCTCTGAGCTCTTTTATCCGTGGGACCTGATATGCATGATGATGCCTCCGCTACATTAATACATGCTTCTCAGCTGCACTGTTCTCAGTTTAGGCTGATTAGGTTAAAAGATCATCCAGAACGTGGTGATGATTCAACATTTATGTTTTTTATCCATCGCAGGCTAAATATATGCTCAGTGGGATATCTGGGGGTAAGGAGAGACAGTGAAAATTCTCTGCTCTGTTGTATTTCTAATAGGTTTAGTAATGCTCAGTGGAAATGGTAAGTTCAGTCTTCTCAGTACAGACATTTATAACAGAGTACTCTGTGCTCTATAAAGGCAATTAATTGCCTGTCTGATGTGCTTGCTGTGTACATCAGAATCTACTGTTTAATTGTATGAAACTATGATTGCACAAAGGATCAGTTTCTGATTTCTGAAGATATTTAATGAAAGAATGTGTTATGAATAAGAAAATAAGCCTACAGTCAAGATGAGCATTTCATTTCCTACTTTCAAGTAATTGTCAAAGTTACGAAAATATTTATGCAGAAACTGCTCCTTTAGTTGTCTGATTACATATAAAAAAAAGTGAATCTGTAGAATTTAGCAGTAGAGAATGAGGGTTTTTTTTTCCTACAAGATCTAGTTGCTTTAGACACATTTTCCAATTAATCCAATAGAAAACATGAGATACTGACAGCATCTCAAAACAGGCATCTAATTTAGGAGTCTGCTGGGAGCTGAAGTTCTTTACATAGTCCACAGTTTCCAGAGGATTCTGACTCATCTTTCAGAGACTGCAGCAGCTGAGTGGAAACTTGGGTTCCTGTCTATGCCTCTAAGCTTCACACCCAGTAAAACAGTGTGAGTACTTGTCTGCGTGTCTGAAGGCATTTCTTCAGACTTTTTGTCCATATGGAAATGCTTAGTAATAGTGTCTAGTTGATGGTTGGAGATGAAATAAACATAGTTCTTGAGCACGGTAGATGTAGCTGAAAAGAAAATATTATTTGAGATATTACATTCTCTTTTATAAAACGGAAGGCTATGCTATAATGGGATTTTGCAGGAAATTTGCAAGTGGTACACTATGAATTAATTTGCTGCTAGGTTTGAGGATAGAGCAGTTTCAAAATCATTAATAAGCACTGAGGGAGAAAATTTGATTTGTAAGTGCTTTATGATCTAATTTTGAAGTAGGATGGAATCCTTTGTTCCTCTAAGTTGTTCTGTTGCTGTTGATAGAAATCTGTCTACAGTTAGTCATCGTAGAGCTACAACATAATGGAATTGGTTTGACCCAGAGCAGCATGAGCCAACTTTGCAGTAAACTGGCTGGAGTTACTGAAAAGTGCTCAGCAATATTCATGATTACCCAGAAAAGAAAATGTATATGTTCATCCAATTAAAACACCAGAAATAAATAAGCAATTTTGCACAATCTAATTATCCAGTTGGGATTTGGCCAAGACAGTAGGAGCTGACAGCCCTTGAGTTAGAGGTGTCACAGGAGATTTAACAGCAAAGTGAAGAGTTTGGGTCTGCATCTCAGCTGTGGGGTGTGGAGCCGTACTGGCTGTGCCCACCATCTCAACCTTCACCTTTCTCCTTTTCCTTAGTTAGTGTGCCCTGAAATAGCACATAACGTAACGAAAGTAATCTTGAATTATCATTGTTTTAAGTGTCACTAACAGCACCTTATGAAACAATGAGATTAAATGATTTTTCTTGTTAACATAGACCTTTTAAAACCTACTGCGTCAAAGCCTGTCTATACATAAAATAACTCTTGAGGAGGATCGTGCTACATTATGAGGTATTGCAGTTCTTCATCTTCATATTTTTAAGGGGTAAATATTTTCTGAACTTCTGTGGGGGCAATCCTTGCAGTAGGAAGCCCTATTCTTAAGAAATAATCGCATGTATCTATGCTAGTACTATTATATTTGCAAATGTTTTTTTTACAGACTGGTTTTTTGAAGTCAGAACTGTTTCCCAAGGAGCAGTTCAGCTATAAAGGATAAACTGTCAAGATTCATTTTTGATGTGATGACTTTGGCAAGAGTTTTATTCTTTAGCACCTGTGGACTCAGGGAATGCATATTTCCACAGTGCAGTTTTAAAGTTTCGTTCTCCTCCTCAATGCTGAAAAATGGTATAGGAAGGATTGGTTTAATTCTAAGGATTAGATCTGGGGGAGTGGAAGGGTTCACATTTAATGATTTTTACACTTTTTTCACCCTTGCTGACATGCACGTGGGCCCATTTTTGAATTTTAGTGTTGACAGTCACAAGTTCCTGCAGGTGAATTTATATACAGTGGTCACCAAATGTTATTCTGACATCTCTAAATAGCGGTATAGTGTGAAAATGAATTTGGCATATCCTTCCCAAGCCTTTTTACTTGGCATCTGTTGATAGCTTGAAGTTTTGGATGCATAATCTGATCTGCATTTTTTAGTCTTGGCAAATGTGACAACAGCCAGTGTCCTGCTCTCAGCACTGTTGGATGCCCTGTGGCTTGATCGTTAATACAAACATTTAATTGCGTGACTTGCTTTTCAGGATGCCACATTTCTATCTGTGACCCATTTAGGAGGAACCCTGAACACATCACTGTGCATACGCCTTGTATTAAAAGTCTTTGTGCTCCAGGAACCAAGGTTCAAAAGGTCCCAATGGGGAACTTGTAAAACTAGATGAAGTTGCTGTAAGCCGAGACAACACAGGCATTTATTTCTCTGAGTACAAAGCCACATGGTTTTGCCCATGTGCTGCACAGCCTTGCTTGGCATTAATCTCTGATGGATGTGAGCTGAGTATTGTAGCATTGTACCTGTGTAATATTCTCATAGGCTTTATGCATCTGTGCATGTAATGAAGTGGTGTATAGCAGAGACTTTATGAGGGTTGTCTAGACAGGATGATCTTTATCCATAGAGACAAGTTCCCATCTACCAATTAAAAAAAAGAAGATAAACACTGTGCTTTACTTAGGAAGTACTGAGGAGTTAATGCCATTCTCATGGTTGATTACTCAACTGTCAATGTGATTTGGGGGGGATAGCATAGAACAAGACCTAAGTACCAACTGAGAATTAGCCAACTGATCTTATTAAATGAGCATTTCACATTTGGAAGGGAACAGGTATTCACAGTTCTTTTCGGAGAAACAACCAGTTTACTTTTTTATTAAGAGATTCAGCTTATGTCAATACAGATGTCCTACCAGATTTTCCATCACCGCGGGGACTAATTCTTTCTAGACCCAAAACCATGTGTGGTCGCTGGCTGACCTACAGGAGTGCCTGCTTTCTCTCCACTCTGTATCTGCCTTTCTCGTTTACTAACAAAGCTCTTCGATACTGCACTCTTATTTCTTTCTACTCAGACAAGAGAAAAACCAGTGTGTGATGAATAAGCTAATGAGTGGCTGGGTTTATCTCTGCTCATCCCTCACTGAGTCACCTAGGAGCAGGGTGAGCCAGCACCTCCATCTTCAGCACGGCTGTCATGTTCCATGTCTGGCAGCCCAACCAGCCTGTCCTTCGTGAAGGAGATCCATGGTTAAGCTTGCCTTGCTCTAATTAATACTGCCTGATGCTGCTGGTTTGGGAAGAGCCAGAGAAATGAGCTGCTTCTCTTTTCTCTTAAGAAAAACTGTGAAATACTTGAATTCAGGCTCTTTTTTTTTTTTTTTTTTTTTTTTTTAATCTCCCTGTGAAATGCCTCAGGGCAAGGTTAAAGCAATTGTATGCTATGTTTGCCTGCTATACAAAGTCCCATTATAATTTGGCTCCGTTCTATAGACTTATCTCTCGGGGATCTGTTGGAGCTGCTCTTAGAGAATGTCAATTTGCTATTAGAAAAGTGATCTGCTCTGTGTGCGAGTTTGTCGTGAGGACATCTTCCAAAGTCTAGTGCTAAAAAATGCTGTGATTTTTGTGACTGACAGATGGGTTTTCGCCCCCTTGTTGCCTTCTTTTTAAATGGGACGCTGAAAAATTAATATTTCTTGAGGCAAAAAAAAATCTGATGTCGTTGAGGTAGAAAATTGTGGTCTTGTAAGTGTAAAATGCTTGGACAGCACATGACACCATGCCCAGTTGATACTCAGCTTTTTACTCATCCCTCCTGGCCCCGTTTATCTTCCTACCTGTTAACTGTGGCCTACCTGACCCGCTTCTGACCATAAGCCTTTGTCTGATGTGGGGATAAATGAAGCAGACATCATATATAAAATACCTATTCAATTGAAGTAGTGAAATGTAGCTGAGCTCATTTATTACCTTCATTAGGAGATCAAATGGTACATGTAAAACAATTGTCTTCTTGGGATCGAAGGTCTTTCAAGATGGACACAAATCCCAAGTGCTTATTTCTTGATGGATTTGAGTCTTTATTGTTACAAAATGTGAATTTAAGGAGTTGGATTTTAAACTGTTGTTTTTCTGTCTGTTTTCTCTTTGTTAGTGCAGCTTCAGAGAATGGGTTGATTTGTGCTTTGTTTCCTGGCAGGATCATATTTTCCTATATAGGATCATATTTTCCTATGTAATCCATACATGTCTGTATGTCCTTATCATTTGAATTGTGCTCCACAATCATTCAGAAAGGGGAGCAGTTAATATGGATTGTTCCTCTTAACCCCAACCATGTCTTTGTCCCCATCAATTCATTTCATTTTAAAGGTGATTCCCTTTTTTTTTTTTTTTTGGCTGAGAAAGTGATGTCTGAAAGTTTGCTTTTCTCTGTGCTTTTATCTCCAATTTCAGATGCCAGAACACCTTTATGGCTGCATCACATGCTGTTTTTGCACTTGTCTGGGCTGTGTGATTTAATGGAAGGACAGCTTGAAAAACATGGGGTGCAAACTGTGGCTTTAGTCATTACTCCAGTCAGTGGGAGTTATTCTCCGGGTATTCTGCTCTCTTGACCTATTTTATCCCAGCAGCTAGAAGCAGTCTGACTTAAAATTCATTATCCAATTCATTGCAGTTGTTAAAAACGATTGTATGTTTTAAGGTGTACAGATAGCAGTATTGCCTAGAGACTACCTTTTAGCAAAAATAAGGTACCCTGTGAACATGGGATGCACTAAAAATTGAACATGCATCTAGTATTTTCCATACTGTACGTATATTAAGCAGTAATATAAGCCTTTGCGAGGGGATTGTCTTTCATGTAGAGCTGATTTGCTGTGTGTGCTCTGACTGCAAAAGCTTCCCCATCCCTGCCCGCCTAACTTTGCCTTACCGCTTTAGCAATCCACCCCAAATGGCCGAGCGTTCCGCTCATCTCAGGGGTAATCCTGGATGCTGCACACCAATCTTTATGCAAGTTTGCAGGCTGACAAGCCCGAGTCAGGCTGGGCACATCTGGGAGGAGGTGTTCAGCACCACTGGTGCTGCTGTTGGACTGTAAACTCCACTCCGATGTTTATCGCCTGTGCTTCAGGCTGAGCCCACTGTGTTCCACACAGCTGCTCGTCCTGCTGGGGTTTGTCTCAATAAGGCATCATGCACAGCAGCTTCTCTGCTGGACCAGGATGTGTTTGTTTTTTCACATCTGAGTCTATGGTCGAGCTCCATTGAAGAAGAAAAAGCTCAAATGTGGTACTGGAGTTGTTTTCATAAGCAGCAAAGATCTGAGTTTTGATCTGACAGAGGTGCCAGTGGAGCAGGCTGCTAAGAAGAGACGACTATCGAAGCCAATCAAAGTGTGCAAATGAAATGGAGGGGAAAAAAAAAAAAACATTTTTTGGATTTGAAAACATTCAGCTGTTCCAGTCTCCACTTCCTCTGTCTAAACATTTCATAGGTCTGCACAGTGTATCACCAGGCTGTTCCTTAGGGACATAAGGGCAGTTCTTAGTGAGTTACGGACCCTCTAGGCCTGCTAGTTTCTGTTTAATTTGCTTTTCTTTTTATAAGGCGAATTTCATTTGGTTTTGCACTGGGTAGTAGGTGGAATTATTATTATTTTTTTCTAGTTTGCACAGGGCATTATTTTATAAACTCTCTAAGAGGATTGGAGTAGCAAAGCTGTGGATAAATCTTGCATTTGAATTTTTGCAACTTCTTCACAAATGTGTCATTATTCTTGTTCCCCTTTATGGAGTTGCTTTCTGTATGAACCGGCTGTTAAGTGAGTTTCAAATGGAGCTTTTCGTTTTCTCCTGAGGAAATAACCTGAGCTGTGGTGGTAATAGATCGTATGCATTGGAGGCAAATCTATTTTTTATGGCTGTGGCATTTTGATGGCAAGTGCCACATTTTTATAAAAGTAAGGGTGCATACTGCAGGTAATTAGATGGGAGATATTCGAATGTTTCTACTAAACTCTAACTTCTGTATGGGCAGAGATGAAGAGGTGTGTGTTGTAGATTTTCTTCTGGAGATCCACTCAAACAGATACGAACAAATTGCTAAAGTTAACAGGATTCATTGGGTAGGTACGTGTCAAACAGATGATCTGAGCCCAACCCTGAAAGCAAATCCACACAACTCCCACTGACTTCAACATCAGTTTAGACTGTATTGGCCACTCAGCAACTGTTGTAGCCTAAATGGGAACAAATACTTGTCCCATTGATTATGCCATAAACCCAGTGAGTCACTTGACGCTCTTCCTGTGCCTGGTCAGCCATCCCCAGAGCAGCTGGAATTCCCAGCTTTTTGTGTTTTCACTGAGGTGCAGAGCAGGTACAATGGTCGTGGATCTCCTATAGTAGCATGAAGGATTAGCACGGAGATGGGTCTGCAGCTGACGGCACTGACAGAAAGTGGAGAGCTGACATCAGAGTAAAGGCTGAGATGCACTTGTTATGAGTAGTGCAAGACTTTCAAAGTTGCTTCAATTCAAATCAGAAACAAGTATTTTCTAGACGATGCTGTTCTGTGCATGTGCCCGTCTCTAATTTGCTCATTGTAATGTGGTTTTTTTATTTGCAAAATAATGAAAAATATTATTGCCTGAGTTGAAAATGAAAATTAAATTTCAGAGATACACTGGAGCAGTAAAGAAAAAGAACAGAAAAAGGATTCTTCCATGATAATTAAAAATTATAAAGTCATTACTTAAACTTGCTTTCTGAATTACAGAAAGAATTAAACTGCTTGTTTCAGTGCAGAATCCTTGTAGCATTCCTTCATTAAAATTCTACATTGTCAAAACAGATAAAAATGCATATACAATGACTAATTTTCTTCAAACCTTGGCTCTGCTTTGGGCCTTATCTCTCTACACAACAAAGCTCACCTTGAAGGGACTGAATATAATATTTGCTGATCTAGAAAAAGAAAGAAAGAAACATCTACTTTTTGCAATCTATTCTTTCCCCTCTAGATACTGAGAAGGAAAAGGCCTGTGGGGTACTAAAGCTCTCGTGTACCATAAAGTGGTATTATAATGAAAAGTATTACTTTTTATGGCATCTCTACAGTATTAGGGAAAGGCATTTTTCTATAAATGTTAATCTTTAATCTTTATAAATTGCACTCTGCAAGACTAGAAAGTCTGTAAAGCATTTGTCCCGAAGGCTTAGAAGGATAAAAATAGTATTGGATTTAAAAACAAAACAAAATAAAACAAACAAAAAAAACCTTAGAAATATAGAAATATTAGCTTGTTTGGAGGAGAAATAGATGAGAGCTCTACAACTGTTTGGCTGCCCTGCCGGGCGGCGCTCACACAGATGTTTAACTTTACATAGCTGAAGCCCAGCTGATGTCATTGGGACTTAAGTCTGTGCTTAAATTCTGTCCTGAATAGGAAGATTAGTGGCTGGAAACCGCAACTACTGAGCCCTTCCCTCCAAGCCCCCATTATGAGGGAGCTCTCTCCAGGCAAGAGAAGAAGCAAACAGATTGGGCAAATAATTCAGATTGTTTTATACGTTTTCTATCTTTAAGAAACTTCTCCATTCTTCTTTTTTTTTTCTTTCTCTTTTTTCATAAAACCATGACACCCCTACATTTTATTCAGTACCTCATAACACTAAGCTGGTGGTGCTGCTTCTGAGCATACAGAACTGCACTCTTAGGACAAGACTTCAAGATGAGATGGAAATGCTGTTTTAAAATGAGTGACTTAAATTTCCCTCTGAATTGGAACCTCATCTGTTAAACTTGGCAGATTTCTTAACGTCTGGACTTTGGGCTCACTGTGCCAGCTGGTGAACAAGGAGTTAATAAAACTCAATTTGGGATTGTTAACAAAGCATTGCTGAGAGCTGTGATGGTTATTTTGTTCAGCTTTTAGAAATCAGTTACCTTTTCTGAAAAGCATCCATTACTGATATATTAATGCTTGATATCTGATTAACGGCGACACTCTAGTATAAAAAGTATTTAGGCTACATAATCTATATAATTACAATCTATAATGTATGTTCAATGAAATTGCAACATTTAAAAAGCAAAGCTTTTCCAGAAGTTTTAGCTCTAATGTTGTTTTGGTTTTTTGTTTTTTCTCCATAGGTAAGTGTCTACATTCTTACCCAGCTGGGAGTACCGACAACTTGGATGCCTATTGAACAAGCAGAGCTCCTATGCCCTTCTGTTTTGGTAAAGTCTGTCACAGATTGAGAATGTTTTCTGAGTTTCACAAACACTTCTACCCGCTTCTAAATTTTCTGCATCTCTGCTGGGTGTCGGTGGGTTCTTGAAGGACTTGTTTGCAAAATAGATTTTTTACTTTAGATTCAAGTTGTTTTCCAATTCTGTGCGCTCTGCAAAGCTGTCCCACTGCTGAGGAGCAAAGGTCTCCACGTCTCAGAGATGGAATCCTTTTCCTCCTTCTGTTGAGAGGTCTGGTTAAAAGAGTAGTTGTGAGATGGTTTTCTCTGGGTGCTGTTCCCTCCAGGTACATAAACACAGCATGCTGCTTTTCTTCCTTCTTTCTTTCCTAAGTAGAGGCACTGTTGCCAAAATTAGTACAAAAGTCACATTAACTGTTAATTGTGTGCAGACAGGCTGAAACAGTAGCATTAAAAGATGTGTTCGATACTCATTCATATCAGTGGATCCTTGACCATACCAAAAGATGGTGTAAATATCTTTGATTTTAACCTCCACAGTTTTTTGAGCTGTGGAGGGAGACGTAGGGGCTGTCACGTTGTTTTCTTGTATACAGTCAGCTTTGAAAAGCACTTTGTTTTGGTGTTGCTAGCGGCAAAGATTGTTTTTTGAATGGTGCACCATTGTCTCACTTGCCTGAAATTCAACCCTTCAGAAAGTGCCTGGGTTAGCATGGAGGAAAGTTATCCTGGTGCAGTGCTCTAAAACTTTTTGCAGTGAGACTTGCTCAAAATCAGGGAGTACTTTGTCTCCTTCTCTGGGGACAGAGGTGCATCCCTGGACTCAAACAAATGAAGACCTGCTGCTCTGGACTCACTTCTGAACCCAAATGTCCATGTTCCAGACAAATCCAGAAGCACTTTTAAAAGTATTTTCTGATGATGTTAGAGGCTTCCTTCAAGATGAAAATAATGAGGGATTGTATGGGGGAAGGGGAAAGAAGAGGGTTTGGTTTTGTTTTAGTGTCAGGTTACCAGGGAAATGCACTTGTTCTGTGCAGATGTAAATTGTAATTGTGGCATTACTGTGTAGGTATTGGAATAATGACCTGAATTGATACTACAAATATAATTACATTGATTCTTTACTGATGGCTATAAACAGTGACATTTCCCTTGATCTCTGAACAGAGTAGGTTATAAAACACATGCTCCACTTTTATATTCACACATTGCATTCTCATCACTTTTGTCTCTTACTCCCCAAGGGCTTGATTTAGAAGAAGTGTCTGATTTAATGGAAAAAATGATGAAACAACACTGACAGCATTTCGGAGTATTTCTAATGTAAAAGATGGTGCTTCCTTTTGGTTATGTTCCTCAGAATTCGTTATTTATGTTTTACTTTTAGCTTAAGAAATATTAGATGCCAGGCTATTTTCATTTTTTAAATTATTTTAAATGTTTATTTGCTTTCATATCATCTCTGAATGACTCTTGCATCAGTAAGTCATTGCACTGATCTGATTTAATGAATCATGCTCTGAAGTTCTCATCGGGCTACCAGGCTGGAAAGAGCTTTTATTTGAAAGGGCAGAAATTAGACATGGGATCCCTTGGACGCTGCAGTTTTTACTAGTGGCAAATATATATGTCATAAAAATAAGCACTAAGCACTAGCAGAATCTGCTGGAATTACTGCTTCTAAATTAACCTCACAGCTTCGTTTAGCACAGTGCAATGCTGGTAGGTGTCTGTGGGTGCAAGGTCTTTACTTTTTCAACTTTTCCAGAAACCTTCTTTCTTTTTTTTTCTGAATAATGGCTATTACTTTTACAGTGAGATGAGAAAACAGACTACAGGGATACTTGGGTTCATTTCAGCAGTGTAAAAAAGATAGCAAAATGGGCCATCCTTCTGAGCCTCATAGTGTAGCAGGCCTTTAACACATCTTTGACATTTCTGTGCAACACCTCAATCATGAGAATGCTTTTTCTCATGTGTAAAAACACTGTGTAACAAAAAAATGGGAAGTCTCTGAAACATCCAACTCATAGAAATATGAGCCTAATAGTAAAATAGATCAGTATTAGCTGTGTATGACCTTATGACCTTACCTCTAACTTCTATACCAGAGCAGTGTGACCTAGGCAAGAAGTCCTGCAGAAAGCCTTCCAGCTCCTTCCTAGTGTTCTTTCAGTTACATCTCAGGTAAAAGCACTCCCAGATAAGTGTGCTAAAACTATAGGTTCTGTTCAAGGATGTTTTTTCTTTAAAAAGGCCTCTGTTTGCTTTTCTTGTTCCTTGGTCGGCACTGCCGATTTGTGGCTGTGTCTCTGGGAACTGTTCCTGATTTCTCTGTAACACTGTCAGAATCATCATCCCGGGGATATTGTGAAATGAGACCAAAGTAATTGTAACTGTGATTGCTAAATATACTGTCAGTGCTAAGATTATAAGTGTGATTGTTCTGGCAGAATGCTGTGATCGAGCCACCGTGTTGTTTATCCTTATTTGGAGAGGAGTTTTTCTGGATTCTTATTTTAGTAGGCTACAAAAGGAATGATTATAATGCCTTGCTTAAGTAGATAAATGTCTCTGACTGCTTAAACACAGAACAGCTTCATGTACGGCTCCTAAAGAAGCAGTAAGTCCAAGGCAGTTCCCAATCACAACAGGAACAACACCAGGTAATGTCAGCAAAAATAATTACTTTAAAAATTTCCTCTTTGCAAGAGCTGCCCATTTGGCATTTCAGGAGCAGAACCATTAAAGCTGATGTTTATTTGATGTTCCTGTGTCATCTGTACATACATAAAACAGATAAAAATAATGAACAGTTGTGGGGGTTTTCTCGCTATAAGATCTGGAATAGTGGTTGCCAGCGCCTCTCTCATTAGGAGACTGCAGAGTAAAGCAGAGCTGCCTTGATTATAATAACCATCTTTGAGATAATGCGGCATTACATTAGCACTTTGCAGTTCTGTTTTGTAAGGAGATTTGCTTTATTTTCACTTCCCACTAGAATCCAGATGAAAGTGGCTTACGCTCTTGACCGTAACGAAGGAATTTCACCCAATCTCCTTTTTCAGAGTCAACCGCTACTTTTAGAAAGCATTAGCTAGTTTTCTGGGCAGCTGTTGTTGGTAACTGACACTGTGAAGGAACTTTTCCCCTCCAGAAAGTTGGAATTTTTGGTGTTTAGAGAGCTGGGTGTGTGTGGAGATGTTTGCTCCTCTTTTGGAGATGACTTACTGCAGAGGAGCACTGTGTGCTCTCCAGGTACAGATATTCCCTGAAATCTTTTATTGCTGTTTACCCACATCCCACTGTTTACTATTTCTGTGATTTTTTTTTTCTTGTACACTCTCAAAGAGCATTTTGGGATTTTTCAGTCATTTTCTGAATGTACTTGCAGAACTATTTCAGGCTGTGATTGTTCCTTTCTTGGAAATTTGGGAATGTTCCATATTTGTGTGCTTTTCCTCCACTTGTTTTGTTTCAGGTCATGGTGCCTGTGGTTGTTGAGCTCCACCAGGGCTCAGCTCACTGTGATTTGACTGGAGGGATCCCATGGCCCCTGTGCTGGGAACATGCATGGATCTGTCTGCACTGATCCACATATGATGCGTTACAGCCTCTAGAAGCAGAAATGAGTCTCTTTAGGTCCAGCTCAGGTAGCCCATTTTCAGTGTTCAGATGCCCATTTCAGTGGACTGTAAGGGCCAGCATCAGAGTGGTGATGGCCACGTAGTACCAGATATCTCACAGCTACACTCAGGGTTTGAGTGTAGCATGAATCGGCCACAACTGAATGCCCTTCAGCCCTGGCAGAACCTCAGATAACACAGCTGAGCTCACCTGGTCCCTCATCTTGACATAAGGAAGAATGACATCTGGGTGAGCCCAGTGCGTGCTGCTGAGCACCTATTTGAAATACCATTGAATGTAAACACACTTGGAAACTAATAGGTGCATGTATATATAGTTGTTAAGCAGCATTAAATGAAGAGGGGTCAGCCTCTTTCAGCACAACATTCTTAAACTGTGAGGGGAAAAGTATATTCTGATACATTATTTCTTTTTATATAGCACTGACTTGTCCTCTGACTGCAGTATAGGAAAATGCTGCTCTCCCTTTAAATACCTGGGGCAATTATCACTGGGGGTTTAATACTGCCTGCTGCATTAGCTGTGTTTATCTTGGTGCTATATTCCATAACCTTTGGGCTATTCTTTGAAATGTATTTCCATTTTAAAAGTATAATGCTATGACCATACTAAGAGGAAAATTACCAAGTTCAAAAGTCAGTAATGCTGAATATCTGTAACGGCACATATAACACTGTGCAGTCACGTTTTGTGTGCATTAAATGGGCATCTCCTGAGTTGGACAGACCCTGTTGTTTTCCATATCACGTAAGAATTTTGCCCTTACGCTAGCGTCCATTCAAAGGAGCTGTATAGGGAGCTATTTGAATTGGCTGATCAGAAAGCACCAGCAGCACACGTGGATATTTAAAGCATTGCATATGTATAAATTGTGCCAAATACACTTTTCAATGACACCAGCATTCATGAGATTAGCCAATTGATTCATCTGTTGGAAATATTCAGCCCTTTCAGTATTCATAGAATACATTCTGAGTAAATTGTTACACACGCATACACCTACAGTAAAGAATCCCATGTAGGCAGCTGGGCTGAGGACACAAACCTTAAGAAATCCTCAAAATAAGAATCTTAGCAACCTTTACTTGCACCTGTGTGCATCTGCATTACAATAATTTCTTTATGTGATCTCATGCTATTTTTGCACAGGACCTGGCCTGATTCAGTGCACAGAAAGTAGGATGCTCAGTTAATGAGACGCATTTCAGCATATTGTTTTCTTTTCATTAATCAATGTGTCCCCTATGCCTTATTTCTGTTCGTAATTCAAACCATGTTCTGAAGGCAGAATTATTAATTTCCTTTTGGGCTCCTCTGTAATGCTCATCATTTTAGTATTTGACTGGTTCATGAGCATTTGGGAATTTCTTTTCTTGAATTAAAACTCCTTGCGAGGTAAGGGAGTTCCAGTTCTTCCCTGCAGTGTAGGATTGAATTGACCAATGAGAGATTAAAGCCAAAATTACCCATTAATTTTAGGCCTCCAATCTGAGATACCTTGGACCTGGCTTGCTTTTTTCAGGCTACTTAGCAATGTACAGCACTTTACACAGGCAAATTGCAGCTCCCACTGAGTCCATTTGCAGCTGTG
This sequence comes from Pavo muticus, assembly GCA_016647715.1. NCBI lineage: Eukaryota > Metazoa > Chordata > Aves > Galliformes > Phasianidae > Pavo > Pavo muticus. The sequence continues at coordinate 11,113,764 of JACDJE010000149.1, read as the reverse complement.
AGTATTTAGCTCCCTCACTTAAGGTAATGAAATTGCAGACGGCGGCGGAGGGGCTGAGCTGCTCCATGCAGGCAGGCACTGGTGGAGGTGAGGGAAGGCTGCACTGATGGGGGCTGCACAGATACGTGCTGCAGGCCTTTTGGTCAGTTGCTGTCCTGTACCTTTATTCTTTCTTGCGCTCCCTTCTGGACCTGTGGACCCCATTCCTTAATAAGCCATGTCCTTTCCACCTCAGGGCCCCCTTCTGCTTTCCTTTGTATGACTTCTTGCTTTGCCCTGACCCATTTCGTCTTTCACGTCAGTCACCTGTTTTCCCCAGCAGCCATGACCTGTTACAGATGAAATATTGAACAGTTAAAGACAAATACACTTATTTGCTGTTTTTGTGGGAATGGAGATTACAGTTTTCACAGGGCTAGAAAAGGGCTTATCTCATGATCAAAGCCCACTCTGTTCAATTGCTAGTCACTAATCACAACTATGCAGATAGTGCTTCTTTTCAAATACGAGATTGCCAGATTGTTTTAAGGCATGCACTCGTTGAGTTCACCCTGACCTTGAAGCCGGCTGACCTGTTCCAGCTCCAGCTTTCAGCCTGGGGCAGCCAGTTGGCAAAAGCTCATCCTGGCCAACCAAGTGGTGCTACGACTGAAAACAGCTGAGGAATAGGATAATAGAGTAGAAAGAGCCTTAACAGGGGTGGAGTTGTAGTGTATCTGAAATGTACCACATACAGTACGAGATACAAAGTTTTGTTTTGTAACATCGTTTCTTTCCTTTTATGATTTATATTGCACAAAAAAGCACTCTGATAACATCACTTTGGTGAACTATGAGAGCAGATGTTCAGCATACATTAGTTTGTATGAAAATTAAATATAATTGTCTGCTCTTTTGTAAGTCTTTGGAAAAAAAGTTGTTGTGCTTGCTGTCTGAATGACAATATCAGTTTGTTTTCATGAGGCTTCCAGCTGATGGAAAGCCATGTCTCTACCTGGAAGCACAGCCCAGCACAACATGCCAGTTTCTATTTCCCATTTAATGGAAAACATGTTTGCTTTCTCATTCCTATCTTGCTTTTATTAAATAAGTGAGACAGTCACACCTGCAGTAGATTAGAATTGATCGTACTCGATTCATGTGCTGCTGTGAACCCTTGTGGCATCATTATTTCATGAACTTCTCTACATTCTCTGTGATCCATTATTACTGGTTTTTAAGGAACACCTGTAGCATTCATTTTTCTTACATTCCTTACAATACAATAATAGCACTACTAAGAATTCAAAAGATGAATAAGGCAGCAAATCATTGTAAAAAGGAAAAGATTCTTTCCCAAGAGGGTGGTCACAGCCTCAGCATGGTGGTACTCAAGGAGTGTTTGGATACTGCTCTCAGACGTTGGGTTTGGATTTTGGGTAGAGCCGGGAGTTGGGTTCTGATGGTCCTGGTAAGTCTTTTCTAGCATGGGGCATTAGATGGTTCTGTGATTCTTATTTTGCTGATCAGTGATTGGTGTGATGAGAACAGATTGAGAACATCAAAGGAAATACATTTTTATCCAGTAAATGCACTAGTACAGGTGTGAGGTGCACTGCTGACATTCTCTGCTGGAATTCTTCTTGCCTGCCTATGACATATTTATACAAAATATACTATTATATGTATCTTATGTGCTTTATGTGTACCTATATAATATATATAGTTCACATATATATAAAAATATTAAAAAGCAAAATTAAAAATACCTCAAAAAAAGAACCCCACTGCAACCTCCCGCGGTGTCTCTGCGCTTATGTTTTAAGTCCTTATTCACATCTCTGCTTTGTGAGTGGAAGTTTTTTTTCCCTGATCTGTTGATTGAGTTCTGGACAGGGCCTCTTGAAGCTGTTTTATAAATGAGAGAGAAAATGAGGACATGCAGTACTTCCATGTGCTCAGACTGTCTTCTGTGACTGGGGCTATTCCGTGCTACTTGGGGACCTGTTCCAGTTTCAACTCTGTTTCCAGAAGTACCATGGGCAGAAGGTATTAATAAGAATTACAGACTTTTGCAAAGATTGACAAAATAAAGCTGATGGGATTTTCTCTTTCCTTGAAGACTACCTTAAGTAATAATACCTCCGTGTCATGTTCGGAAGTAACATTAATTTTAATCAAGTAGGGAAGAGTACTTTCTGTCCCTTTCTGTCTGTGGTACTGCTAGACCTGAAAAGCAGTGGAAGGAGGATGTTGTGCTTGGCTTAAGGCAAGTTGTGCATAACTGGAAAGTTTAAAGAGCAAAAAGGAATCCTGTGTTCAGTGCCATGATTACCCATTACACCATTGCATAAAATTAAATGCACTGGTGCAGCAGCAGAACATATAATTAATGTAAAGTGGGAGGGCCTATTAGTTCTATAGTTAACATTCAAATATTGCCCTTCAAATACTGTCTTATGAACGCATTCAGCAATATTTAGGCATACAAAAAATATGCACTGAAAGGTCCTGTGGAATGGTCTCCCAGTGATGCATCAAGTTGGGTGCAAAAGTTTAACTTCAGTGAAAGACCCTGATGTACATGGATGCCCAGGTGCTGTGCATGCTTGTGACAGGCCCTCTGAAGTGGATGAATTCACCCATGGTGATGAATTTCCATTTGAAATGAAATCCAAGCAATGCGGTTGTGCTTCGTTCCCTTGCACTCACTGGGTTAATTGAGGTGGATCTCACCTGGAAAAAACGCCTTCTGAGGAGCCATATGCCGATTTTCTCAATAGTATTCACAGAGGCAGAATCTATCACCTAAGGACATTGATACTACAATAAATTGGAAGGAAGTATTTTCACATCTCTCATGTATATTGTATATAATGAGTCTCTGGAATGTCTCCACGCTGCTGATAAGCAGCCTGCAGCAAAAGTAGATACAGTGTGTTTTATCTTGATTTCAGGCTGTAACACTTGACTTCTGGGACTGGGAAAACCAAGTAATGCCCTTCACAGCTGCTGACTTTCCTGTGCTTTGTGCAGCGCAAAGCTGGGTGATCCCAAACTGTTTTTGTGCAGCAGAGCTCTGTCACTGGGGCGGCTGTGGCTGTTGTGATGTTGTGTCACTTAATGGGAAGGAACTCTGTGAGTACACTGTGGTGGGTAGAGGTTGGTTTTGGAGCACGAAATGTCAGGATTAAGGCTGTACAAACGAGGTTCAGTCACTTCAATTGACTCTGCATTGTCCAAGTTTAAGATAAAAAGGTTAATGGAGAAATATATCATGATACTTCCTTTACAAGTATGACCTCAAAGTACCTGTTTGCATTTGCATACGTAAATACAAGATGGTCTCAAAAGGTGAAGGCAGCACTGAGCTCTGCACTTGTGGCTCTGCTTGCAGTTTGGCCCCAAGCTCCATTTCCATGCTCCTCTCCCAGTGGGCAAAGCCCCAAGGCTTGCTTGGTTGGAGTTCTGTTTCATTGCAAACAATCTGTTAGTGCAGAGATTTTACAGCAGTCTCCGTGCGCTCAGGATGGGGCTGTACCATTTTGCATAGTTTCTTACTAATTGCACAAACCCATTCCTTGTGTTGCTGAGGAAAGACTTGTTATGAGCATATTTCACCCTTTACTTTATAAACCCCTTTGCTTTTATGTCATTAACCTGGCAAGATTCCGGCCACTGGCTCATGCCACGGGTTGCAGCGCTGCTCACACGTGAGCGCTGTGCAGCAGTTGCAGTGCAGTGACAGTGGGAAAGGAGCGTGAAGTGAGATGACCGATTTCTTCTCTCTGTGCCACCAGTCGCTCCCTCTGTTCACTCCTCTCTTCCTGCCACTGCTCAACCCACACACATCATTTCACAAAAAAATTTCTTACGGATAAAAGGCTTCTATTGCAGTCAGCATGGTTTTGCAGATAAATCTGAAGCCTTGCCATCAGTATCTATATTGCAGTAACAAAGCATAGCGTTGGAAGCAGTGGTAACTACATGATGATTCATAACAATGGTACATCATTATCTCAATATGCAGTAAATAATACCTTTATATTCCAGTTCTGTCTCAGCTGCAAGGTGTTTTTTGAAATTGAAGTCCTGATCAGTTAGCTCAGGTTGCTGTCTCTGTCAGCCCGAAACCCCAAACCTGAAGCATTGTTCCATGTATCAATGAATAGCAATTGTGGTAATTTCTGTCTTCCCAGCCCGTTTGTCTGTAAATGCCAATCGTTGTAGTACTGTCTTGAGCTTTACGTATTTGTCATGCTGATATAATTGAGCAGTGTGCTTATGGTAGGGATGTCACCGGCACTGAAATTTCATGGACACCACAGCTGCAGTGGTTCAGCTGAGTCAGGCAAGACTGCCTGGCTGCTACAGGTCACTGCATTCCTTTTTTCTGTCACCAATTTTAGGGGGGGGGGGAAAAAAAAAAAAAAAAGAAAAAAAAAAAAAAAAGTAAAATCATTGTTTGCAATTACAAACAAATAGACCGTAATTACATTTTATTTCTTTTTTCCTACAAAGCAAGGCAAGTAGTTGTTTTTTTTTCTCCCTTCCTGTCTTTTTTTTTTTGTCCCTAATAAGTACGTATGCCTGGATATCTGGCATTTCAAAGTTTGAAGGTTATGCTTGCAGTTAGGGAATGAAAGCACGTGTTTTGTGTCCCAACACAGAGCAGATCATGGGAGTCCTAAAATCCAGCAGTTTCCATTTGCTGGCTGACAGCACTGCAGCTTGTCCTAGAGCCACCTGCATGCCGTCCCTGGGGACGGTGCTGGTGTGGCAGGGGTGGAAAAATCCCATTTCTAGGGAATGAGGAAAAGCACTTTCTGCACAGCATTCAGAATAATGTGATTCCTCTGTGTACGTTGTGTGTATGTGTAAATAAGGTTAAAGTAATAATGATGTTGCAGAAATAAGCAAAACACCCTTCACCCCAGCAGCTAAATTTACAGCGCCTGCTGTTGTCATTAGGCATTAAGCCATTTGTCCCAAGATGTCATTTACATAATATGGAATCTTACTGTTCTCTACTTCTTTTGTGATTTTTTTTTCTAATATAAGAATTCTTGCTTTGTGCTGGCAATGAGGAAAGATGTCAAACTGTTCATGGTGTTTAAACAATAGGCTCCTTACGTGGCTTTGTGTTCCCATTATATTACATTACTACAGCACAACTTCAGCTGTGGCAGCGTGTTACTTTGCAAAAAATAAAGTATTTCCATTATTTAGAAACAGCAGCTTTGGAATCCAGTCAGCAGTGCTTCCAAAAGAGAATTTTCGGTGTCAGCCTTCTTCCCCAAGGTACACATGCAGTGCAGAAAATAGCATTTGGTTTCCAAGATGGGCTTGTTGAGAAGTAGAATCAGGTGGAAATTAAGGATGTGCTTTATCGTTGAAAGATGTTATAAGGGAAAGCACTGCTCTGTCACCTACTGTTGCGGTCATTAAAGTTTAATTTGATCTTTTTAATATCATGCCCAGGTGTTTCTATCCTGGAGTGAAGTGGTTAGCGCAAATCTGCCATGTGCGTTGCTATGCCATTTTTATTAGCTTTTATTTAACTCTCTGGAAAGTAATTTATTTTTATTAATTGAATCACTCTTCCTTCACCCTCAATCAGGGGCAAAGCTTCACTCAGAGACTGTATTTGAGGGGAAAACAGAAAAACCACAACAGTGGGATGCCTGAAAGCCAGGAGCTGTCTGTATCTTCCACCTTTCCCTCCAAACCCATTGTGGGCATGGTGCTGATGGGTTGATGGTTGGCCCAGATGATCTTCGAGGTCTTTTCCAACCTTTGTGATTCTGTGTGGCTTTGGGTGTGCTCGCTGATGCCTCCTGTCACCGACAGCTGAGGGATGGATGCTCCATTGCTTTGTGTGCAGGAGTCTTTGTCCGATGTTCACCTGAGCCTGGCTAAATACCCCAAACATGTGCTGATAGCCGCGCTAAATAGTGGGCGATAAGTGTAAGAAGCGTTTGCAGCTGGGCTGCATTCACAGTCCCCAGCTCTGGGATGATAACCTCGCTGCTCGCCCAGCGCTTGGGCGAAGCTATTACAAAGCATTCAGCAGTGACTGCTCCAGCTGATTGATTTTCTAGGGGAGCTGAGACTTCTGAAAGGAAGCAAGGAAGATTTGAATTCCAACAATGGTCCTTTGCCTGCTGGAGAGGAAAGTAAATATTGATACAGAATGCTTATTTACTGAGCAGGAGTAGCGTCAGCAAAACTAAGGTGTGTGCTTTGCTCTCTGCATTTTGGAGAAGAAAGAGAAGAAATTGATAGACTTCAGTGTGATGTATGAGACGGGGCAGTTCAGCCCTTCCTGATCATTATGTTATTTTCCCTCCTCCCTGGAGAGTTGTGACCAGATGGGGACGTGGAACATCTCCCTGAACTCTCTGATGTGCACGGGCTGAATGCCAAGTGCTGTGTGCAGGGAGAGTTGTGCAGCTCTGGCTCTGGGGCATGGGGAGAGCAGAGCTTGTGTCCCCTGCCCCATGGGATGCTGGGGCCGTAAAGCAGGGAGCTGGTGCAGCTCCTCCTGCCCTGCTTGCAGGATCAGTGCTTGTGTCAGAGAGGACTTCCAGCAGTGCAGCAGCACAGGCGCTTCCACCAGGAATCGGTGCAGTCATAAACAGAGGAGAGCTCAGAAAAGAAGCAGCAAGGGAAAAGTATTGTGGATCTGTTAATTATAAACCATAGACTGTGCTCGCAGAAACAGTGTCAGGAATGAATAGCTCATATTGTCCTATTTTCAGCAGCACTTCAGACTATGAAAACTGATTTTATTTTAACAGGCTACTTTATTTTCAGCATTACTTCGCTCAGCTTGATCAGGGAAGTGAGACGGGCGAGGTTCACCTTCTCGTGGTGGTGTATAAAACAATGCTTCTGACTCAGTGCCGCCAGTAGGAATAGTGGTATTTTTATGATGATAGCCGGTAATTAAGATCAGGATTTCATTGTGCTCAGCACAATGAAAACACATGCAAACAGAGTGATAACCTCAAATTGCTTGCATTGTTAAGAGCTGAATAGTGCAGTTGTCCATTTAAAAAAGACTGTCAGGGGATGCTGAGATTTGACTTTTTTTCATGTAACAAGAAGAATATAAATAAGAATTCAGTAACTGTGGATAGAGGTGGGAGGAACATCGGTGGAGGTGATACTTACACTGAGAAGGCTGCAATTATGTTAAAAATAAGACACAACTCTCCCCCCAAAGATGAATCCTGCCTACAGTCTAAATTGTGAAGACACTTTTTTTGAAGAAGAACCCAGCCTCCAAATTTGGGCTGGCAGTTAATTGTATTTGTACATTTTCAGGCTTAAAGGCTGATATTAAGCATCTGCTCCATTACTGTTTAGCTACCAAAACAGCTACATTGTAGTGCTGAACACTTTATTAGTGTTTGTTCGGAGTACGTGCAGAGGAGGTTAGATAGCCTAGAAATTTTAATTGCTAATTTGTCACCACAGATTGTTTATCTATTTCTTTATTCATGTTCTAAGAGCATTTTATGTAGGCACAAAAGGGAGATATTTATCACACGTGCCCCTTCTTGGCCCCAGCCCATAATCACTCTAGGGGAGCTGAATATCAAGAGCTTGGTAAGTCACAAATCGAGACATTGACAGAATTTTATGCCACTTTTTTTTTCTTTTAATTCCATACTTGACATGGTTTTAAATAATGCAGTCTTTCAGAATGTCCTAAAATTAATTTTTTTTACCAAATTGTGCAGCTGCGTTAGGATGACTCGTTTTCTGCAAAATTGAAACTACTTTCGTGCTTATTTCACTGGCTAACTGCAAAATTACCAAATGATGTGTTTTAATCCAATTACGTTCTTACCAGGGTGAAACTTATTGAGCACTTTTCATGCATAAAGTCGGCGCTTTGGTTTGTGGTGTGACTTTCTTGTTAAAAGCAGGGCAGTGTTTCAAGTCTTGTCAAGTCACCCATCAGTACGTTTTTGAGGTCTCTAAGAGAGCAACAAGAGCAAGTCTGGTGGGGTTAACATTCCATTAAAGGAAGTTCATAGTAATACCAAAGTGTATTTTCCAAAATTATTCCCCTCGTTATAACTTATGTGAGATATATGTGAAAAGGCTTAGGAGGGACGTGTGGCTGGAGACAGGAAATTCGTAGTGATGGCAAGATTTGATATCTTTAAACAAAGTTTTAGAGTGCAGGAAAACAACAGTGGAACGCTGGCCTTACAGCCTTGTTTGAGAGACGTGCAGCTGCACGGGGCGTGTGAACATTAAACATCGTAGGATGCTCCACGAGGGCTTTTGGTGATACTTCTGTGTGATCAAAAACCCTTTCCAGAAATGCAGAATCTGATTATGTCACATTACTTTTTAAATAGCTGTATGCACATGCTATCACCTTCCTTTTAGTTAAGGATTCTCAGGGCTTTCCATTGTAAGACGTTTTTCAGTTGCCTGCAACTTTGGCCAAAGGAAACAAGGCCCTCTGGCGAATGCTTTGCCTGGTATGTCCCTGCCTGTCCCAGGAAGCTTTGGAAAGCTTCAGTAAGAGCTGTCCAGTTGCACTCTGCCATGGGCTTTGATGACAGGGCTTTTTTTTTTTGCAAGCTTGCATGATGTATTTGCAGTTTTAGGGTCTCACGTGGTGTAGCAGCTTGAGCTTTGGGCACAGGGTTGGAGAAGGCAAAAAAGGTGAAATTTAAAAGGCAAAATTTAGATAAAAGGAGAGAGAACTCAACACTAGACCCATCCTGCTCTTCGCTACTTGGTGTGCATGGAGAACGTGCTGAGCTGTCCCATTGCCTTTGTGATGAGGTTGCTTTAGGGAGTCCCCCATGAGGGAGTATATATGAGCGATGTATAGAATCAGTCTGTGCTGGCTGCCTTACAAAGCAGTCCTTAACACATATACAAATGCACGTCTGCTCCAGATATTTCTATATGTGCCCTTTGCATTATGAGCTTGAAATATCTGAAAGAGTTATAATGAATAAGAGCTAATTATAAAACAGGTAATAAAATAGCTTATTCAGGTGATGCTGTTTTATTACCATCTCATTATGATTAAATAATTCCTATTAAGTTCTGGATCAAAGAGAAATTTCTCACAGGAGAGTTTACAGAGTAGTTTAATGGAGTCTATTTATTGTATAATCCCAGGGTGAGTATTGGCTTTTATGCTGTCATATTAACTTATTGTGACAATTCTGTGCAGCCTTCCTCTGTGAGCACTGGTGAGTGGAAGAGTGGGATCTTCTCCCTTTTTTTCCCCTCTTTCAAACGTTGCAGGCTGCGATGTGGTTACTTTGCTGGAATGTTTTGAGGCAGAGCTTCTCAGGCTTTAAGCAAACGAAACTGACGTGGGGCTGTCTTAAGGCTCAGATTGAGGAAAAAATCAGAAAGAATTGAGAAAAAGAGTAGCTTTTCACGTAGTTTATGCTGATATTTGGAAGGATGGAGGCACAGGTTCCGTCCGTCAAAGAGATGGAGAGAATTTGACTTTAAAAACGAGTGAAGTACCTGCAGAACTATTGTGCATCCACTTACTCCATATGCATGATGAGCTCTTGGCATTTTCTATTTCATTTCATTTGAAGAATTGGTGGTGGGTGCTTTTTAGTTTTTGAGGAGTGGTGGAGGTTTTGCTGTTGTTTGGGGCTGGGTTTGAGTGGGCCTTTGTTTGTTCCTTTTTCTTTTTGGCCATGTAAAAGCACTGGCACAGGTTGCCCAGGGAGATGGTGGACTGGAACCAGTTGAGTGTGAATGAAATTGCTGTTTTCATATTTAATGTGTTTTTAATAGTACATTTCTTAGCTTGTGTTAGGAAAAAAAAAGCAGCCTGAAAGTAGGTGAGACATGCATGTAAGATAAAAGGCCTTTTAGGAAGATCCCAAGAGTCATGTATGGATTGTGTCTCATTGTAAGTCACTGAGATGATTTTGAAGGGAGCTGACTCAAGGTGCCTGAGTAGTTTGGGATGAAACAGTGGGCCTGGAACCAATACCGTGTGATGGATCCAAACCATCTCCAAACAGAGCAGAGCCATTGAAATACTTGGCACCCAAGTTTCAGTCATTTATGATTGGAAAAGTTTGTACACATTTTTAATGCAAAACTTCAAACATAAGTGCAATTTGCTTCGTTTAATTCATAAGCCGAGAGACAAATATGTTTTAATAGAAAAAGCTTCAAATGTTTCTGCTCTGTGGTTGAATTTGTTCAGGAGTGGATCTCAACTCATTGCTTATAAAGCCCACTTCTGGAGATCTGTTTTCCCTCATTCCCTATGGAGGAAAGGAAGTATTCACTCATTTCCCACCCCTCACACCTTTTTTTTTTTTTTTAATTGAAGACTGCAGCATGGAGATCATTGAATTGTATTTGATTTATTTTCAGTACAAGTTGTTTTCTTTCATCCTGTGCCATACAGTTACCATTCACCTGTAGCCCAGAGCTGGTAGCAAGAATAGCCAGGCAGAGCTTTGCACGCCTGCCCCCTGCTGCAGTGCCATTCCTGGCACAGTGCCCCTGCCAGCCATGTTTGCACACGCAGTTACCTGACCTGTGTGTGCACCTCCTGTGACATGGTTGCAGTACTTAGGGAAGCCTCTGTGAGCCGAGAGGAAGTACAGCACGTTGCAGGAGAAGCTGGGTAGGTCAGGAGTCCCACACTGCTGCTGGATTGGCTTCTTAAAGCAGTGCCAGCTGGAATACAATTTTGTGGTTCACAGTTAATCTTCTAAACGGGGCACAAAAAAAAAAACCTGAAGCTAGGCAGAGTTTTTCCAATGAAAACATTTTCAAGCTGTGATTGTACTCCAACTAACATCCGAACAAGTGCATTACTACTGGAGCTACACCAGACAGGATGTTGCAGGTCAGTGCATAGCTCTGCAGCATAAGTAAACCCACTATAACTATTTCATAGGTCTCCTGACTCACCTTCAAAAAGGCCTTTGCTTGCTTTTCTGTAAAGGACAACTTGTGTGGTTCCGTTTGTTTTTTAAGTGTGCCTAAGAGTAGTTCCCTATGGGTGCCATTAAGATTTAATAAGTTAGATGTGTTTGCCTGCACTGTACTGTCATTGTAACTGTCATTGCAACTGAATGTACAAATTAGGAGCATTGAGATGTATACCTCTAGTTAGATCTTTCTTGTGCTAATTTCTTGATTAATAAATTGTGAGTACGTTATTTGAATTCCTCCTATTAGAAAAAATGCATTGCTTGCTTGGACTTGGGATGTGAGTATGAGCTGTTATGGGATGGCGAGTTTGCAGGTCACTGCTTTCCTGAGATGTTATGAAGGAAACCTCCCAGAAGACTTCATTTGGTTGAAGAGGAAGAAGAAAATACCTTTCTTTGGTGTGTGTCCAGCTGTAGGGTGACACTGGCGGGGAAGCCATGGAGATCCCTTAGGAAGTGTTCTACATTCAATAAAAGGTTTGGAACATCAGTCAATGAATTGTCAGATTTTGGATGAAGTTTTGCTTCCTCCACAAATTCTGATCAAATCTCACCTGGAGTAAATGCATTGGTTGGATATTAAGAAAAGCTTCTTTTCCAAGAGAGCAGTGATGCAGTGGCACAGCTGCCAAGGGAGGTGGTGGAGTCACCATCCCTGGAGATGCTCCAGAACCATGGAGATGTGGCACTGAGCATCGTGGTCAGTGGGCATGGTGGGGTGGGCTGGGGTTGGACTTGGGGATATTTGAGCTCTTTTCCAACCTCACTGATTCTGTGATTAGCCCCAAAACCCCAAGTGAGGAGGAAACATTTCTCTTTGAAGGAGTTGTATGGGGGTGCAGGCTTTTGGCAGATATCATGGGTTCTGCTCTGGATGCCCGAAGCTGAGAGGTGCTGAGTCACTGCTGAGGGTCCCAAAATGCAAGTCTCTTTGCAAATCCAGTGCTTCACCAAACTTTGTTGCAGCGTCACAGCCATAAAAGTGTAATTACACTTCTTCGCCATCCAAGGCTGTTGAGCCTGCAGAGAGCAAAACCTGTGACTCTCAGAGGAGAGGATGAGGACGAAGCTCCTGGCTGCAGAGATGAGGAGGAGCAAAGAGCCCCTGCGACTTGGCAGGGGCTGAGGTTAATACGTGCTGAATAGAGCTGGAAATTGGACGTGGCAACTTCCTCCCCCTAGCATCACTAAGGGAAGCACAGTTTTTTAAAGAAGGATTTAGATAAAATTGCTTATTAGTAAAGTGAGGATTATCCAGGATTTTAAAGTTTGTTCTTATCTCTAATGTTGTTCAAGTGTGCAAACTTGAGGATGTTTTGGTCCTTCTTCATGGATCTTCAGCTGTGAAAAGCTCTAGACAGCCTCACTGGCTGGAACCAGTCTGTGCCTGGAGGGCCTGTGCAGATGTGGAGGATTCGTGATAGAATAGGAAAAAAGAGGGCTGCAGAACTTGTAGAGAATAGAATAAAATTATAAGCAGTAGCATCCTTATTGTTCTTTGATTCCTTTTTTCTTTCTTCTCTTTGGCATCAAATGGATTATTGTCATTTTAAAGCACATGAGTGAAATGGGCTTTTTTATAACTTGAACATTTCCTTTTCCCTTGAAGTGCCTTTCACTCAAGTGATAAAATCCTGACAACTTCTCCCTGCACCTGCTTTTGCCAGCATCAGACACCGTGTGTGTTTGACATCAAAAAGACCTCGTGGCTGTGTAAGCACCAAAAAGATCCTCCCTAGGGCCGTTCTGCTTGCAGTCACTGCGAGCTCTGCCCCACTGAAGGAAAGGTGGATGTGCCCTCGCTCCCTTCCTGAGCCATTCTGCGGTGCCGTGTCCTGTGGCCCCTTACAGGCAGCTCCATGGAGGCGTGCATCCATCAGGTTCTTGTGTTCATCTGCACAGATGGCAAGATGGGAAAGGAGTACTTGGGTGAGAAGTGTGAAAGTTATCCATGATGGTGCCCAGAATGGGGATCCTGCTTACAACTGTAGCTGCGTGACTAGCTGATTTTCTGAGTTGATTTTCTAGAGATCAATCTCTGGATTCATGGGCTTTAAAAGAGTTTTTGCTCTCTCTCTTTTTCTTCAGGATTGAAACGAAACATAGGGGGAAGCAAGCCAGAAAACTTCTGTTGGAGAAAACATTTGATCTGACCTGATATTAGCTTATTTTTGCAAGCTGTTGTAGGAGAGGATACAGTGCACTGATAAAGCCTTCAGAAACTAATGCCAGTGCTGTGATGGGAGTGCCAGTTGTCGATGTTACACACACACGTGTCTGTAACTGAGCACCTCTTCCCAGAGCTGTGCCGCTCTATGCTGTGCTGTGCAGTGCAAGGGCATGCTTGCCATTTGCTCAGACATTCCTGCTGTCCTGTAGTCTCCACTAGCTGAATTAGCAGTGCAGCTTTGCAGAATGTTGTGCTAAACAGGAAAGTGTAAGTTGCATAGGAGAAAAAAATCCGGTCAAACATGGAGTAGAAAGGCACTGCTGTGCTGATATCAGCCTCAGAAAAGGGGAGAAACTGAACAAATTCTTGTGCTCCTGAACAGAATTGAGGTTTAGAGGGGCAGCTACATGGAATTCAGGTGGATTTTTAAAATTTATTTATTTCTACTGCTACTCGTGCTACTACTACTCTTGTACTACCAAATCCTTCAAGGTCACTTCCTTTCTCTTGTGTCTATTCATAAGATGCACGTAGAAAACGTTGCCTCCACCAAAGCTGGTGTCTTCTGTTTTGTTAATGGAGCTGGGATGAGAGTCAGGGATTTGTCTGCACTGTGCCTTACGCTTAACTTCAGTCACATGCTTCATTCCATTGTTATCTCAATGTGTTTTGACATGTGCTTTCGTCCTGTTAATACCAAAGTGATATTGCTTCAAAATGTTTTGAATTCGTGCAAGTTCAACTATCCGTGAGATGGGACAAAAGCGGTACATGTTTAAAAACAAACAAAATCACAAACAAATGGAAAAACCCGTGGGTCCTTACATGCTGACCATCAGCAGGCCCTGGCCCCAGGAGCAGCTGTCACCATGCTGCTCAGAGCTCACCTTCAGTTGCTTCTTGGAAATCGGGGCCCTTTCTGGAGGCAGCACAGGACAACAGAGCACAGCGTTGCCAGCGAAGTCACCAGCATCCTGCAGTGCCCAGCGGTTTGACTTTGCTGACCATTCAGAATACAAAACAATAGCCCTCCGTGAGGGTGATCCTATATATTTCATATTCCTAGGAGGCAGCAGTTGCTGTGGCAACTCCTCATTTACTTCCTTTTTTTGTTTTTTTCCCCCATTTATTGATAATTGCATTACGCAGAATGTAGGGACTGCCTGCTGGTGCAGAGCTGTATTTCTGCCCCAGACCTGCAGTGAACTCTGTGTCCCTCGTTTTGCAGGTGCATCCCTGTGGGTGCTGGCAGTCATTGCTGCCCAGTCTGATCATGTAGCGAGTGCTCGGGCAGGGCCTGGAGTCCAAATTGGGATCTAAGTAATCTGGAGCTGGGCTGGGACATCTTTACCGGGCACCCTGGCTTCAGAACGGGATGGTGGCGGGGCTCTGCCATTCATCTGAAAGCCATTTGCTCTCAGTTAATGTTCTATCGGTTAATTTAATCCACGCTGTACGAGGGAGCTGTTGCTCCCTCATCTATGGGTGCATGTACCCATTACCACATATGATGGGGTGTAAAATTATTTTATATCTCCTCCGTGTCGTGGCCAAGTCAGCAACCTTTAATTGCTTTGGCTGCATTCCAGTAGCACGGGCACTGAACGGCTCAGCATTATCGCACCGCCTTCTAGTTGTGTGCAGTCAGAACCAGGCTGGATGCTCAGGGAAAGCTTTTCACCAGGCTCTTGAAAGCTGTTTTGTCTCTGTGTGTCATCCACCTTGGATAACTTCTCTTCCGAAGAAGAAGTTGGAGTGTGGGAAGGGGATCTGACTGAGGAACTTGGCACTTGTGCCATACCCTGATAACCTTAAAGTTTATAAGGTGTGGTTTCAAACTGAAAGCTTGTCAGAGAGAAACAACAGGGTGATTTTTCATCTGCTAATCAGTCTTAGTACATTGATAGAGACTTATTCATAGTCTGCTTCTTTAGGATCAAGGTGGCTGAGACAAAAGTGGATTTTTTTTTCTGATTGTTGAGTTTCTAGCAGTAAGTTTTAACAGGTGAAGAAAATGACATTTTCATCAGTGTGGGATTCTTTTGTTACTTTCACAGCCATAACACACTGCCCTTATGACAGTGTAAACACAGCTTTATTCTCTTTAATTTTAGTGATAAAAATAAATTGTAAAACATCTGTGGTTTGTAGCTGCAAAAAAGCAGCAGAGATATTTTGGTGAATGGCCTACTTACAGCGACGTGGCAGCACGACACTACACTGAAATAATTTCTTAAACATTGTGTGATTATAAGTAATCTTGGAAGCGTAAATTGGCCTTTTGTCGTGTTTATTTCAGCTGAACTCAGAAAAGGTGCTTTCTCTTACCCTAATCCTGTTACACTGGGAAGACAAACAAAACCCATTTATCACGTGGTGCAGTACTAATTTTTTTTTACAACTACTTGAATTATGCTAAGTGATCGTGTGCAGGCTGGGGAGTGTCAGCAGAGGTTCTGACCTTGCTTCTCTCTGCCATCAGCAGGAAGAATTAAAATATCAAGAGAAAAAATTTCTGCAGCAAAACTGTAGAAGTTAATAAGTTGAATCTACTTTTGCATTCATGCTCCCGTTAAGTCAGTTCTATTCGCGTTGTGTTTCTGAAACACATGAAAAAATAAAACCACTACTTTTTTGATATCTTTGATGTAACAGATAAAAGAAAATAGAAAGGCTTTAAATTGAATTTCTTATGTGCTTATTTAATGCAGCAGGTATTGTATGTTAATCAAATTGAAGATTGCTATAAAAATATTTATTAAGAATGAATGGTTTTGTGTTTGTGCCAGTTGTTGCTCGGTGTGTCCAGATGGCCTTGTGGTACAGGGATAAATTCTGTGCTGGTTCCTATCCCAGCCACCTTTGTAGAATCATGGAATTAAGGTTGGAAAAGACCACTAAAGTCATGTAGTCCAGTCATCAACCCATCCCCACCATGCCCACTAATTCAGCACTGGTGTAGCCGAATGGCAAGAGCTGTTCTTTCAGGCTGTGGAAGTGCAGCTTATCTGCATTCATTATGGAGGAAACTGAAGTGCACAGTCATTCTTTTCTTAAAAGTTGGGCTGAGTACCTGCCTGCCTGATTTAACTGCACATGTCGAGTCGTCACTGCTGTGCATTGCCCAGCGTCCAGTGCAGCCTGCTGGGGAGCTCGGGCCCATCCAGATGTGGGATGAGCCATTTGTTTTGGAAGTGTTACTTCTGCTGACAAAACACGGGCACAGCTATTTGTTTAAGGCTCTCCAGCCTGTATATTCTGCTGTGTGACCAGATGCGAACACATGCAAAGTTGTCAGCCTCGAGTAGCAAAGGAGAATAAATTTCAGATCATAAATAACAATCTGTCTTTGCCTCACACCATTGAGCTGAAATAGTACTGAGCTGTAGCATATTTAGCTGCCACTGAGAGATGCAACAGAAAACTCAAAAGAAAACATGGTTTAAGAAGACTTGGTATTCTGATAATATTTGTTTTTAAGGATATATACAGTAAGGGAAATTGTACTTATCACTGTCTGGATCAATACTTTGAACAAATCATAATAAATGCTACTTACTGCTACTTAGCAGACCATAATTAGTATTCAGTAAACCAATATTAAAATGTATGCTATGCTTTAAACTGTTTGACTGTATTAGCATTTAAATACCCTATTGTGTATTTGCTATTTCTTCTCTTCTTATAAAATTGTATTCTCCAGAGTTCAAAATGATTAATTTCCTTTAGAATATGTACAATGCAAGGATTTAACAATTCCTTGTATTTAATAATTGCTCAGTAGCTGGGCTTATTATTTCGCACAAGCACTTGGGTACGGAGTCATCCAATATTAGATCAATCACACTAATAGCAAAATCTGTATAGTGCAGCCTCCAGCCCCATGCTGCCAGCAGGAGGACATGGGGAGCTCTGTGCTCATTCCATGTCAGCCTTCATTTTGTGCTGCTGAGAACTGACAGCTGGCTCAGGAGCTTGCCATAAGTTTTGCCTTCCTTGGCATTTGCAGACAATAGTATCACTCTGTCCAATTAAAAAAAAACTTTTTTTTTCCCCCAGACTGTTCTCTTGCTTACTGCAGCTTTTCCCATGCACAAGGGTATCAGCCAGCACCCCACAGTTTTAAACCCAACTTTAGCATGAACTGCAGCCTGAACTGGTTGGGGCAGCCAATGCAGGGAAGTTGGAACTGTATGGTCTTAAGGTCCTTTCCAACCAATGTCAGTCTATAATCCTTTGTTTGTGCCAATAAGTGGGGCTGGATGTCCTCTCTGGTGGCCATAGGATAGGTGATGTCTTTATTCCTATAGCAGCTCTGTGCAGCGGGAAAGGATGTTGCAGTGAAAATGGAGGCCTGTTAAGGAATCAACAAGGAAAGTCTAAACTAGTGCTGCTTAGTCACAGTTCTGACCATGGGGCCAGTGCATCTCTGAGGAGAAAAGAGGATTTGGGGAATCCTTTCTTAGGTGTCAGCATCCTTGGTCAGAGCAGCTCCTGGCAGTGAGCTTCTGTCTTCCCATGAGGTGAGAACAGCAAACCTGTCCTTTGGCCTGAATAAAAGGCCAGGAACATCATCAGGAGAGGGCTGAGGTCATCTTTGCCCCTTGCCTCCTCTTCCAGACTTTAAGCAGGGGAGCCTAGCACAGTTCATAGCACAGCAATATGCTGTGATTTTATTTTAGCAAATCTCTCTGTGGACATGAAGAAGTGATTAACCAAAGTAGCTTCTTCATTGTTCACTGTGTAGACGTTGCTCTGGTTCAGTTTTGGAGGTGGGAATATTGTCTTGTTCCTGCTGCTTGTAGGGGTGGGAAAGAGAGCTGCTTCCCCACTTACATGAAAATGCGATTCAGCTATTTTAACTAGACACAATTAGTAATTTTGAGGAGGAGTTTCCAAGCTCAGCATTTTTTTAAAATACACTAAAATCCATCTTTTCTTTGATCCAGACATACAAGCAGTTGAAAAGAGAATTAGGGATGGGATTTTAGAAGGAAAGGGCCTGCTTAATAAAGGCACAAGATTGGTAAGCTGTACTATCGAGCTTGTCCTTTATAGGAACATGTTTGCAAAATGTGATTGTCTGCTGTATGATGACGCTGGTCAGTCTGGGTTCATGTGCTGCACTATTTGCACCCTTGGGTTCTTCACTTCTTCCCATTTAGGGTGAGGCACAGGTGCCTGGGTGTCAGATCCTTTATAGAGAGCTTCTGTTCCACCTCTGCTCTGCACAGCCCTCTGGGCATCTGTGCTTTAATGTAAATGTTGCTGTGAGTGATTGCACAATGAACTTGAGTCTGCATCTCCTAAAGTGAAAAAGTGCAGGGACGTGCACGTCTGGTGCAGCTACTGGACAGCAGAACTTCTGCCTGCACTCAGAGCAGGGCACTGCTTGGAGCCGTGGTGGTCTGAGGGTGCCATCCATGAGGGACGTAAGAGCATCAGTGTGGGAGCACTGTGGTGAACAGCAATGGTACTGAGGGTTGTAGGTGAATGTCGAAATGTTTGGCTTCTGTCCGCTGAGAGATACTCCTTCCTTGCCTGCAGTCTGATCAGATCTCCTGCCCTGTTAGAGGATATTTGCTGTTCTTACGTGTTCATGTGGTAGGGATATGAGTCTCCCTGCTCAGATAAGCCTCCAAGTTTGACTTTGTGGATTGAAAGTGTGACTAAAAATCACCTATGGCTTTGCAGTAGTGTTTTGTTCTTTGTGTGATTCATAAATGAGGGCTTTCCAGCTTGTGTTGCTCTGCTGCTCACGGACGGCCTTGAACAAGGCTGCTGTCTGCTGCACACATATTGATAGAGAAGCATCGTGTATCCTTCTTTATCAAGTGGATTGCATCTCCGATAAGCAAAGGAACAATGACGGTTGGACTGATATTTGATTTGAATGCAAGGGATTTCTTAGATCCTTCAGTCTAGCTGGGAGATGAGAGATAAGCTTTGTGGAAGAATGGTGTATGGTCTCTGAAATACCAAACAAAACTCTGGTCCCTCTCCCAGTAGGCTACTTAGCTGAGAAACTCAGCCCTGTATCTTGTGCAGATAAAATTGACTTCAGGATGTCTAAACTCCTGCTTTCAGAAAACGTGTCACCAAGGATTTAAATCAGGCTTTTAAATTGTACTGGTAGAGGCAGAAACACTTTTCACAACTTCTCATTAATTAGTGAATTTCAATTGATTTCCTGTAGAAGCATGTATTATATTCTCCATAAAGCCACATTATGCACCATAATTAATATTGTTGTGGTGAATTCTGAATTAATTATTGATGTCTCACTGCTTATTTTAACATGTCTGTTCAGGTTATTCACACCTCTGTCAAGTAACTGCCTCTATTGTCCACACCACTTTTGCATGTACTTGCATTAAGATCATAATGACTATTAGCTGAGCATCTACTTAAATAGAATCTAGCATTATCCTCTGTGAAAGAAACAGTTACTCAAAATCTAATGGCTTTGATGGACTGGACCCACCTTTATGACAGCATCTGAAGGTGGTACCCATAATATTACAGGCTGTGGATAAGGATGGAGACAAGAAATGATTATTATGCATCTGAAATATTCAAGATTTTTCTGGTTTCCTCTGAAATGTGCATCTATTTTCCATATATCACATGGTGGCAATCTGCATGCAAAAGGTTACTTTACCCTTCTTCCCCTCCTTGAAATGTTTTCTTCATTCAAGCTGAGTTCTCCCTTCTCTCCACTTTATTTACCCTATCCACAGATACGCTAATGAAATATTCTGTATTTTAACATAAAATTGTTTTCCACTCTGTTTTTTCTTTATGTACTTTTTGCTTAGGGACTTTGAGATAAATACAGAAATGTGAGAGGAGGCTTAACAACTATAATGACTTCCATCGAAATGGCCCAGATTGAGAGAGAACCTTTAAAGTGGAAACTATACTGAGCTTTCACTCAATTATACATCAATTTAGGAAATACTTTAAAGACCAGAAAGAACAGTACCATATTCATAAAAATATTTTGGGGCTCACAATTACCAAGCAAACGGATATTTATAATCATGAATAAGTATAAAGTTGAGATGCTCCAAAGATCAGCAGTGGTTCAGATTTGTGTTCAGTTTATAAAGAAAGCCGGTTTTCTAAGGCAAGTTGAAGGTTCAGACTGTACTGGTTTAATAACAAGCAAGGTACAGACTCAGAGAGATGTTTTGATTCCAGAACATTATGTCAGATTGAGTCTTGAGGAATACCAAATCAGGCTTAGCATCAGTGAGCTAACTTAAATATGATGATTTTAATTATGAGTGATATGGTATTAATTTTAATTGTTAGAGCAACACAGTATTCTGACTAAGGAAGGAAAATCCATGCCTCATGAAACAACAAATAGGATCATTTTAAAAATTAGCTGTTGATATGATGACATACACAATAAATGTACAATGTTAATCGTTGTTAGTGATGTGCAGTGAGAAGCGCGGGTGTTATTTCTGCGGAAAGAAGAAAGAAAACAATTGCAAAATGGAAATAAAAATCCACGCATACAAATTATTGAAAGCATCTACTATAAAAAGTAGTATTTGTGTTGTGACCAGACTGTGTAGTGAATGAAAGCTGCTATCTCTGATCAGCTAAGCAGTTGAGCTGGCCCAAAAAGTTGTCTTTGGTGGTGGTCTCTCACCCACACTTAGGGAGTGTTACAAGTTTGATCCTTCCCTGATAACTGCTTTCAGTGGTCAGCGAGGCATCCTGGGCACTTTCTTCTAATATTCTGTATTAGTGATGATCTGATGATCTTCTGTAATGCTGCACACTGCTGTAAAGTCCTGTGTCTGGTTCCATTTGTACCTGAGGGTGAAAATAATTCTGATGGTTTGACACAGATATTTTGAAGGCAGTGAATTGATGTGGGGGAATAAAAAAGTAAAATATATAGTGGGTTATTACAACATGCAGTTGAAAACACTGCAAGAAGAAAGAAAGAAAGAAAAAGGAAGAAAGAAAAAAGAAGGAAGGAAGGAAAGAAGGAAAGAACTAAAGAAAGAAATTCTTGCCTGTTTTGTTGCTATGACAATCAACTTTACCAATGTTAAATCATGCTCTATTCATTTTTATGAATATGGTACACAGCCCTACGTGTTCCTAAGCTCAGTATCTCCAGACTCAAAGTCCTCTTTTCTGCTCTGTTCTCTGATACCAGCATTAGTGTGTAAGTTAAAGCCAATGTGTTGTCTGATAGTAGTGTTAGCCACAGCTTATTTGGTCTTCAGGTGAATTAACACTGATATTTTTTAAGAGAAAAAAGCAAAGCAAACTAAATCAAACTGCCCACCCCAGACCTTTCCAGCCAATTTCTGCCTTTTCTCAATCAGGATATTCTGTATTTCTCTGGGTGAAAGACACTGGTTGACATCTGTGTTTCCATACTCTCTGGCCCCAACTCATGGAAACATGAGATCTGTGGCCAGACCAAATTCCTCAGCAGTCGGTGGTCCTGGGGCAAAGGCAGCATGCCAGAGCCCACGATGGCTGCAGACAAACAGAACTGTGAGCCGTTGCTCATGGACTTGCAGGAGGTGATGCTGCTACAAATATTAATCCCTGGCTTGAAGATTACTGCTTGTAATAGGAAACCAGTTCCATGTTCTCAACAGATGGCAAATGTTTTCATCTACTTTTTTTTTTTTTCTAAGTAGATTTTATCCTTAAAAAACAAAATCTTTTTTTTTTTTTTGTATTATTCCTACCAAATTTTCTTAGACAAATACTCTGCTTTTATTTCGTTTTGATTCTTACTTGGCTATAAAATTCAGCTTAAATAATGTGGGTTATGCTTGTTTTAATTTTCCACTATCATTTTAAAACTGGCAGCTTAAAGCATATTTATGATGCAATCCAGTGCTGGAAAACGAGCTGTAATATACATTATACTCACTTTCTTGCAATGTAAAAATATCTTTGCAGTTATCTTCTAAGGAATAATTGTCCTTAGGGGCACAAAAAGCACATATAGTTTACTTTGTATCTTAAAGTTAATCATCACAACTGAAATGTAAACTTAAAAAGCATTAAATGCTGAAAATGTAAGGAGCATTTTGTGGCATAAAACCATGAAAGATAATACAAAGCAGATTACTGCAAAGGGAACTTTGTATTTCCTTTTGCAAAAATATACTCTAATAACCAATGATCAAACCGTCTCTTGCATTGGCCTCTTATAAAGCTACAGCAGCAGAATGCCAGATGAGAAGCAGCAATATGCACCTCTCTGGCCGAGTATCCAACTGAGGAGGAAACTGCTGACTTCCTAATTTCCATCCAAGTGACTTGCTGCTTTTCACGCTCTCTGCCCTACGTCTTATCTGCAATCTATTCAGAACATAAATTTTAATGTGTTGTGGATTTCTTTTTATTTTAAGTATATTTAAGAAGTGGAAAGCAAACAGCACAAAGATGAAGGAAGAGACGCTTTGCTTACCTTCCCTCTTCAGCCCAGAGGGTGAGCTGATTTCCAGGGCTGCCGGCAGAGCTCCGCTGGCCAAGTGCCCTCATGGAGGTGGCAGTGCTGGGCAGCCCCTCTTATTTGGGTCCTGCACGATTTGGTGCATCCAGGAGTAACTTGTCCCTCTGTATAAATACTTGAATTCTGCCTCTTGCTGAGCACATTTGGTCTTGGTGTCTTTAAAGAGGGGAAGCAGCAGCACTGAAAACAATGGCCTTTTGGTCAAGACGCAGACACGGATGTCACAAAATATTTTTCTCTTTTGAAGTTCAGCACAGAACAATGGTAATGAGTAAAATAGGACAGGCAGATGGGCTAAAATGTATTTAAAATAATATATGAGAATAGGAAGGGAATAAGTGTTTTTTACAAAATGAGCCCGGCAAGTGGGAAAGCATTGTTCGTGTGCTAGAAGGAATGTTTCCCATTAATAAATATATTCATATGACATGAAATGTCTGAGTCTAAAAGCAATTTATATGTAACTTAAGGAATAATCGATATTGGTTTGGAATGAAGAACACTGTAATCGTGTTTTTAAAAGATTCATACAACTTACAATTGTATGAAAACTTGATTCTATTTACACCTTCCCTGCAGCAACAGACCATAAAGATTGATTATACATTAAAAGCAATATTTGGGTGAAGAAGTACACGGTATAGATTTTTGGCTGGCTTTTCTCCAGCTGCTCTTGCCTTCTCTCAGAAATGCAAGCACGGATGTTTCTAAGAGGGGCCACGTGCACACTCAGACCCTGGCAGTGTAGTAACACAGAGCGCTTAGATGGGGGCTTGCACCTTTGCAGCACGATGCAAACAGGAATGAATTAGTTCTCCAAACAGCTTTGAAGGAGGAACCCTTTGAATATTGCATATGAAAAGAGATTAATCAACCATCATGTTTGTAACTTTTCGTTTTCCAGGAATACTTGTTCAAACAAGTTCCTGCTTACAAGGTGGCTCATGAATAAGAAAAACATTTGTAAATACTCAAGGAAAACACACTGTATGCAAAAACATTTGCATCGGGAGAATGTGATCACTTTGAAATCTCTTTTTGAGATCAGGAAACAAAAGCAAATCTGACTTCAATGAGTTACCTGCACATATTTCAAGGTATAAACACTAAATAGCTGAAGTAGTAGTTCAGGCAAGTAGTATACATCAGTAGCTCTGGCTGCTATTTGATAGTGCACTAAAAGGCCTCTCCTCTGACGTGCAAATAATGCAATGCTTCTGCTTGAAAAACTTACCTTCAGCAGAAGAGAAATATGTAATGATTCATTTTTCATTTCTGTGGCCAGCTAGAGGTAGAAGTTCTGGGAAAGGAGTAATTTGTTTCTTGCTATTTCCTGGGCTTAGGAGCCCTGTGATGAGACTGAACCATCAGTGCAGCTCCTGTGTCAATGCTGTGCAAAGTGCAGCAGGGCAATGCTGGGAGAAGCTGTAGGACCTGGTGAGAGCAGCTTTGGACCACCTGGTCTGTAGTTAGTGGTGCTGGTTATTTCAATAAGTTTTTTGAGTGCACAGAAAGGTGCTATCTGAGGCTTCTTGTACAAATTAAATCACTGCTTAGGGCTGCCCACTGCATGAAATATAACAGCTTCACTCCACTGCAGCCCTCTGGCCTGAGATGGGTTTTCAGTTATTTGTTGCTGAGGTAGTGCAGGTTTCTGGGTAATCACTGGGATAAAACACACCGTTAACTGCTGCCGTGTAACTAGCCAGCTGGGCTGTGAGAGAAGGAAGCGCTGTGCAGGATGCATTGCCTACGAGTTGAGGAGGACGAGGGTTATTTCATAACTGACACATAAAGAAGTGAATGTGGAAGGTTTTCAATATCACCAAGATTACAAGGAAGATGAAACTTGTAAGACAAAGCCTGAATTGAGAATATCCCAGCAAATTGTTCTTGTTCTTAAAACTTCAAGCCAGGTGTGTCCTTCCCCTGCTATTGCAGTATATTTTCTATTAAAGTCTGTATTTCTCCCAAGAAATTCTGCTGACCGGTTGCTGTGGATTGCACCGTACAACTGCTTGAAGGCGCAGTGCCAAATACTAGAAAACATTTGGAGTCTTAAATGTTGTTTAGAGGAGGGTGTTTGCTTGCAGGAGACAAGGATTTTGCACAGCGGTTGCGAGTTGTCGGGGAAACAATTTATCAGCTGATGCTCTCCTCTGTTGGTTCCAGCCTCAGAAAGAGCGACTTTTATCTCAGACTTGTAATCTAAACCAAGCAGTCCTGTGGTAATGATGTAAGTTACAATATTAATATTATATATAATATTATAGTTCTTCTCCGTTGTATAGCCTTATTTTTTCCTTTTGTCTTGGCTGAACATTCCTGACTATTTTTGCTTAGCTGAGATGATGAAGAATATCCGAGCAGCAATATTACCGTCACAGTAATTCCAAAGAGATTTTAAGCTGTGACCATAAAATAAAAAGCTGTTCCCAAGACAGGTTAGATGTGTTTTGGTTTTTATTTTTTTCTAAATATACTTCTCTGGCATGAGGATAACTTCCTGATTTTCCTCTTTTGGAAGTCTGACTGTTTTATTTTTCATTGCGTTAAATTCCTGAAGAGTTTTTCTCTTCCAAATTCAGATGATGTATTGGTTTGGAAACAAATGCGTGAATGCAGAAATAAATCAATAAGAGAATATCAAAAAATATATGAATGAATGAGGCAGACATCACTAAAAGATGGGAAACTGTGAAACCCTGATCTTTTCCAATCTGACATGCATAAATCCGCAGTGAGGCTCTGTGTGCATTAAGGTAACCGTGCATGTAAGCGTTTGCAGGATTGAAGTCTGACTTAAAACTCTGTCACAGAAGTGCATAATTAAATGCATGTACAAATTAAAGCACATATGAAAGTGGATTAAAATGGAATTGAGTAAACAGGACTTTAAAGTGTTCCCAAACTTATTACAGTTGCATAATTCTTAATTGAAATCCACTGAGATGTCTGCATATGTAGTACCGTATCTAAGCAACATGTACCCATTCTTTATAGGATATTATAATCAAAGGAAATAATATATCCCTCCTAGAATATCCAAAATAACTTGATACATTTTCCTTTATTTTTTCCACTCCCTGAAATGGATGACAAACAGCTGCTTGTTGTTACTATGCTGATGAGTTTGAGGACACCAAGGCAGGGGTCAAGAGACTGCAGTTTGGGCTCTGCTAGCAACTTTACTGGTTTTCTTCAGCAACTTGCTTCTGTCTTCTTGCTTTTTTCTTCTTTTCCTCTGTTCTATATAGACAGAAAATTGGAAGGCACGTCTTCCTGGGGGATATGTATATATGGATTATACTGTACTGCTCTCATGTTTAGAGTAGATTTTACAATACCATAGTAGTATAAGAAATGTTTGAAATGCCTCTTATGCTAGATAGAGCAAAGCTCAGCTTCATTTCCTTCATTGGCTTTAGCAACAAAAACTGATTTTGGCCTAGGCACTTATGATGACACGACATTTAAATTTTTGCCCTCTCATAACAAGAAAACCCCACCAAAATGAAGATAGAATACCCCAGATTGAAAACAACACAGGCACATTGCTGAGGAAGACTTGATTCTCTTGTTTTAATCAAAATGAGCAGCGTCCAGAAAGTCCAGCCCTGTAAAGATTGGGCTCATTACAGTTTATGTGCATGTAAACTCTATGCTATGCCTGTGCAAAAACTTACCTTTGTAAGTTAGGAGAAAGAATCCAGTAACAAGCCTGGAAACAACCGCCATACCCTGCCCTGAAATACCAGCTTCTGTTGTCCAAGAACACCGGCTTTTGACACTTTAAATCTTGCCACTTTGATCTGCAGTTTGAAAAATAGGAGCTGGCTTACCCACAGCTGTGGGAGCTCTGCTTTTGCACAGCCAGGACAGTCTGCTTTTTAATCATTCTTTTCTGCCACCTCTGTGTGCCCTCCATTTCCCTCAGAAGTCTATACTGAGTGACCCGAAGACAAAAGTGATATGGTAGCACCAGGCAGCAAAATCACAGGGGTATAAATTATATATCATGCAAGCTGTGGCTGTACTGTAGAGAGGTCTGGACATGTTCAGTTGCACTGCTCAGTGTGGCACCTGCCCATAGCGGTCAGCAAGCGGCGGTGTTGGTCCCAGCCAGCCTTGGTTGTTTGTCTACAGCCTGCTGACTGTGGGCAACAGCACTCACCTCTGCACAGGGACCATCTGCTCCACACAGCCCAAGTGGCCAAGCAGTTCTTGAACAGTCAGGATCGACCTGAAGAAACTCAAGGGGAAATAAAGCTTCCAGCCCTGACTGGAATCCTGATCGCTGTCACTTAGTGCGGTGCTGCAAATGATGCCTGCCCTCCCTGCCTCACTGGGAGATGATGTCAATTTGAAGGTAGATCTTCCTCATCAATCTGGGCTCAATTTTGCCACCTTTTGTTGTGTTGAATTATGCTTCCTAATGCGAACAGCCTCCTGTAATCCAGTGGTATGCATCACTCTGTAAGAAAGTGTTGCTATGTGATGTGGTGTTTTAAAACCAGTTGGTGTGTTTCCTTGCATTGCTTGGGCCAGGCTGTGAGGTGAGGTAACATCACTGCAAGTCTTGAGTTACCTTTCCAGAGCGAAAGGTGTGGTGATTGCTCAGCTGTAGTGCAAACATGCAAAGATGCCTGGTCATTGGAAATCACTGCGTATGGAGGAGAGACTTATATTTGACTTGTCCAGCTCCTTGAATTGCCATGATTGCAAAGCACAGAGACTTTTCTGGTTGTCTTCAAGCAGAAAACAGACTTTGGCCTCATGGAAGCCAAACACCTGAAATATGAATCCTTTGCCACTCAGCATTGGCTGGTGTACACAATAACCTTAACATTTGTTTAGTCATTTCCATATTAAATCTGTGATACTATGAATGTCAGCATGTCAAAACAGAGATCTGTATTTTAGATGCCCTCATTGAGTTTAAATGCTATTTCATCACTTTGGTCACAGGACAAAGAAAGAAATGTAGTTGTTTGTGAGAGCTGGGAGCCAAATACTGCAATCCTTTGCTGATGTTTTCTCTGCAAAAGCTTTGGCTATCTCCTGCTGGAGTTTGGAGTCAGCAGTGGGGTATTTGGCAATGTGTGGGAAGATTTGGTTAGTCTGGAACTGTCTGCAGAATTTGTGCTTACCCACAAGGTGAGTTCTGCCCTAGGATGGATCATCTCCCGAGTAGACATGGATCACCTGGAGGTGGGAGCTGACAGGAGAGACCCTACTCCACCTTCCTCAGAACCCCAAGGAGGTGTCCAAAAGTGCAGTGCTGTCGCTGTGCTCTCAGTACCATTGTCTGACTTCGATACTGGTGATGCAGAAGACTCAAATATGTGGGTATTCCTAGGCTGGATGTATTGGCAGCGGTGGACAATTGTGCTAGAGTCTTTCTAAATCAAAGCACTCTGGTTTTTATAGAGCTGACCTGGGTAAGAGTGTATTTCTGATCACGTTCATGATGAACAGGTCAAGGAAGGAATTGGAATACTGCAAGTTGAAAAAATAAATGATGTATTGATAAAGGAACTTCTTTCCTTCCATCTAGTTCTAGTCTTTGAGGTGAAACTGGCTCAAGTTTTTATAACTATACTATTTTACTTGGTCTTCTGATTTTCATTATTAGGTAGTACAGTGATTTCTGATAGTGTGCAAAACAGTTTTGCTTCCGTTGTAACGTGTCCCCTTGAAACTTGTGCAGTCACTCGTACTTCTTCAACATTTATTCCAAAGTGCACTTAGTACCTGCGTATATACACGGCTCCTGTTTAGACTGAGTAGTCCTGGAAATACTGAAAAGGGCCTGAACACCTCTTCCAAATGGACCGTGTCAGGAGAAAAGCTGGAAGTGTTTTTCTGAATATTTTGATGATCACTAAAAGCTGACGAGAAATGTCCTGGAAAGAGAGGGAAGGGAGAGGTTCAAAGATGGGATGACAGAATTAAAGTGAGATGCAGTGAGCAGAAGAGGGGAGACTTCTGAGAAAGGAAGGGTTCGGCAGTGTGTGGTGGGATAAGCAGAGCTGGCAAAGGTTTTCATGCCCATTTGGATCTTGTACATGTTTATCAGCCTTGGCCCATGGTTCATCTCCTGTGTGGAGCTGACCAAGCAGCTCCCACAGTCAGTCTCAGGTAGAACAAGGCTGCAGACAGACCTCTCCTGGACTTGTGGCTGCTATGGCCTTTCCTCTCCATCACCACGTGTAGCGGGATGTGACTGGCTCTGGCCTCCCATAGCAGGGTCATCGACTCGTTTCTATTGTGGCGGTGCCCAGAGACGTAGTGTGGCTCTGCTCCCAGTCCAGCATGCCGGGATCTGCCAGTGGTGAGAGGCTGCTGCCAGGCCAGCACGTGAGAGCTGAGAGATGTCAACCTACGTTTTGCGGTGTCCTGCATGGCCTCCTCCATGGGCACCATGCCTGGCTGGAGCGCCTGGTGCTGGGCCTTCACGCTGGGCAGCGAGTCTCACAGCCACAGCCTGAGCAGCTGGCACTTAATCACTCCAGCTATCCTTAATTAAGCATCTGAATGCCCCGATCTGCTGGCCAAATGAGTGCTAGCCCAGTCCTACAGATGGTGAAACTGAGACACAAGGAGGTTAAGTAACTTGCCCAAGGCTGTGCAGCGGATGGTGACAGATCTCCGATCAGAGCTTGCGAGCTCCTGGCCATCATGCCCTGCCGATGGGTTTGGTCATGCATGCTGCTTGCATTAGGGCTCTCCCAGCCAGAAAATCTTGTCTTCCATCTCCAGGGGAAAATCTGTCATCCTCACAGCACCATCAAATCATTGACTTATTTTATATTTTTTGTTATATTGATTTAGTTTTAACTGTTACTTCAGCTTCTCGGGTGATTCCCCCAATCCTCCCAGGATCACCTCCCTGGTCATACAGGAATACTTTCTCATTCAGGCATGACCTGAAAAATCCATGAGTGTGAAATGGCTCTTGTTGTTCGCATGCTATTTGAAAGCCTTCACTGCATCATGCTGCTAATGTCAAATCACAGCCTAGCCAAGGAGCAGTTCTCTTTATATACTCTATGGTCAGTAAACAGGTGCTTTGCAAATGCTGGGTGGTGCACCAGTATCGTCATAGGCAATATAGAGACGAACACTGGTCTTACATAAGGAGCTGTTATTTTTCAGAGATGCTTTGCTGAAAAGGTCACCTCTCCCTGTTACAGGCAGATGCATTTCTTACCAGTTCAGTTCCTGGCTCACTCCAGTTTGAGCACAGAAGTGTGCACACCAAAACCCGGACTGAGAGGCACAGTTTGGCCCTCAGATTTCACATTATGAAGCAGCTTGTTTGTGTGATAATCTCCTAAGGATTAGAAGGGCTAAAATAAATAAATACGTGGTTATGTGACTGCAATGCCATGACTGGTTGACAAAGTGCAGAAGGCAGCTCCTGGCTGCCGGTCATCTGCTCCAAACTCTGCCTCAAAGTCTTTAAGTGTTTATTTCTTTCATTTTCCATGTTGTGCATCCCCACACTTCCAGCCTCCTGCCACTACAACAATATGAAATGTCAAAAGAGAGGCATGATTCCTGCAGTATCTCTAGCCCAACTACAAACAGCAAGTGCCAGAAATGTTAGGCAAACGCCTGTTGTGATGAGGCTGCCAGCTCTGTTTTGCCAGCCCAAAAGGTTCAGGTAGGTTGAGTAAGCTTTGGATGAGAACCCACGCTTCTGGACGCTTATCTGCACTGAGCAGCCAAACTGCTTGGGATCTGCCCATTGCTTCTTGAGACCAGATGTAAACCCATATTGTACTTGCAGGGACGGACAGAGCTGGCATGCTTGTTTATGCATACTTAACAGTTACGAAGATATTAATTACTATTATTTTCCAATATTTCACTATTTGAGCTCAGGTTTTAAAGAAGTATTTCTGAATACTCACTTTCATTACTTCATTGTCAGTTCACTTAATCAGTGCCGAGTAAATAATTCAGATATTTTCCTTTGAGGAATTCTTTATTAAAGGTTTGAGCAAGAAATCCTTAGAGTGATTCCATACTTGTATTAATTTGTAAAGGTCTTTGAAGCATCATTCTGAGTTTTTGCTTTCTTTTTGCATTGCAGTTATTGCCAATTTTATGTTACTGGATTTCTGTATTATCCCATGCTTTAGTTTCCTTTTCTGTATTTGACTCTTACACAATCACCCAGCACAATATAAACTGAAATTTAGAATTGAATGTGCAGTTGAAAATTATTTACAAGCTCAAAATCTGTTGCTGTCTTATTCCTTGATGTTTGCTACTAAACCTGAATGCTTGAATGTTTGTAGAAGGTGGTAACAAAAGCTTTGGAAACACGGTTGAATTGAATCTGAATCTTGCCTTTCAAATCCAAGTAACCTGTCTGGTTATAATTTCTATTGTAGTTGAGATTTATGCAGAGTCCTTGAGTTTATTGGTAAATCTGATTGCATTTACCCTCCTCTAGCTTTCTGTGTGTATAATCCGTAAATATATTATTATGCCAGCAATGTGTGGATACCCATCGCTGCTAAGGGATGCATGACAACAGGCAGAGCACAGAGGGGAAAGGAAGAACTGAGTGATGTGTATCACAGTGCCCTGTAGCTGACATACCTGCAGCACTGTATCCTGGCTTTGGTCCACAGGAGCTCCTTTGCTCTGTAATAGCACAGCCCTGTCAAGAGAATCCATAGTAATTCCTATCCCCAACATAATTGCATAGACAAATAAAAATCCCCAATCTAACAGCTTGAGATGGAAGGAAATATAATAAAGACAAGATTTAATTTCAGAACCCAGGTATGCTTCAGGCATTTCAGGAGAAAGAACTGTTTGCTTCTGAGTGGGACTGCGGGGAAGCAGAGGCCATCATTTGTTGTCTTCAACACTTGAAGACTGAAGAGTCTGGATGTGTTTTCAGAAGGAAAGTGGTACCATTGCTGGTTTGACAAAGCAATGAAAGGAATGCTCCAATGTACCCATTAATAGTTGTGAATGGCATTGTAATGGCTTTGTTCTCCTGCAGGTTTTCTGCAAGAAATGCATCCTGTATTGTAAGCCTGCTTTGGTCAGAAGTGATTCACTCTGATTTATAGTCTTTAATTAAAGGCTTTTAACATTTAACTATATTGGGGAAATAGCATTGGTGCTTAGGTCAGTTTATGGCAAAGGAAATAATCTTATTTTTATTTTCTCGGCTATGATCACAAAACAGAACTTTAGAATCTCCCCAAGTGGGCAAACCTCCCAAAATATGAGGTGTGCAGAATTGTGCATGCACTTGCACAGCTTGCACAGCAACCCAATTATTGCAGTTACCTGCTTTGCATGCATAATCACATTAATTACTTGGGGAAGCTAGCTATGCATTATGCATATTTTTACAATCACTGGTTGTACTGTATACTTGTAAATATAACAGAGCTTTTTTTCTAACCGTAGTATATAATTTAATGAGAAAATTATCTGTGGAGTGGTAAAGTGGTGGCTTCTATATTGCTAAGACGGATTTCCAGCATGCAGCAATTCTAGCTGTGAACATCTCTGATTCAATTACATGAGTTTAGAAGGAAAGTTGCATCAGTAAAAATTGTTTTCGCCTTCTTACTGAAGACAAGAATTTTCAAGCTTGGTGTTCAGCATTCTGCAGTGATTTTTCTCTTAATAATAATAAAAACGATCCCCTCAAATAACATAAATAAAAGATTGCATATAATCAATGTATACTTAATAAGTAAAAAATAAATCCAACTCATTAACTTCAAATTTTACAGTATATATTTAACTTCTAAGGAGACGGATATATTCTGCAAGTCTACTTTAGTTTTTATCTTATATTCCTGGATACAAGCTCTTCCAAAACTCTCTGCACAGCTCTATCTCACAGGTTGTCTCTCTGTCTGCCTGCCAAAACTGTTGGAGCAGAAAGGGGAAAAGATGAGGGCTGCAGAGAGTCTTCTGTCACTGAGAGACACCTGGGTGGCTTGCTCTTCTCCTCCCAGCACTGTTTTCTTTCTTATCCTTGTCGCTGTTGTTCCTTGCTGATGCACTGTTTTGTCACGATTAAGCATGCATTCTGAATATTGGTGCAAGTCTTTGTCATCCATTAGATGCTGTTGTGATTTCCAGGCACTGCATATGTTGCATTGCTAGGTAGCACTTAGCAATGTTTGGATCCCCATCTGTTACCTCAGTTTGGCACACTGTGCCTGCACTTTAAACTCAGAAATGTTATGACACTGTTTCCTACGTTCCTGGGTGCCAGGTGGATCAGAGCCATTCCTTGAAGGATGTGCATGTGCCATGTGGACAAGCAAATATCTTGGAATGGGCATGTGTCCTTGCTGTGATGGGCTGAGGGTGACATAGCTTACCTCCAAGCACAGCCCAGACACCAGCTACTTCCCGGAGCGAGACTCTCAGATACTCCAGCTCACGTTAATTATTTACTGAAAAGATGACAGCTACTTGGATGAGATGGACTCTGGCTGTATTTATTTCGGTGAACTGCACACATCTCTTATAGGGGAGGTGCTTTCCCATTGCAGAAGTACGTTTCCATTAAAATGGTAAACTTCTCATAACATTTCTGTCTGTTTAATAATGCCCCCACAGCCAGTTTGTTCTGTGTGCCAGCTCTCCACGTACAGTGAGTGAGAACTACATTCCTCATAGTCTTTGCATTCTTTCAGCTGATTCCTTACCTGGTAAAGCTTTAAAACAGTTCTCCTCCTCTCAGTCAGTCATCTCTCTTTCTCTATGTGTCTTTCTAGTTACTTAAAAGCTGTCTTCTCATTTTTTTTTCCCTCACTCATGTTTCTCTGATTTGGCTGGAAAGTTAGGCCAAGTGACTTCCCAAGGTCCCTCCAACCTAAGTTGTTCAGCATACATCTTTCACTCATTCTCTTCCTTTCTCTTCCCACTGAGAGAATTCTGTGAGCATTATCACTGCTTGTATGAAACCATTAACACTGGAGTGTTAAAGTGGAAAGCAAGCATTTTAGCTGTTTTACACAAAAATGATAAAAACTACTCTAAATAACCTCATTACCAGTGACATAAATACTCAGTTCTGTCTGGTTTTCTCCAAAAATTCATCAGAATTTAACTCTTCGTTGTGTTGGGTGTTCTCAAGAATTGGGCTTAAAGAGCTGGAAACTAGAGGAAGTAATAAACTATGGTTTGTAGGCAGTGCAAATATTTCAGTCAGACCCATTTCCAACACATTATTTTTAGTGTGAGACATTTTGCATCGCTTTGCTCTGAGATTTGATGTGACAGTGTCAATAACCTTAAAAGAAGAAAAAAGCCATCTTTTTCTGGGCAAGTACTGCTTAAAATCCTGTGGCTGGAAAGAGCCAAAGGTAGGGACCAGGACAGTGCCACCTCTTTTTTCCCAAAGGAGGTAGACTCTAAATGAAGTTTACTCCCTGTGTTCTGGATCACAACTGAAATATGAAAAATGGAAATGATTCGTTTTTTCAGTGTTTGTTGCTCCAAATTTTTTCCAGTTGAGATGTTAACTTTGCAGAAAAAGTAGCAGATCCCAGAAACTCCCAGACTGTAAAAGAGTTCTGCTTTTAATAAGTGTTTTGTTTGTAGTCATTTCCCAATTACCCACAGCTCTGTCCCCAGCAGAAACTGTCACCAAAACCAGTGAATGAATGTTTAATTGAATTGAAAAACTTATGATTTGGGCGACAATTGAATTGCTGTCATCTTGTTCTGTTTTATCTAAACACTAATTACTTCCTTCTTGTAACCTTGTAAGTGGGAAATGCTGGGTACTTCTAAAAGTGATCTAAAAAGTGGACATGCCCAGGATGCTAAAAAACAAACAAACAAAAAAACAAAGCAAAACAAAACAAAGAAAACCTCCATTTTTACAGTTTGCAGGAAACAATCTTATTCTGACAGTTCCAAAGGAAAAGGAACTTCAGTGCTGAGAAAATGCATGACCTTAGCTGTAGATGAGGCTAGTATATCCATACCTTTTAGCATCCTTCAGCTTTAACCATGAAATACCCATTTCCATTTTTCTAAATCTGGTTTGAATGCTTTCCATGATCAGTTGTTTACTTAACAGAAATGTGTTAAGCGTAGTCACCCAAAGCTAATTCCTCCTGCTTCCAAGAGGGACTTTTCAATTTGTTCCTTATTGCAGTGCTGTTTCCTTTATGCTGACCAGATGTGTGTTGCTTTCGTATATGTTGAGCAGAGGGTTCGGACAAGAATATGCAGAGATTTAAAGTTGGTCAGTAATGTAATCAGCTTGAAATACAAATTGCCCATCCCGTAACTCGTTGCTTTTGAGAAAGCAATGCTACTCTGTGAGTGATAAAACTGCACGGTCTGAAAAGCATGTTAGAGAGCAGGAGATTTTGGGGGTCCTTTGCTGAGTAGATAGCAGTCAGAGTTTTGAAATTCAGCACCCATTTAAAATCATAAGTTATATACACGTGTATTTTCAAAATGAGGCCTCCAGAAATACAGAGCTAGCAATCATAAGCCACTATGAGAATTTTTTTTATTTGTTAATGCCATCCTTTTCCATGTAACTGCTTCTGACTTCCCTATGACCTGCATTTTCCAGCACAGCTTTTGTCTAGAGGCAGCAGTGATTCTAAAGCAGTTCGGTTTCTGCCTCATGTGTGTACTGTACATTCAGAAATCACTGAGCCAAATTTAAGTCCATGGTAAATTCCTAAAAATGAAATTGCATCATATTAAAAGGGCAAGTTTTAAACTGTGCCTTAGTGAGATAAGCAAATGCTCATTTCTTGCCAGGAAAAGAATGAGATGCAAGACCGCATCAGGCTCACCCTGTAGCAAGGCATGGTATGATTGTATAGCCATAGTCATCCTATCCCTGAAGAAGCTCTTGGAAGCAGAGATGTGAAAACTCTGCAGTAGCTGGAAGCTTGTCCTAGATGAGGTGCTGTCCATATTGTTGGGATTGCTTCTTTTCCATCTTTACAAACCTCTGTAAAATCGTCTCTCCAAGAAACACCCGTGTAGCAACAGATTCACAGTCCCATGTGCTCTTGTGCCTGTATTTCTAAGGATGTGCAGGACCTGTTTCTAAGATCACAGCCCATGGCTTATTCCAAGAGCGTTTTTCTGATGGGTTGCCTTTCTGTAGCATGTAGTCAAAATAAATTGTCAAGTACCCAAAAATGTGCAAGCACGCAATTAGTTTTAGACAGAACATTCATTAAAGTGAGTCAGCAAGTTCCTTGAGAACCGTGGGCCTGATCCTCAGGGAGTGGAGCTGGAAGGATCCTGCCTCATTCTCCTGCATCCCGGAGAGCAACTGTCTGCTAACGTGCTCTGTACGCTTTTCTAAGGGTCATGGGCAATGAAAGTTTCCCTTAAGAGTAAAAGTCTTGTCTGAAATGATATGTCTAAGGGATTGCAGGTGGTTTCAAGCCCTCTCTCCTTGGCTTAGATTGGGTTAAATTCACTTTCTACCTTTCAGTAAGTAGGAACTGTGTTTTAATTGTGGCTGCCTACAGGTCAGCTGCAGCTTGAGCTTGTGATTGATTGGGTCCTCCGGAGCAAGCCCAAATGAACACAGGACAGTCAGCAGGAGTAAACTCAGGCCAATTAGTTCCCAGCGCTATCGGCAATGCTATGGGAAATCCATTTTTTTTATCAGTAAGAGTGCAGCTTGCATCAGCAGTCTGCATTCCTCATACGCAGATCATTGACTTATAAATTCCTCTACTATCTTTGGGATGTTTCTATCCTCTAGCCTATCGTGTGTACTAAATTCGAGAGGACATATCACTAGCTGTAGCAGTGGCAAGGCTAATATTTTCTTTTGGAATATTGTGTTATATGTCAGCTGAAACAGCAAATGCATTTTTATGGTGTGTTTTGCTGTCACAGAACTGCATATAAGAAGCAGATCATGCTCCCGCTAGCAGCCTGTGTTTCTGCTTCTGATTTAATGGGGTAAATGATCAAGGTTTCTAAAACTGGACTGAAAATTGTGTTACGTATCACTACACATTTAGAGAGCCGTAAAGCTTGGTAAATCAAAGTAGGTGATTAAGCACCTATCTTAAATTATAACTCAATAGATCTTCATGCAGTGTCACTGGTGTTTTTATAGGATTGGGTGTGCATTGCTGCATCCTTCCATTTAAATATGTACTGGTGCATAAGGAATTTGTATGCTACTTACTGCTGAAAATTGTCCTTACCAAGTGAAGAGTCCAATTAGTAGCTAGAATTGGTATGGGCAGCAACTGACAGTCAAGCTTCTGGCACATCACCCCATGCAATTAATGGCGTGTTTAATGTCCCATCTCTGCTGGGAAACTGGCCCCGTTCTGCAACCATTTCCCAACAGTCAGTCATGAGAAGAGTATGAGGTAACCCATCACCACTTACATTGTACATCAAATAACATAGAGATTTCAATAAAAAATTCACTGGCCCAGCATAAATTTAACTCAAGACTTTTTTGCTTGTTCAATATTTAAAGTATCTTTGACCTCTTAAAAAACGCTCATTTGCATTGTCTTTCTCAAAGATTTGTCGAAAAACTTAGCTTGGAAGGGGGCAAGAAAATATGAATTGATGGTTAACCTCGTAAAGCGTGAGCAATACGTGGGGTTTGAGGGTGCTGTGAGTTACAACCTCCTTGGCCTGGAGAAGTTTTTTTAGTGTCAAAAGCATTTTAACACATCAGTGAGTCTCATAATAAATGCAGAGACACCACACATATTGCTTATACACTTCTATACACCAGCATTCATGTGCCATTATGCTCTTTTAAGGAATTCTTGAATAAATGGTTAATATGTAAATCAGTGATGAGAAATGTATTTAATGTTTTGGTCATAGCAGAGAATGCATTTAATAAACATGCATTTAATGTGCTCCCCAAGGAAGCTGACTCTTAGGGGCTAGCACAGTGACACAACTTTGGCAAGCATCTTCTGAAAGCTAGTCAAATAATAGCAAAAGCTCAGATCCCTTTCCTTGTCTTCAAGTGGACAGGTTTTATTTTTCTGACAGCTCCATCATTTATCATCTGTGCCACTTTGGTTTTTTTTTTTTTTTGTTTGTTTTTTTTACTGTAAAATGGCACCATGATCAGCCAATTGCCTTCCAAGGGCTGTTTTTCATCATATATGAGCAACTGTAGAACACAGTCGGCTTGATCCAACTTGGGATACCACAACATTGCAGCTAACAGTAAAATACATATTTTATTTTTATATGAATCACGGTCAATCAGAGTTAGATGACATTTCCTGTGACTTGGATGAGAGCAAGGATGATGTTTTCTTCCTGAGCATGTGGGTGAGACATGTTTGCATTCACAAGTGCTTTAAACAAAGTGCTGATTGCTGTAACATTCGCAAGATGTTCTGCAATGCAGTGATTTGTTTCTGGTCACTCTAATTATGATTTCAGTGCCATGAAGTTATAGCAGTGAGCACTGCTCATTCTGTATTCTTGTTGGGACTCCACAGCCAGGGGATGCCTGTGCTGTTGTTATCCAGGTGTGGTGTTGAAAGAGGAGAACTGGGAAGATTCACTCCTTCCCTGCTCATGATAAATCTAGGACTTCAGATTATAGGGAAGGATTTAAATTTAGGTGGACTGTGTGTTTCAAGCGTGTGGCTGCTCTATGATAAAGTTATGCTTTAATACTTTGATTCTGTCACAAATGGTGGTATGAAAACAGCAAATAAAATATTAACACGACTCTGTCCTGTTTTCCGCATCTCTTTCCAATGTCTCAGTTGAAGCGTTTTAATTTGGATGGCTTTCCTCCAAGACAAAACTATAAGGTGTGGGAGGAAGCAGAGGTTTCTATCTGCTGGCCGGGAAGAAAGTTTTTTTCTAAAGCAAGTGTGCCTTTGGGGTCCTGCTGAAGTGCTGGGCTGGGTCAAGTAGTGTGTAGGCTATGTCAGCTCTCCAAGCACAGGTAGCTATTTTATCTCGGTGTTTTCTGAACGTGGCTGGTTGACATTTGGCTCTGGAGACTGTATGTTTTTGTTTATCCAGATAGCTTGGATATATTCACGGCCAAGATGTCTTCCCTGGGGTGCCTGTGCTGCCACAGCTACAGATACAGGAACTTAATTGCTGCGTTTTCCCTGGTAAAACCCACACATCAGATAACCCCTGTAACAGAGCTGGGGCTCGGAAATGAGCAGTCACATAATCCACATTCTCCGGTAACCAGATAAAATCAGAGGCTGAGGAGCTGCTGTAGGGCAGTGGGCAGCTCTGCAGTACCTTCCCATGTGCTTGTGATGGGGCTGAGGTCAGCCCTGCCGATAACCCGAGGCAAGCACACAGGCCTTGGCCTGCCTCTGACACTCAGCCTTTTCATTAAGACTGAATTATATTTAGATGGTTCTGGTGGGTATTGTCACTGTTTTTTCCTTAGCTATATTTGAGCAAATGCATAGTATTTAAAAGCTTAAAATCAGTGAAGCAATCTCCATGCAAGTGAAGCATTGCTTCCCCGTCGTAATGTCTCCAATCAGAAACATAATGCTTATTTTCCATGTGCTCGTCTGCCTCCCTTGAAGACAAACCCCCTGCATTAGAGCTGCTCCAACTCCAACAGTGCCAAAATGTATTTTTGTGAAATAAAATGGCTAATTAGATCACATAAACTTTCAGAATGTAAAAAATAAAACTGTAAAATGAACAGCTGTGCGCTTGAGGTTCATCCAGCCCATTCTGCACGGGTTATATTTTGATCAGCATGAAGACTTGGAGTTCGTGGCATTCACCCTTGCAACGATCCAGCCTCAATGAAATGCTTGAGGAACTGCTGTTGTTAAAGGGATTGAGCATTTAACTTCAGTGGGCAGAAGCCCGGCTGTGGGAGTTTTTTCTAGCACCTTCTGAGCATCAATACAAATTCACCACTCTGTGAAATGATGTCCCTTCGAAAAGATTTTATTGCATAGTCGTGTGTCTCCAAAAGAGCATACCACACAAAAGGAGAATTTGGAGCTTATTCTCTTTAACATGAGTGGGAAAAATGTTGCCACATTTCTTTGTGCAAGATTTCCATTGAGAAGTGATT
The DNA here is from genome assembly GCA_016647715.1 of Pavo muticus. Classification (NCBI taxonomy): domain Eukaryota; kingdom Metazoa; phylum Chordata; class Aves; order Galliformes; family Phasianidae; genus Pavo; species Pavo muticus. The sequence continues at coordinate 11,074,075 of JACDJE010000149.1, read as the reverse complement.
TATAAGGAAGAAAAGGATCATTTCATTGATTAATGAAGTAAGGTGCATATTCCTTACTGCTCTCATCTGGCATACATTAAATAACCCCTTGCCTGACGAACAGTAAGTATTCATTATTATCTCTGCATTTCCACTAATGTTGAATGGAGCCTTGACCTCCAAATATGCCCACGTGTTCCAGTGTCCCAAAGGGCTGAAGTCCATATGAGGAGATTGCTCCTTGTTACTTACGGGTTTTTCCAACCCCACAGCTTGCAGCTGCCATGACTTGATCTGTTGGTCACAGCCATTGGGCCAGGAGGGAGGTATCATAAATAGGTGTGCTGACCAGAGAGTGTATTGCGGAGATGTGGAGTCTCCTGCTTTCTTCTGCTGCTTAACTGTTAGCTGTGGGCAAGCAAGCAGATCCCTAGCTCATCTCCAGTAGAGCAGGCACAGGGTCCTTCCCCAGCCTTCTCACCTCCAGTGCTTAAAGGTTTTGGCATGTGCGTTGGCATTTCTTACTCCTTTTCCTCATGTTCATGTTCTTTGCTGAAAAATGATTTCTATTCTTAGATTTTGCACTGTCAATATTTACATTAGTTTCTAGAACTATTGAAAAGCAAATAGAAAAGAAGTATTAATGCATACAAACAGTTGTTGTGTTGAGAGGGAAAAAATAACTCAAAAGATCCAATTATTAGTGTCAGGTTTTGACTTTATTTTTTTGCAGTAACTTAGCTTCTGAATTTATGAGTGGATGGCAGCAATAATTAGAGAGTTCTTAGACTCACTGTGCAATCAACAAGTCATTTGTGTAGTCTTCTTTACCATCTAAAATGGTTTTAAAAAGACAGAAAATTATGTGTTTATAAGGATACATGTATAATATTATGTATTTATGTTTAATGCCTGCTAATCTCCATAGTTCACAGAAGGAAAAAAACACACTTTTTTTCCTGTTTTCTTCTTTCGAGACTGTGAATTTTCAGTTCTGATAAAGACTATCCCCAGTGTGTTTTGCAGCTATTTTTTTTTTCACCATGTATTTATTCCTATTCAGTGGTGATGTGCTACTCCGAGACCTATGCATGTAAACTGCTCCTGAAGACACTCTGTGCTCGGAAGTCCTGTTGAAATCAATAGGAGAATAAAGAACTAAGCTTGCCAATTTGTGCTCAGAGTACTGATAAATACAGCTGCACTGTGGAAAGACTGTAGAAGCTCAAACGTTTCTGCTTCTGTAGTTCTAGAGAGATGTGCCATACTGTGGAGATAAAAATGTATACCTTAGCACAGTGATCTCAGCTAGCTAATTAATATTGCCATCATTTTACCCTTAGCAAAATGGCAGCACAGATGTGGTTTCCTTGAGGCAACAGGCTTTGAGCAACATGGTCTGGAGGGAGGTATCCCTGCCTACAGGAGGGGCACTGGAACTAGGTGATCTTACAGGTCCCTTCCAACCCAAACCATTCTATGATTCTATGATCTAGAGCCAGTGCTGAAACTCAGTTTGACATGATCTCTGCTCCTCTTTGCTAGGTTCTCTGGAGCTAATGCCAAGGCAAATGCTGTACTTCACATTTACGTTCTCTTTCACTTGAGTGAGGAGCATAGTTGTTTCTCAGCTCTCTGCCTCATTAGTGAGACATGAGAGTTATTTCCACTGGGAAGTCCAATCTGACTACAGTTTGAAATGTCACTTTTCTCTTCCTCGACTTTATAAGGAACTTGTGTGTCTTATGCTCCTTTAGAAGTGCTTTGGCCTGGAGTGTGTGGAAATTTCAGGCTTGGAGGAAAAAATGTAGTTTGAGTTCCTTTAACAGATACTTCAGAGGTAGGAAGTTTCCTCCAGAAAACACAGTCTTTCCTGAAGTTTTCAGTTCAACTTAAGAAGAGTGATGTATAATACAGATGCAATATGCAGCACCCTTGCTGCTGGTACAGGTATGGTCATGGGATGTCTGTCTGAGTGGAGTCAGCATCCCAGTGTCAAGGTCCTTGCACTTGGTGATGTTTTTTTCCAGATACGTCCCCAGCAGAACTTGATGGGAACAGCAGCACTGGTGCTCCTGGCACTGCTCTTTGTTCTCTTGGCATCAGCCCCAGCCCAGTGGAGCCTGCTACACAGATCCCATCTGCTGATAGACATGCGCTCTTGAAATAAATCTAACTGGGTAGGCTGGTCATAAGACAGAAAATTGTTGCCCCAATAAGACCATGGTCCTTCTCTGTTCTGGATACCTGGAGGGATGCTGCTGTCACAACAGAAGGTAAGAAAAAACTAGAGACAAATATTAAACTCTTCGGAAAAATAAGGGCAAGAGGCAGAGGTTGTTTTTTTGTGTGTGTGTGCAGATCTCATACTGAGACAGTCTTGAATAGAATGTATTTCTCTGTATGTTAGGACTAATAAGAGCATTTAGTTATTTATACGGGAGAGCTGAGAGTAGTTCACAAAGAAGAATAAACATTAAATTACCATAATTCTTCCATCCTTCTTCGCAATAAAATGTATAAAGAAGCTCTCAGAGCCCAGGAGAAGAGACCAAGAAAATTTTTAGCTCAAATGAGAGCAGGGGATTTTTTCCCAAGCTGAGATTTCAGAGAAAATACCATTTAATATTTAGAACTTGGAAAACAAAGGCATTCCTTTGTCATGGTCAATTCAGTGCACAAATAAGATTCAGCTTTTACTGTGAAAATGTTCATTCTACGTTGGATTAGGTCTTCTGTTTTTTGAGGAAAGTACTATCAAAGGGGCAGAGTTTAATTGAAGTTTTGTCTAAGGTGAGGGTCTATAACAATTGAGTTTATCTTTTTCTGGAGATCTCTTTGTATTATTTCATGTAATCCAGATTCTAAACATTTATTTCAGTCTTTGCTTTCATTTCTCTTATAGATCCAGTGAAAGGAGGGATCTGCTGGCACCTTTGCTTGTCCAGTGACGTATTTGTTCATGTGTCCAGTTCACGTGGGTCAATGAAAAGCCTTTCCTAGTACTTTCAGTTATGCAAAGCAATAGAATAGAACAAGGAATAGAGATTATTGGAGATGGATCAGAAAGTTCCCTAATAAGAACATTAGTAGGTGTGCTTTGAAGGCAGAAGTGTGATGTCTGGTCCACATTAACTTACTCAACCTGGTGCTGCTTAAGAAGACACAAATGGAAGCTGAGCCTACCTTGAAAGGTTGCCACTGGGTTACTTTTGAATAATCCCTTGATGTGCTGGCAGGAAAGGAATTGAGGAAATAATGTATTTTAATTCAGTGAATGTTCTGTAGGAGGAATTACATATGACCTTATCCAACTTAAAGAAATGTGCACAAATAATTCTGCCTTTTCCTGGTAGACATTAGCACAACCATTAGACTCTATTTCAAGTTCAGGATGGGAGTGTACATTTGTGTGAATGCATCTTAAATAACTAGCACACTCTGTCATTATTTTTGTTGTGTTTGTACAGCTCCTAGCACAATGAGTGTATGAATTGACCTCATTAGAAGTATTGCAGTAGAAATAATAAACTATGTTAATAAAAGAATTTTGAAGTAGAAGGAATGAAGAGATGACAAATTTGCAGAATACTGAATTATTCTTTGTTTTCATTATATTTCTAAATGCACTGTAAGCTGAAGGTATTTGAGTCTTTTAATCACAAAGCATTGTCAAGACAACCAGGGTAACGTTTGTCTTTGACTGCCTTTAATTGTGGAAGGGGGGGAATCAAGAAACAGTCTCTCCTTCAGGAGTGCAGACAACAGTACTAGCAGAATAGTTAAAATATATTTTAAATTGATTTTTTTTCACTTTTTAAGAGATATTAGACAGGCTTCTTCAGCACTGTGCAGGCTTCAAGAGAACAAGAATAACAGGAACTAATTTAAATTCCAAATGCATCCCTGTCTGTGTAACCAGCTTGTTGTACGGTGCAGAATTGTTCAGTGTGGATTAATATTGTTGACTAAATTTATAGAGTGCGAGGGGACAAAGATTGAACTTTGCTGGGGTCCGGATTTTCCCTGTTTCTTGAAAGGAGGGCGATGGATACAGAGTATTTGTGCACAGAAGAAAAAAGATAATAAAAAATCAGTGTCTATTTGCTAGGGGCGGGGAGAGGGCATGATTTGCTTTAAGTGATATCTCCACATTTAGCTACTGGAGGAACAAGTGCTTGGGAAAAACCACATGGTGCTCAAAGCTCCCTCTTCCTATTAGAAAAAAAATAAATCTGTCCATGCTCAGCAGTCAAGATGGAACATTAATTAATGCAATGCAGAAATCACTAGGAACAAAAATGAAATTAATCCCTTAAATATGCTATTTTTATTCCAAGATCTTAGCCTCTCTTCCCAACTTGCATGCACGTGTTTCTCTATCTCCAGTGAAAGTGGAGCAAACGTATAAATGTTGGCAGCACGAAGACCCGCTCATAATCCTCTGTCTCTCCAGGGGACAGGAAAGCAATGAGCTTCAGGATTTTTCCAAATGAGTTTGAGAAAGGGCTGTTTTACCAGGGCTCAGGTGATTGCCTGCAACTGCTACGGCTGGGCTTGCGTATGGGTTGGGAAATGTCTTCAGGCTTGGCTGGTGAAATGGCTCAGTGAGCCAGAGCAGTGCAGCGCTGCCATTGAGGCGATGGGCCCAGGTGATTCTAGTGTAAATAGACTACAAAGCATAGGTGGGACTTTAGAAGCACTGGGCATATCTGCTAATTATTTTAATTTCATATTGCTCACTGGAGCCAGATCAATTAAGAGGAGAAGGTGATAGTAATTACTGTCTGAGATGTACTGTGTATAATTCCTTCTGGGTCGCAAAGAAGGGGGGGATCGTCAGTGGAACTGAAGGCACCCCAAAGGAAAAGCTTTTCTGCAGCCTCTAATTAGTCTGCAGAGCTCACTGACACACAATATCGTTGGGAAGTTTCCAAAACCTATTTGGCCAGAGGAGTTGTGACAGGGAAGATTAGCAAATAGTTCTAAACAGGTGCATTGCTGACGCCTTGTTCCCTGCACCTGGGAGCAGATTCTGTGGCTGAGCCTTCGTGTGGCCCTGTTCTGGGGCTGGTGGCAATGCAGCAGGAGTGGAGCTCACGCTACGGCTTTCCTCTCCCCAGATGCCTGCTTGTTGTGGGATGAGAAGTTCTTGAGATCTCTGTCTTTCTGACAAATTCAGCTGAAATGAACTAAAGGCTTCTGAGGGTACCTGGGAGGGGGTGAGGGATGGCACGAAGACACATACAGGCAGAGAGATGCTCCAGTGGTTCCCTGAAGAAGTAGGCTGAAGCACCAAAGAGTCATACCATCAGGGAAAGATGGAATCTCCCATTCTGGTAAACCTGCAAATTTGAATTAATGGTCATGAGGACAGTTGCTAGATTATTGCATCCTGCCAACAACAGACAAGGTTGAACTTTGGTCCAAATTAGATGTTTTGAAAGGATGTCACAAATCTGATAACAAGGAAGATGATTATAGTGCCTCGATTCTGTATGGCAGTTTCTGTTGTTCCTTATTAATAAATATTTCTGGGAAATCAAAAAGGTAAAATGGGTAAGAGAGCAAGTGGGAGGAGAGAAGAGGTAACAGTGTTTGCTCAGAGCCATAAAAACTGTGCCCTGATGCACAGGAAGAGCTAAGAGCCTTTCATAAGACAAAAATGTCCAAACAATTTTTAGCCTTCAGCTTTTTTTATTTACTTCTTGGCAGTGTGAGGTGCTTTCACCTATTCTTTTCATTTATCCAATTGCAACATTATTTTTGTGACTTGTAACCCTAGCTCTCATGTTTTGTGATTTGCTGGTAGGAGGGAGAAGTCGTCTTTTTTTTGAGAGAAGAAAAGCAATGTAAATGTGTCAGCTCTAGGTTGTCTCAGGGCTAATCTGGACTGTGGAAACCATGAGAACATGAGAATTGCTTTGGGTTTTGGTGCTTCCCATGTCAAATTTGATTCTTTCTCATTCTTTCTTCAACTTACTGTTCCCACAACTTTCTCTTCTCCACTTGTGTTGTGCAGGCATTGCCCTGCTGTTACACAGTCTTGTCCAGTTTGCTGTGGATGCAGTTTTAGTTCTAGAAGCGTCTGTGGAACTCTGGGGCTAGGCAGTGTTTCATCCAACACCCTTGCTCTAAGGGCCATCCTGACTCGGTATGTTCTGTTGACTTATTGACAGGCCAGATCTCCTTGAATGTGTGGCAAGTCTATAGATCAGTGGCCAAGGTTGTCCCTGTTATTTTTTGTGGGTGACAGCAGTCATTCCTCAGTGACTGTGGCAGTCCTTCTTCCTAAGCTTGCTATTCCACAGCCTTTTCTCTTGCACTTTCTTCCATTTCACAGTTGTTTTCAACAAAAGACTCTGTCCTTGTATCATCTTTCTTGCCAAAATGTAATTCTGCCTTCTTGCCATTTACATATGTGATGCCACAAAAGAAGGACAGACTTTCAACTTCTGCTTTGTCTTGAAAAGGATGGAGACCAGCCTAATGGTCATTTAATGAGCTCTTCCCAGCAGATGCTAATATGCCCAGAAATAACATGGCATAGACACAGTTTTAATGAATGAAGAATGTGGAACAGGTTTTATTATAATTTTCAATTTTCTTTTGAGTTAAGCAAGCTGCATGAATATCCAAAGACATTTCTCTCTATTTGTCAACAGATGAATGCCCTCTGAATTGTTAAGGGCATCATTTTGTGAGCAGAGAGATGTTAGCCCCAGGCGTCTTGGCTAAATTGCAATTTGGGTAATTCTGTTTCACCTGCCTGAATTCCCCATTAGCTTCTGTTGGATGCAGAGCTCTTCTCTGCTTCTGCCCTGCACTGCTGTGCAGTCATACTATCCACTATTAAACAGCTGCTGCCCATAAGTAGCTGAAACATTTTGGGATCCTCTGGGATGAATAGCACTGTATAAATATGAAATGATACCATTATGATGTTTGAAGTAAGATTTAATGTAAACAAACGATTGTTTCAGTAGATGGTGCTCAGCTGAGTTATAGCAGCTAAGGGGCTCTGGGGAAGCAGTGGAGTACCAGCAATCTTTCCCACACATTGCTGTATCTATGAGCTTCTTGAAGAGGGAGTAAGGAGAGAAGCTTCTTCCCTTCCAGCTCATGAAGAGAATGATGTCTCCGAGGGGCTGGAAGCAGGCGAGCCAGCTGCTGCTACTAAAGCAGAGCTTGCAGACCTAGGCAGAGTCAGTCTCTTGCCCATCTTCAGGCGGTGGAAAAGGGAGATGGTTTTTCTGCCTCTGCGGAGGGGTTCATTACTGCCTTCTCTGGGTTCCAATGGGAGAGACAAGCGTCTCCTTGAGAGAGCGTGTCAGGTTAACGATTTCCGTCCTCTGGCTACGAAGTTATCTAGCATATTTTTTAAGCTGTGGTGATAGTAGCGGGAAGGAACCGTTCCCCCGGATGCTCTCATAGGTCAATTTTCATAGCCACTATTGAGTTATCGCGCAGCACTGCTGCGGTAATGACCCAGCAGTTAGCTTCCAGACACCAGCGTCTTATTTCCTGAAATGTGTCTTCCCACAAAAGTTCAAAATGTCACTCACTTTACACTAATGAGGGGAAATTGTGTTGTAATCTATGGACAGGGATTTGCTTGATGCATGCAGCCAGTAATGCTGGACAAAACCCAAGGCTTCCAAACTAAACAAACTTTTCAATAAATATATACATTTTGCTCACAGCATACTTGGTTTAATACAGTGAGTGCCATTAAAATTGTGTCATTTTGTGACAGAATCATTCGATTTTTTTATGACATTTTTGATAATTCCCCATTACAAGCATTAGTAAGGATACAAATGCCATCAATAATGGCAAGGGAAAGCTGTTAAGGCACTGAGCTGCGCATAAAAATTCTAATTATACAAGGGGAAAAGAGAAAGTAGTAAATAGATAGCTGGGTCAGTGGAGATGGAGGTAGCTGTTTTTCAGCTGCACAGACACATCTGTCATCTGCCCCAGAGATGTGAACTGCTGGAGCCAAACCTCCCGGACCTTCTGTCCGTAGCACAGATGCAGTGCTGTGACCGCCGACTCATTACCCTGAGGATTTGAGGGGAGCCTTTGCAAGAATGTAGCCTATGCAACTTCTCTAAAAATATTTTTATTGAATAAATGCAGTATTTAAAAGATCACCCTCTGTGTTTCCGATGGAAACCTCTACTTCAAACAGCTCCTTCTTTGTTGCTTACAGGAACACCATGAGAATCACTAGATTTACCATCTCATTATCACCTTCGTGGGGATGCTTCTTTTCTATTAGTGTTTTCATGTTGCCTTACACGAAAAAAAAAAAAAAGAGAAATAAGTATACAGAGACCTTTGAACAAAGAAACCGCGAGACAGATTCTCAGCTCAAGTCTAATATTTAACTGTGATTGTAATCAGTGGAACTGTGTTGATTGACATAGGCAGCGAATCTGGGCAGGAGTCGGGTGGCTGCTGTGCCTTATCATCTACTCTGAAAAACCTCTGTTTCTGAATGTCTCTGATTTTTAGCATTAAGTGCTCTGTAAGGTGCACATTGTTTTCTGATGTGTCATCATCTGAATCGCTAAGAAAGCCCTCAAATAATGCTGAGTTAACTCACTGCCTAACAGAAGTAAGCTCAGAGCCAAACGTTACAGGTTCAGTGTCATAAAACACGCCTTCCTTAATGAAGCGCCTGTCGTGAAGTCCATGCCCCATTTACCATCTATCAGAGGGGAGTGCTTAAATACCTTCGTGTAGGTCTCCAAATGAGGTGGCTCAGTCAGAAGGCAGTTCTCCCCAGGTGTCCTGCAGTCAGTGCAAAGAGATGCTCCTTCTGTAGATGATTCACCAACTTCCAGGTGAGCCCATCTTTCTGCTTTGTAGAGGAGCACAGACAGATGTCTGAAATGAGTGAAAATCCTCCTGGAGTGCATAACAGTATTTCTGTTTGTGCTCTCTTGCCTTGTCTCAATCAGCAGCACTACTTCTCTTGGTGCTGATGCTTTTAAGTACCCTGAATACTTTATGTGCCAGCCTTTTATTGTGCTTTATCACTGGGAGGTCACAGTCTTGTTCATCTAATTATTTTCTGCTGATAATTACTGTTAGTATTTTATGCTTACTGTTTTATGCTACCACATAGGGATAGAGTCCTATGGTGCTAAGCACAATGCAGAGCATAATAATAAGAAGAAAATGGTGCCTACATGAAAAATTTACAAATGTAGTGTGAGGAACAGTGCATCATTTTATTAGGAAGGTGGAGCATGTGGCCTTTCGGTGATGATCACATTCGATGGGCAGGATGCAGCCTCCAACTCCCAGTTCTGAAGCAAGAGCAAACATTTACACCATTAACAGGAGTACATGGACAGCAGCAAACACTGGAGCACCATTTACTATTTCACCCAAAATGAAAGCGTGGTTGTCAATTTAAAATCTTGAGGAAATTAAAAAAAAAAAACCAACGCTGTGAAAAACAGGAGGGTTGTTTAAGGCTTGGTTTTAAGTACTAGCTGCTTTCTTTCCTTTTACAAGATGGCCGTATATATCAGATTTATCTGGAAAGGAAGGCTCATGGTAGTCTGCACAGGACATTGCTCCTACCAAAAAAATGAAACACGATAAATACGAAGAGTTAGCAAATGCAAAGGTGAAATTGGTGAGATATCTTTCAAAACATTAATAAAAACTGAAGAATGCGTATTTGCTTGTTTATAAAAAAATGCAAGTCAGGCTGCAGCTCACCACTTCACCCAAACAACGTCTAATGTCTGCGTCAGGAAATAAATACCAGTTATTTCTGAACCATGAACAATACCTTGAGAACTTAAGTTAGATATTAGGAGGAAGTTTTTCACTCAGAGGGTGGTGACGCACTGGAACAGGTTGCCCAAGGAGGCTGTGGATGCCCCATCCCTGCAGGCATTCAAGGCCAGGCTGGATGTGGCTCTGGGCAGCCTGGTCTGGTGGTTGGCGACCCTGCACACAGCAGGGGGTTTGAAATTTTATTATCTTTGTGGTCCTTTTCAACCCAGGCCATTCGGTGATTCTATGATGAACAGGTTGGTAGGGTGTTTCTTAATCTTGCTATTGAAATGCTTGTGGTGAACTCCGTGTCTTCAATTGGACCAAAATGCTACAGGAGTTCCAGCGGTCACTTTTACACTGAATAAAGGATGTGGAGAGTGAAGAAAAAAGCACCAGGTATTTAATTGCTGAAATCACCAGAAATGTTCAGTGAGCTCAAGGCAGAACAGTAATTTAAAAAAAAAAAAACTTACAGCTGTAAATTTTATATATATATATATATATTGGTTTCTATGCATTTGTATTACATTTCTGTAGTCACATTCCTCATTCACGTAATGCTTTCTTCTTTTCCTGTCAACACAAAGCATCACAGAGCGTGTGCAGGACCTGTCCTCACACAAGATCAGTCCCATTATTTACTTGCTGTTTCTCTACCATTCCCTGCTGTGTTGGTGGTACCTCTCCAGCCCCCTCCGCTTGCTTTTCCTTCCACATTAAGGCCCTCAGTTTCTCTCCACACCGATGCACCCAGTGCTGCAGGAAATGCCAGGTGCCTGACTGTCATGTCTTTCATCTTCCAAATGATACGAATAAAACAGGGAGAAATAGGAAAGCCTTTCAAGAAGAAAAAGCAGCCACTGTTCATTGTCTTCTCGGGGCACGAGTGGGGCCTTCCTGAGAATTTCTGCGGACTTCAGGAAATCCAGTCCTGCCTTTAATCTGGCTGTTTGATTACAGTTACCGAGGCAAGTCTTTTAACTCCACTTCCCTGCAAACAGGACTTTTCTTGGCCTTTCACTGCAGTGTTTCTTTCAGCAGTGTCTGTCCATTACCTGCTATCAGCAGTCTCTTTTAAAGAGCTGGAAACCTTATCCTCAAGTTAAAAGGAAATTTCATGCAATTTTACTAGTACTAAAATTTGGCAGAGTTTCATGGGCCAGGATGAGAAAAGGGATTGATCTGTGCAGTCAATAGGTTGTCTGCCCATTTCTCCCCATTCGACAACCAAGCCTTTGTGGGCAAAGCGGTTCTGGTGAGGTGCAGCACAGCATTGTGCTCTCAGGCCGAAGAATATGAAAAAATATGTTGAGGCAGAAACTCCGCACTGATCTCAGCATGATGCGTTGGTATGCCAGAGGTCCTGTTTCAGTACTCCTCAGAGCTTTTTGCTATAATATCACCTTTAAACAAAGAGATCCCTATTATTTTCTTCTTCTTACAAGGCTATCACTTGGTTTCCAACTTGTTACTAACGAGACTGCTGTTTCTCTCAAGAGACTCAACCTGCCTCAGCTTTTCTGGCTGAAGTAATTCCTCCTGCTGTGTTTCCCAAATTGCTTTCTTTCTTAAAACCAAACTGTGGCCCTCATCATTCAATCCAGCTGCACCAGGACTAGCTTTTTGGGTGAAGGATGTGTTGATGTGCATCACATACAGGCGCTTAAAGAGACATTGGCCTTCTTGCCTCCCTGAGATTTGGGCAATGTCTCCAGAGATTAAGAAATGTTTGTAAATTGGTGTTTGGAAATGGGGTGAAACTGGAAGTGTTGAGAGGCATGTGCTGTGAGATGGTGGGTAGAATGCATTCCCAGTTTGTTCTGCTCAACAAAATTAGCCTGGTTTTTGTGATTCTGCCCTTAACAAGAACTGGAACGCTGGAAACATGTATACCCACTTGTCACTGCTGAGCAACTTGCTCTGTTCATTAAATGTAAGAAATAGGTATGCTGTGGGCAATAATAGTCTGCATAATTAATTATGCTACCTGAGGCTAGGAGCATAATCTCTTGAGAAATAGAGGTAAGCAGCATTTAACAGTTTGAGAAAGAAATCAGGATAAATATTTTATCCAGTGGTTTCTACGGACAAGGGGTTAGGCTGTGCTCTGGCCTCACAGGGCTGGAGCACTGAGCGCATGGCAGCAGGAGGTGAAACCCTGCCTGCGGTATGCCTGCAAAGTGAGGTGGAGACAGAGGTCAGGGCTGCTTGCCCATCTTACCTGGTTTATTAATTTGTCAGCTCAAAGAACCACTGTGGTATGGCAGTTGTCCAAGTTACGAGTTAATGTGTGGAATTACTTTGAAACCAGTGGGAATATTGCAGTTGGTTTAAGTAGGAGAAGCAATTTGCTCATTGTAGGGTTAAATATAGAAGCAGTGCCGTATTTTCATATATATTTTTTTAATTTATTGACTTCTTAAAAAGCCAACTTTAAATGTTAGCGGTCATTTTAGAGCTATTAACTCATCAAGTAGTTACTGGTTACTGGTTTAAAGACTTCTAAGAAATGCTTAAAAGTTTTCAGACTAAATTCTACAGTATATCAGTTAACACATTGCCTTTCTTTAAAAATGTAGTGTTTCCAATGCATGTTTGACATGCTTGGGGCTACTCCAAGTCTTGATACTCAGAAGGAACTGACTGCAATATTAGGCTTTAATATTTTATGACGAGAGTCAAGCTGTTTACGAGGTATGTAGGAAAAGTGGATTATATTTTTTCACAGTGCAGGCTTTCACTCAAGGTTGGGTACATGACTGCTATGTAATGGAGCAAATTTACCTCCTCCCTGGTAGAAGACATATAATGTGACTACCAAAAATTAGGAGCATATTGTGTATGTTAAATATATACTTTGAAATATATTTAACACAATCATATCCTCTTTAAAGGGCAGAGTAAAAGTAGTTCCTATGTTATTGATGAAGACAATACTAACAGAGCTTTCAAATTATTGACATCTGGGACTACCTAATGTATACAATGTATGTATGTGTATGTCATGCAGTAGTATAGATGCCCTACCAGGAGAACAGGCAGATTTTCAGTTCCGATCCAGGAAAATGCTCATTTCTGTCCTGCTTCACTTGTTCCCATTCCTAGTAACACGCATTGATCTGGAGCGGGCAAAGTATGGTGCTTAGATTGAAGTCCTGCACTGGTGAGAAGCCGTCTGATGACTGGAGGGTCCTTTCAGTTGGTGGTTGGGATATCATGGCCATTCCATGCAGTTTGAGGGCAGCCGAATGACTGTAACTGCACTGTAGAATAGGTTTAGTGCAGATGCTGGAATAGGCCAACAAAGATGTGATTTTTCCCACTGTTATATCTCTAAGGGTGCTAGATGAGCAAATCCATCTGGATCCTAGAAATGTCCATTTGGTTTATCAAATGCGTATTTTAAAGTCATTTATGTTTCCTCCAGGCTGCCTTAGAACCTTGCATTCATTTCCCCCAGAACAAAACTGTCCCTTTAATATTTATCTTTATTTATTAATTATGCATAGTTCTCTCTTTGCTTACTATTTCAGATACATTCGTTTCCCTGTAGTAGTTTCCTAGCCTCAGATAATTTTTTATTGTATGTTAATATCTTCATGAATTAGAAGAACAATGGCTTGATTCTTTCTTTTATTCTTCTAATAAATTGTGACCATTCAAAACTGAACAGCCTTAGTGACTGGAGAACTGTTATTATACAGAGTGTGAATTACTGCAAGATGACTGTAAAATGCGGTAGAATTTCAGACTTTGATAATAAAGATTCATCTCAGGTCTCCCAGGATTATGAAGGTGTTAAATGACTTTCTTTCTGTGCCTTTCTAATATTTCAGATTTCACAGTAACATCGCTGTCGAGATCTATTTGACATTCTATAACACTTTCTCAAACAACAGCCTGTCTCTTCTCCTGACAGAGAGCATGCTTTGAATGAAAGTTCATTAGTCTATTGAAACATCTCAGTTAATTGCTAAGCTAGTACCCGGAATTGTCAAGTTCATATTTCCATCTGTGCCACAAGCATAGCAATAAAGAATTTTTTTGGACAGGTTAATTTGCCTAAAATACCATGTAGTCAATCAGAGTAACAAAGTTGTTGATGGGAGCATCTGTCAAACTGGAGCTTTCATCAGAGCTGTCCCTCTTTGCGAGATGAACATCTCTGGCTCCCACAAGTTGGCAGAAATACAGCAAACAATAACAGCAGCTGCACTAGAATAATGTTATTCCGATGCTAAACACCAAACAGCTGGGTGTTGCATTGGTGAGAATGGTTTATAGTTCAGCTTCTTATGAAAATAAAATTCAGTCATTCAGATATAGCATTGTTTTAATATTTAATTTGGATTGTTTATATTATTTGCATTTTGTTAATTTTACATTTCATATAATTTGCTTCAAAATAGCATTTTCTTTGAAATTGTGTGCACATGTGCATGCATAAAGATTCCTAATACGTGGTGCTTTTCTTAAAAAAAAAAAAAAAGGCAAAACAAATTAAATGTCTGCATTAAAAGCAAATTAAATATATAAACTGGAATTATCTAAATGGGCTGAGAACTTGCACTGAGATTTCCAAGGCATGCACTACATGGCCCGCAGTGTGCCATTAATTTTCTGACAATCAGAAAGATCATTTAACAATTAGGATCCAATCTTCTGCTGTATTTCTCTCATCATTGGTAGTGCATAGAGTGACTACATCCAGTATTTGTTATAGGAAACACATCAATGTTAATGGAGAGAGAAATACAATAACTTCATTTTCCTACAAATAATGTTTTTCATGCTCTGGGAAGCGAGCACAAAGCTCACATAATACCAGCTAAATCAGTGGATTTAGCCTGGATTTGCTATAGTGTGAGAGGGTAAAATTTGACTGGTAGCATCCAGAGCTGTAGAACCTGAAGGAGGTGAGATGTGATGAAAATTACACTATCCTAAAATAAGTTTGACTGTGCTTTTTCACTAGCTCTAAGAAAGATGGAACTTCCTTTAAAATGTTTCCTTGAAAATGTCTGTTTTTATTGTTGATGATTGTAAAAACACCCATAGCTGCATAGCTGCTATATGGACGACAGCTCTGTATATGAGGGTTTTCTTTATGGGCATGCCTGCTTTCTGTCACAAAATGCAGGATCTTTGAGAACAGAATTATGGCTGTAAAGTGGTAAAATACTTAAATACTGATGATTTGACTTTGTGTTAGATGCCACCGTGTTCAGAGTTTTAACCGCATTTATATCTTCTCCTCTGTTGGTACAGGGCACTGGTTTGTGCAGCGCACATGTAGGTACTTCTCCATTTTCAGTAAGCACATGCCAGATTCTCTGCAGAAGGAACATGGCAGATCTCATAAGTTTTATACCATCTAAAAAGTGCATGTGCATTTAGAGGACGTGAGAACAAGGACAGGATGGAGACCAGTTAAGCACAAATGAAATGCTGTCTTCATTAAGGCAGAAATTTTGCCATTCAATTAAGTAGGGCCAACATTTCACCCATGACACTATTGTTATAAGGTACAGCCACTTCAGGACTGCAAGGTTTTTGTTACAGGGTGGTACGGTGCAGTGCACTAAGACCAAATTGCATTAGTAATGGTAAATTTGTGGGGATGGAGTTTGAAGGGAGAGGCAAGACTGCCCTCCTTTATTTTTTATGCTGAAAGTAGGCATTAGCATTTCCAATTGCTCTCCTTCTGCTCTTGCTTCCTTCCAGTCCAAGAAAGATGCTCTGCCCTGGCTACACAAATATCTGGGTATCTACTGAAGTTACAGAGGTCTTCTGTGGGATATGGAGTCCTTTGTTGCCGTCTCATCCTAATGCTGGGAGGAGTGAGGAGAGGAAGAGAGGGATGGGAAAGGTTAAACAGGAATTGATGGAATGTTTGATTCCATCCTCCATCTATGCTGTTCTGTTTCTCTCCAGGCCTTGTAGGTGAGGTGGGAGAATGGTTGGCAGAGAGATTTGGGCAATAAGAAGAGGATACCAATTCTGGAAAAACATAAGCCTGGCAGCTACTTAGAATTCTGTGAGGCTGTGGAGAAGGTGGCTCTTCTTATTAATGTCATATAAACGTGTCTTATTGATAATGACATAGCTACTCCATGCTATCCAAAAAGAATAAAAAAAGGTCAGCTATGGGAAGAGGTCAGAAATGTCCATACAGCTGTCTAGACAGTTTTCTTTTCTCTCCTGTTTTTTAGAGTTTTGTTCTTCACAAAGTCAACAGAGGTTTGCAGAAAGCCTCTACTATTTTTCTTTCTGAAGTTGTGACTTTTGCCCTTGCAATTGACCCAAATATCTCAGTATCTGCAGACGTTCAGCCATGTATTCCGTGTGGTACGGCGCGGAAGTTCTACCATCATTTACACAATTGCCATATCTTCCATCGCTGGACTCAGCCCTGTCCTGGGAATCATTTCCTTCCTGAAAATCTCACACTTCAATTACCAGCAAATGGTGGAGGTTTTTCCTCATACTTACAGCTACTGAGTGGAGCTTGATAGGTTTCTGCAGAGCTTCACAAAGGTGACCGTAGTGCCAGGCTGGAAACCTCTATACTATCAGGGCATTCTGAACACCTCAGCCCTGCCTTCTTTTCCCCTTATTCTAGTGGCCATCTTTGTGAATACTCTGAGTTGGAAATGGTCACTTCTAAGTTATTTCATCAGAGAGAGTGTCTTCAAATAATACCAATTCTTTTCTTCTTTGGATTATTTGAATTTTGTTTTAGAAGAAGGATGAATTGAAAGCAGCTATGGAATTTTCTATGTGGCTTGTATAAATTGAGTTCAGTTGTGATTGCTCACTTTATTTAAAAGTAGAATAATTGACCAGCTGTTAATGGCCAACTTTTAAAGTGAGGTCTTGATCCCGCGTTAACTTTACATTCCTGGAGGACAATTTCTCATGAAACCAGCATAATGTGTTACTAATGATTACTTTAGAGCCCATTGGCTCCGTGGGAATCACTAAGCTAGAAAACCATCTGCTGCCATCAGTCCATGCATGCCATTTCTGTGGTCTGACCTGCAGGTGGTGGCCAGTGTGTGCAATGCGAGTGTCAAAAGCTGGGGGTTTGGGAAGATGTGGGCTTGTAGTGTTGGCCTAGTAGACTCTCAGCCACTACTGATGAAATGCTGAACATCATCAAGTCAGACCAATTCTGAATTTGCGAGGAATCCCAAAACATATATTGTAACCATTTACTGAGGCTTAGTGGGATTAAGTCTATAATCATAGCCAGAAACAAGAGAAAGCCTAAGACTAAATCATTTCCCAGACAACAGGAATAACAGGAGAGATTAGAAATTGCTAGAGTATCCTCTTTTAACCAACCATGCTGTCTTAATCAGCTCCTCTTACTGGATGAATTGTGGCTGGAGCCTGGGCTCACCAAGCTCTGGGTGGCACATGGACACACAGAGGTTAGTGCAGACTGAGGCCAGAAGGGACTGGTTGGGCACCCAGTGGCTTTCTGTAGATCACAGGCTGTAGGAATTTACCCTGTAATTCTGTCGCGTCTATAATGCCTGTGCAGCTAAAATGCTCTTTCCAGAAAGCCAGCTAGTCATGATTTGAAAGCAGTGAGATGTGGAGTGTGCTCCTCCTTGTGACCTTTTGTTCCATTTCCTAAGTGCCTTCACTGTAAAGAAAGTCGCACCCTACAGCTTATTTTCTGCCTTCAGTCTGTAGCCATTAATTCTTGTTATTTCTTTGCTGGGTGGAGTTGCTTTGTATCTGTATGCTCACCTTTTGGTTTTACAGAAACCTTGAAATGTGACTGCCAGAAGCCCAGAGGTCTCACAAATACATGCCAGCACGCTTGCTGGCTTTCATTCTGCATACTGGTTAGTCTAATAAAGCACATGATGTCTTCCTACAAGCCCTGGTAGCCTAACCTATAAACCAGCAGGGTTGTGACAGCACAACACCGTGTTGTGTTCATATGTTGCGTCTCATACCTGCACTATTATTTTGAGTACGCATACATTTTACTTCCCTTATTTCTGTCTCTGAGCTCATGCACTTTGTGGCACTATAGATTATGTCATATAAGAATGACAGTTTTATTTGCTTTTATTGTCCACCGTGGAAGCATTGCGGGTTTGATTCTAAATTAATCTTTACTGTGTTTTTAAATTTCTTCGTATTCCTTGACATAACCTGCTATCTCTCAGACTTAGCTTTGCTGGCTACAATCAATTTATTATTCATAAATTCTCTGTTTTGACAGCAGTAGACTGGATTCAATTACTGCCAAAAGGCCCAGTCATACCCAGCTGCAGTGTTAGAAAATGAATTGTTCAGCGACGCGATCTGTCTTAGTGAACACTAAGTGATACTTTGATAATTATATAGACATACATATGCAGAAAAAGAAAAAAAAAAGAAAAAAAAAAAGCTCTGGGAACATTTTTTGTTACCCCCTGTGGAAAGCGGGAGTGAACAGTGGAGGAAAATAAATTGACAGATTGTTATTAGCTGAGGCATCGTGTAAAGTCAGCTCTGGCGTAGTGCTCCAGCTCTGCTGTGCATGCAGCTGGAGGGTGGACAGCAGCATAAGACTGAAGACTGCAGCAATACAGGGAGCAGTAGACAAAATTAACACCATCATTTAGTTTTATTTGTTATGGTTTTAAGTGAGCTGGGAGCCAAATAATGTTTAAAGTAAGCCCTCAGAGAGAGACTGCACCAGAGAATCCCAGAATCTTATTTCCAGATGACAGAACCGTACCTCTTCTGTATTTCCGTGGTGAAAAAAAGGAAGACTGGTCCACGTTATCTTTCAGGCTGACAGGTGTGAGGAGCAACTGGAGCAGGTTTGAAGGCTGCACAGGGTGGCTGTCAGAAGGCAGCAAGATTTTGCTGACAGCATCAGATTTACACATTTGCATGGCCACACACGTCCTGTACACCCAGAGAGTGACTAAATGCTGATTTCCTTCCCCAGACTACATTCCCCTTCCAGGATAAAAACAATGTCTTATTGAAATAAGACCCTGCAGACATTGTGGGTGAAGAAGCTATTTTGCCCAAGGGTCTCCACTGAGTCTTTTCGAGAGGTTTAGTTTTTGTCATTATTACTTTCCCTAGTTGGAGTTGCATGGGCTATGAAAATAGACAGAGGAGGAGGCCAGAAGAAAGCTCCATGCTCGCATGTTGCATGGCCAGGCTCTTTTCTAGAGCAAGAGTAGAGAAATTTGGCACACGCTATCCTTTTTTCCATGTGGAAATACACAAGCTCAGCTGCTGTTAGTGAGGGCTGGAGGGATTCTCAGGAGATGATCCCTTTTCCCAGCACCTCCATGGGGCTGCTGGAGCTTTACAAGAACCATTCCCCAAGTGTTGGGATCCACTGTGGGAGAAACTCACTGAGAAATGCAGTTGTTTCCAAATGTCTAAAAATGTGCCAGAAATTGGAGCTCCAGGGAGGTTAATTCTTTTGAAGGTCAAGACCTAAGTCTTTCAGATAACAATTTTGTGTAACATTTTGAGGAGGAAAACTGACTTTTCATTACTGAGTCACTTCACCAACCTAAAGCAGACATCTCCAAAACTAATAATAATTATGCTAAGCTCTTCTAATAATATTTCTCATGAGTCGATACAGAGGCAATTAGGCATTTCAGGAAGTCAGTGTCATTGCAGTTATTTTACACTCAGAGGAGCTGAGGCAGAAAGGTTTGTGCAAGTCCACCCCTAGCAGTAACCCACTGCTGGAGGTGTGCATGCAGCCAAACCCCGCACTCTCTGTACTCTTTAAACTGTTGACTTCTTGAAATTGCCAGAGAGATTCTGCTTAATTGCAATTTATCTTTGGTGAACACCAGCAAAAGCCAAACAGAAGAGTCCAGTAGCAGCTCTCCTTTTCCATACTTCCTCTCAGATGCAGTGGGGGGGAAATGTGAAACAGAAAAAAAAATGAAAATCCCTACAAGTTGTGGAGAGGAATTAGATGAAAAAATACTGATACTGAAGTGAATAAATGTAATAAATATACTGTTATTTCCAGAATAGGAGCTGAGACAGTGTATTTTTTGTTGTTGTTTTTTGTTAACCTGCTTCTAAGACAATAATTCAGAATAGGTGTTGCAAAGTATGTGTGAGCATGTCCATGGTAGCTATATCCTACAGCCTGCTGAACTTCTGTAGCAGGTAATGGGATGATACTGGATTTCACACCACCGTGTGCTGTTACTTCTGCACACTCTTCTGGATATGAGCAAACACAATCAAGTTAACTTTATCTTTAGTTTCTATGTGTGTTTTTAATGAAAACTGCCATGATTGCCTTCTCTACCTGCTCAGCTGTTGGAACTGCGTCTTCTTCACTGCCTTCTGTGTGCCTTTCTTGTGACTTTCCTCCAACCATTGTGAATAGGACCATAGATACTTGCCACGGTGCGAGGAGGAAGAGGCTGTATAGCATTTGGGCTTCTGACATGACCATATACTTCATGAGTAGCTTTTTGGTTTGGCTTTCATGACTACTTGGATTAGTTAAGGCTTTTTCTGATACCTTCTGCTACCTGTGTTACAGCTTGCCAAATTAGTAAATGATCAGTTGTTTTTATTCACTAATGAATTCTGCCCATTACAATATTATTCTGGAAAAAAAAAAATTAAATTAATACCAATTGCCAGCTCTTCTTAGAATCATGTCATAAAGTCCTGCTATAACTGTCTTACCCAGGGGCAAAACCCATGCAAATGTTTCTTATAATGGAAAAGGTGGAAAATGGTGAAGGAAAAGAGTAGAAACAAATCACCCTGCTGTATACTTTCTGTATTAACTAACATTAGAGAGATAGCAGTAGGTGTTTAAAACCCCATCGTTTCTTCTTGTAACTGATTAATCTTGGTCTCTCTAATACAGCAGGAGTTGCATTAATTGACACTCTCGCTTTTTCCCCATTCTGATGATAGCTTGACTCCAGTATAAATAGGGTGTTTCAGCATTTCATTTTTCAGTTACCTGGCCTAATAGATATTTGAAATTCTCCATGCAGAATTTGGCATCTGTCTGCTTCCCTTCGTTTTAAACTGATTATTCTCTACATCAAACGGTGAATTCTCCAACTAATAAAATGATTCCTGGAGAAGCTAAAATGGAATGTGAGTGGAACTGAAAATTTTGCCAAGGTACCACGAGAAATCACTGATAGATTTTCTTTTTCTGCATGGTTTTCATTCCTGGATATTACAGACAGGGAACGTGCCATCTACTTTTCATTAAGACAATATATCCCTTCCTGAGATATGTAAAAACACTGCAACTAAAAGCTTCATTCTGTAAGGGTTGAATGTTTCAGGAGGTCTTCACATGCCACAAGATCTGTCTTTAGCATCCCAGTAGAAGAACCACTTTTGCAAGCTCAGTTTTTCCCTCTCCCATGCTTCAGTGGACTGGAATTCTACTTTCACTACTGCAGCTGCCACTTCCTTTTGTATACTCAGTTGTAATCCAAATTTCATGCTGTCTTTGGTCATCCACTTTACTTCCTACGGAAGCAGTTTCTCAGACATTCTGATAAGTAAATCAGCATCAGCTTAAAGTTGATTGCAACATCTGCAGTCCCCCCATCCCCCCTCTCCCCATCAATGACACCATCAAGTCTGGCTCCACTGATAGTGAGCAAGAATGGCTATTGCTATCACAAAAAAAAGTAGGTAGATCAGCACATAAGCACATATCGAAGTAAAAATACCGCAGTCTATAAGATTTGGAAATGATTCATGGAGTTCATCAAAACCAATGAATTAAATATGTTAGATCAACATTGATTTATTATCTACCTACCTTACCCCTAGCTGACATAATCAATACAGTTATGATCCAGACTATAAAGTGTCTAAATTATATAATGTGCATTCTGTGATATCCCACTCTGGCAGTAAGCCAAATAACCCCTGGCTACATTAACTCATGTGGTAATTTAATATCTTATGTCCCATTGATTAATCTCTCATTGGCTGCATATATAATTTGCTGTGGTTCACTATTTTTTTTCTCTCTTAGTGAATACTTTTGTTCCTTGTGGTTTCCAGTGTAGTGTAGTAAAATAAAAATATGTTAATTGATATGGTCAGGTCTTGATGGACGGAGAAGAGGATAGTTGGTTTATATAATTAAATATTAATAAATAGTAACCTTTTTTGTGTCTCACACATGAAGCAGTTACTGAGGTCGCAGAAGAAGCTCAGGTGCTTTGCCTCCCACTCTACCTATACTGTAAGTTGAGAACTTGCAAAATGCCGGCATGGCCAAGGAATGTGGTGCCTCCCACGCAGTGGGGAACTGGCCATAGACAGCATCGCTCTCCAGGAAGAATGTAATGGGGCTTTGCCAGCTAAAGGAGCACATGCATCAGGCTATATTTGCTAATTGCTGTCAATTTGGTAGCAGACTGTTGCCAGCCTTCCCTAGTAAAGAGCTGCTCTTGCTGACTGTGGTTCGCTAGCTCTACCGTGTTCCCTTCATCCCGTAACCTACAGCTCCCAAAGCCTCCACAGTGTCATGCTGGGAGACTTTGTAATAATTTCATTTGAGGAAGTCGTATTTTCAAGAGATATCTTCCTAATTGTGTTCAGAAGTACCCAAATCTTCTATTTGGGTTCTTTTCATCTTCAAAGCAATTAATAACAGAAGCTGATAAATAACATGTTACAGTTAATATGTCAAAGCATAATGTTTTGGTCTGAAACAGAACTAGGAGGTTATCTGTCTGTGTCACCAGGAGCAGGTTTCCCGGTCTGGTCTGCTGTTGTCTGTTTGCTTACCCAAACTAAAGGGTATAACTTTGTAGTGAGTCTTCAAAGAGATGTTAGATGGCTTTCCCCTTTTTCCCCTCTTCACAGGGATTCGGAATGGTTCTAAAGCATCAGGAGTCCTGTTGTGTTTGGGAAAGGCTTCACATGCTGACCATAATCTTTATAGTGTTTCAGCTGTTGTGTCAGCTGTTTTGCCAAAGTGATCAGTCTCTTCAGAAGCAGATGCCTTCCTGGAAAAAAAAAGTTGGTGATATTTTATCGGGTTAATCAGATCACTCTGGCTAAAGATGCCTGTATTTTTCAATTTCATACAAACTCATTTCTGTCCCTTCAGACATTTGCTGAACATTGTTAGAAGAACATTACCCTGTGTATGGAAATTAGAGAACAGCAAGATTGCAAAGTAATCAGAGGGAGCTGAAAGACCCGCGCTTCCCATTCGGTCTCTGCAGCCCATTAGATGTACAGCTCTAATCAGTCACATGAGAAAACTCCGAAGGCACCTGGTGATTAAAGCCACCTTCCCAAAGATAGCCTCTAAAAAAATGCACACAGCAATTAGCTTAGTAAATTGGCTCGCTTCCCAAAACGTATTAATTCTGTCTGAATTATTTAAAGAGACTTCTTTTTGGTTTATAAAGTTAAAGATTTATTGGTGATCTTACGCTCCGTGTCCTCAGACTCTGAACTAAGGGTAAAACTCAAGACATAAAGCCTGTGATGGTATGTGGACAGCTGCCATCTCCAGCTGTGTTTGTACAGGTGGAGGTAATGCAGTGCCCCCACTTGCCTGTTGGCCCTGAGCAATGATAGTGACCCATACCCAGATTTCTATTTAAATCCGTAATCTGATACTTTTAAAGTGGGATAAGGAGTTTTGAAAGGACATCTTCTCTGGATACCGTCTTTAATTACCATCACTAAGGAAACTTCCAATTTCAGCTTCTTCAGGCTTTTGTTAAACTGTTCTGTGCTACAAAATCATTATAAAAATTACTGTAAGCCACCTTGGAGCCTTTAGCATGAAAAGTAAAAAGGAATATAAACAAGGAGGTTCGGTGAGAAGCACAAAGCTGATACAAGAAGTGAGAGCTTGAGAACAAGTTCCTGGGAAGCAGATGGAGCTCGTACTGTTTCTCTTCTAAAACTTCAGTTCTCAGCAGATCTTCTTATGCTCTGCTAACTCCCCAGATTTGAAGGGCAGATGCTACTCGACCCTCTAGAAAACACAGCACTAGTAGTGAAGGAGCTGCCATTTTAACAGATACTACTTTATCTCCTGACATGTATTTTGTATTTCTTAGCATCATTTTTTTTTTTTTTGCTGTGCTAAGGGAGCAAGCAAAATGGATTTGCTAGCCATGTACCTTGTCTTGGACTCACACTTGTTCCTACTGTTGCCTTACACACGTTTCTCTTCTATCTGATGAAAAGTGTTGTACTCATTTTTATTTCCATATTATGCTAAGAATTAAACTTTGAGAACAGCGGCTGGTTGCATTCACTAGGAACTGAATTCTTTAACTATAAAATTATGTACTACTTATTCATGAAAATGGATCAATTAAAGTCAAGGGGACTACTCACATGAGTAAATGCTAATTAACAAAACTGATGCTCTAATGAAGAGGACATGATAACATTGCAGATAGATCCTGAATATTAAACGTACTTTTCTCAGAAGCAGAAGAGGTGTTTACTCTGTAGTGTATAAGCAGTTTATTAAATTTCTGGCTGTAAATAAATGCTTTGGGTTGGCTTTTTAATTGGTAAATGTTCTGTACTTTTCAGACTCAAGTGCTGTCTTGAGAAGTTAGAATGCATACATCCTGAGCGTGCTCTTAAGTCAGTGCTGATGGGTAGCATGGTGACGTGCAGACTACTGATACCATTGGTTCATCCAACTCAAGCAGCCTGTGATGCTGCCATCATGGGCAGGTGGCGTTTCTGCAGGAAGAGTTTAAGTTATTTCTTACTCAGCTGGAGAAAAGCTGCCTTCTATTTCCCTCTGAGTAAATAAAATTTAAAAAAAAACTCAAAAAGACTAATAATGTGAGGCAGAAACATCCATTTTCACATTTAAGTCAGTGGGAGAGAGTCTTCAGAGCAGTCTGGTAGCTGGGCTTTTACATTAATTTATTTTCCTATTCATGGAAATTCTACTTTCATCACCAAGTGAACTTGGTGCTAATTAATTAAATATGAACCATTGATTAATGCATGAAGAACAGTAGAAGCTGTGGCTACAGAATTGGTCTATTTTCAGAGACTTTCTGCATTTTAACTAATATGTTCTTAATGTTTCACAGTTTGGGTCTAAATGAGAAGAAATAACCAGCCATTTTAGGAGAAGTGAGGGGTGATAGCAGCAATACATTGTTGTAACAGGGCTGTGTTTGGGCAAATCATTGCCCAGGTGGCCACGGGGCAGCTCTTCTCAGCTCAGCAGGAATTCCTAGGTGGCACTTTGACTAAAGCAGGGCTTGGATCAGTTGCATCACATCTTCTGCTAGGTCTTTAGGAGCAGAATTGAGATGGGCAAAAGGTGGTGCGATAGGCAGCAGGAATGAGAGATGTTGTGGAGGAGAGAAGATGAATGCTAATACAGCTGTGTCACCTGCTGCTCACAGTCTGCTCTTTCCGCACCTCCTGGTGGCTGAAACTTCTTTTTATGTGCTGCTGACACCCCCTAAATCCAGGCTTGTCCTTCTGACTGAAAGCTTAGGTGAAAATACAAGCATGAAACCAAGCTGATTGAAGTGCCTGGGCATGCCTCTGGCTTAGGAGTCTTTCACACACATACAGCAGGAGAGCTGCAAAATATTAGATGAGGACATTCAGGCATGATGGATCCTGGAAAGAAATCTCCTCCATCTATACTTTTTAAACAATAGATTTTTTTATGAAGGACACCTGACTTTGAGGTAGTGTGGACACATACTAATAGGGCATCGTATCCATTGAAAATGTGACATACTGTTGCTGAGGAGTCACCAATAAAATGTTTCGTATTGCTTCTTAAAGAAATAGTTTGTTATGTCTGACTTGTGTATGTCTGACTTGTGTATGTCATCAGCATTCTGTGCAGCCTTAGCACTGTACCATGTTTGTGAAAGTTTGGTCTTTGCATTTTCACAAGAAAAAGTCTAGTAACAGTACAATATCAAGCAAAACCAAGTTATCCTATGGAATGTATATTTAGTAGTATATGCACACATCCACGTTTTTACAAGCCCACTCTCATGGTGCTAAAATGAGTTCAAGGTCTCTTCCAACTCAAACCATGCCATGGTTCAGTCTTTGAAATCTTCATAAGCCTGATAGCTGAGTGAGGCTGCTTAGCTTGGAGGACACCGCAGTGCTCATTAAGACCTGAAACGAGGCTGACTGACTGTTTCTCTGCTTGCACACGTGTGAGTGGACATAGTCAGGTGGGGTCAGGACAGACAGGTTGTACTCTGACATACTAAATAGCAGTTCATTAACACAAAATGGCATTGGAAGGACTTGTAGAAAGAAGGATTTGTAAGTTAAGTTACTGGGTGAACTAAGGGCGGAGGGTCTAGCCCTTGATCTATTGAAGACGAAGGAATCTGGAGGTTCTTATTATGCTTAAAGAGAGGAAAATTAGATCATTACTAATCAGTGCAGCCAGTGATAGTGGTGCCAGGATTTCTGATGATCATGTCCTTTGTGTCTTACAGAAAAACATACGTGCCTTTTTTCAAGGAAATCTCAATAGCAGAAGAATTCTTTTCTTTCATAGCATTTTTTGGGATCAAAACAGGAACTTATTTCGCTTTCTGGAAATGCACTGTCTAGCAGAAGTATCTTCTTCCATTTTTCATGATTTTCGCGATGACATTTATTAAAAAATAAAATAAAATATTTAAACAACACACTGAAAACATTTGTTCATGCCTACTGGCCAGATTCCAACTTGTGTAATTAAATCTCGCAGCCTGTTACCTAAATACTTCCCACAGTTTCTACTCAGTGCTGTCTCCTTCATTTCTGGCCTCAACTATTTTTGCTGTAGCTTTGCACTGCTGCACAGCTGCCACATTCTATCACAGGGATGGCTGCATTTCTTTGGGAAAAATGACTTTCATATATAAATAATTTTGAAAGTGCTTTGGAAACCTCCCTGGGGTGAAGAGCACCATTGAAAATTAATAAGTCTTACAAATACATTATTAATATCGATCCCATTGCTGATCACATTCAAAACCAGTGAAAGGGAGAAGGTTCATCTCACAGCGAGCAATACACCTCAGGAGTCGGAAACCTGGGTGTGAATTCTGACTCTTGGAGATGGGATAAGGCACATTGTTCCTTGTGCCTCACCTGGACTTCCTTGCTCTGTTTTTTATTTAATGTTGATTGTTGTGCTCTTCAAAGTAGTGCTTTTTTGTGTGGGTGCACCATTCTCTGTGCTGTTGAGGTGAGAGCCATGAGGAAGAGCTGGAGTGGGCAGTCAGAAGGTCCTGACAGGTGTGCTCAGGTGTACACGGCCTTTCTGTCCCAACCCTCTACATGTGAATATAGATGTAGTTATAGATATATGTATTTAATTAGAAGTAATGAAGTATTGTTTCTCTTTCACTGTTGCATGCAGGGATCCTCCAGAAGACTTTTGTTCTGCATTGATGTTCTGTTGTGCAGTGGAGGCATTAAAGCTCCATCCGCCGTCAGCTTTTTTGTGCCTCCTCATGCAAGATGCCTTATCTATTCCTTTGTAACCTTGCAGAGCAATTTGTAATGCATGTGAGTGTGTAGCAAATACGTGATGCTGATTCCCGTAAAGTAGAACAGTTACTTATAGGTGTCCTTTAGTTTGAGTGAAGTCCTTCACTTTATGCTCAAATTAACCAATGTTCCAACTGAATTTGATGTTATCTCTCTTTTATTGATGTGAATTATTTATAGCAGAACTGTTGAATCATCAAAATACGATTCCAGAGACTATTATTTATGCTAAGATATTAATCCCATGTTCCTATTAAGATTTATCCCTGTGTTCCTCATTCCAGATTCCTGAATTAAATTTAATTATTCCATCTTTCTCTTTGCAGGCTAAGTGTAGTGAGGTTTGCATAGTACAAGTATTAAATTGTGGGTGACTGTGTAGAGGTCAACCACAAAATCTGTCCTTGCTTATCTTTAGGTGTGGGGTTGAATTTGTATCACAACCAAAGGTAATTCATGGTCAGCTCCAGGGTTAAAGATAAACCTGTTTTATACACAGTGTGTTTCTGCACATGGGGACATAGCACCTGTATTTGTCTGGGTAGAGACTGTTACATTTGTTCTTTCCAGAAGTAATGAGAAATGACTGCTAGGCTGTTGTTGTTTCCCATGTAATCGAATTTAGGTGCAGGTGGCAGATTTTCTCTCCAGCACACAGTGCCATGGTTATGTTACAAGTAGCTTCTTGGAACGACTGTTTCCTTTCTCCCTTCTATTTTTCTCTCACTCTGCAAAATATGCCATTGGGTCTGGTGTGCAGAGACCCACGTACAGCCTGGAGGTAGCATCCACAGCCCACGCTGCTCAGCGAGCGGCTGTTGGAGGCCACGCCTGGGGCAGAAACATGGGCTGAGCGTGTTCTGGGAAATCCCAGCAGCCAGGAGGAGCAGCATGTGATGAATGGTCTTAAGCATCATGAGACTGTTGCGGAGGCAGGTGCCGAACTGCTTCCCTGCCTGCTAGCCCAGGTGATTCTGGGCAAACTGGGAGGTGTTTGCAGCCGTAGTTCTTGTTTTTTTTTCTCTGGCCTTCAATCTGATCGAAAACTAATTATGATTTGAGTAGAAAACAACTCAAGAATTGTTTTGCATTTCACATATATTCACATAGAAGAATTTGAAACACTTTTTGTCGTTAGGTACCTTCACGTGGTTTCTAAGGAAGCACACAGAGCAGGAGGAAGGCCCTGGGTGTATAAATCCGTCATCTAACTGCTGATGTGTGATTGCCTTTCATTTGTGCCGAGAACAGAACTAGATGTGTCTTCCTGCGGGGTGGCAGGGTTAAGCAGCTTCTGATACCATTCAATGGAACAATAACAGTGCCAGCCAATAAACTGCAGCCTGCTTAAAATCACTCCTAATTATTTAAAAAGGAAGAATGTTATCCAGAAGGACCATTTCTGCATTTTAAAAGATTTCCAGCAAGATTTTTCCCTGACTGATGCGCTGGATGCAAGTCCTTGATCTTGAAATCATTGTTGTCTTCTCAGAGATAAATGACCGAGTTCTGCTATGTTTTTGTGCAAGCACAAGTATTTGTGAAATGGCACTGCTGGAGCGACAGATTCCTTGCACTTTAAGAACACAGAAATGTGATTATTTAAATAATTGCACAGAATATGCAGCTGGACATATCCATTCCTCCTGAAAACCTTCTCTGACCATGTGAAGCTTTATGCACCATTCACGTAACCATTACTACTACCAGTGTGGGCTTCCTTAACGTGCACTTGTGGTGGTTATCTTTGGGGTTTTGTAGGGGTTATTTTTTTTCATCTGTAATTGAGATCCAGGACCCAGCTTGTTTCCGTTGTGGTATGCAAATAAGAATAATATTTAAAACATATAGTACTTTACATATTCAAAACACTGTGGAAACATTTGCAGTCATTCTCACAACACCCTTGTGAAGTGGGTAAATACTGTAATTATTACTTTGATGCGGTTTTGCATGGGAGATAAAGTATTGCAGTATTGCCAGATGCAGCCTTTTCAAAAACAAACGTCAGACCTTCAAAACAGAGAGTGATGTGAAGGGACCCAACACAGTTAGTGTTGTTTATATTTGTATCCTCTTTTCTGAGATATCAGAGAGATGACTTTTGCAAGTTTTCTTGACAGCAAGGAATGCTGAAAAACTCTTTGCTTTTAATGAGCAATGAAATGATGTCACATGTTTGCTGAGGCTGGAGCCCCTCAAAACACTGACAGTATTTCACAAGACTGATGTCCCGTGCTCATGAAGCTAGTAGAGATATTGCCATGGAATTCAGTAGTGTTTGGGCAAAACCTCATGTCTCCTGGACGGCTGATGAATTTCATGGGGTGATCGTGGTAAAAATGCCTGATTTCATAGAATCACAACATCATTAATGTTGGAAAAGACCTCTAAAAACGTAAAGTCCAATCATCAGCCCGTCACCATCATTCCCACTAATCATGACCATTACTGCCATTTCATGATTTGCCAGAGATTAATAGAAGAATCCCTCTAATACAATATGTAATTACTGAAGATGAAAATTTCTGGGAAAAAGTAAGAAAAACTGATATTCTCTGCCAGATTTCCTCATTTTTATCAAAGGAATAACAGCTGCACTGTAGAAATTACTCAGATGCTGAGCAAACGATGGGCAATTTGACAGTGGAAGCCTTGCATTCCTCTGACTGGATTCCCATTTCTACCAGGGAAGGATAAACAAAACAACAACCAGACCGTTTATGCACCGCTGTCAGGAAGTGAGTGACAGCAAAAGGAGACCTGACATCCTGTAATCCGTGGTGCATAGGAACGCATTATTAGAAAGAGAGATACTTATCTGTGATGTTGCCCTCCTGTATTTATAGGGTTATGAATGCATATATCCAGTCATTGGTACTAATGAGCTTATCAGAGTCTTTAAAAGTGTTTTCCAAATTAACTAGACAGAGCTTACCAGGCTGTCCTTGAGGCAGCATTTTTCTTTTCTTTTTTTCCTTTCCTTTTTTACTTTGTGAGTGTGTGTGAAATAGATGATTATATTTCTCTCTCCAAGGGATTTACGTGATCTCCAATACTGAGCACTGATCTTCAGTACATCTCCAGGAATACAGGCAGCACAGAAAGGAAATGACTGATTGGAAGAGTGGGGAATTGAGACCTACTCTGATATCCTGAATCCTAAGCAAGTAACCGGCCCAGTGCAGTCACTGCTGTCTCGTAATATTCATGTGGCTATATTCATAGACAGATGGGCCCTCCTTTGTGTGCAACACTCTAAAAGCAATTTAGACTTATGAAACAAAATAAGTATTCCGCAATTATTAGGAGTTTATCATTTACTTTTTGTAATTCCCCCACAATAGCAAAGGATCTCAGCAGCCCTACAGAGCTGCAGCAATCTGAAGGATGCCATGCTACTAATGTCAGCTTGAGCAGATTTAATCTTTCAGTTCTCTGATGCTGTAAATGGAAAGTGCGCGTTTTTACAGATGTAGTTCATTGCTAAGATAAGCAAACCAACAAAAAACCCCTGTTTTATACCAAAAGGTCTTTCAGCTCCATCTACAGCAGAGAATGTCATTATGCCCATATCATTGATCAGGGACTCCTCCCATCACCACATTCTGTATAGCATCAGGATTTTGCATTTAAACTATATTTAAGTAACTGAGGTATTAGACAAAGGAAATCATGCGGTAACTGGATTGCCATTCTACTTTTAGCTCAGCATGCTCATTGAATAAGGGCCAAGCGTGCTTGTTTCCTGGCGTTTCCTTTATTGTAAGCAGAGCAGCAGCGAATAGCTGTGTGCAGTTGGAGTTTTCTAGCATTTCACTTCACTGAATTCTCTGTTCCCTGTTGTCTCGTACAGACTGTCAACCATTTGTATTTCTGGGTTGGAACTAATCAGACCCATCTGGTCTTGCTGACAGTGCGAGCCAGGAGAATAGCTCTGTATCCTGATACAGGATCCTGGGACCGGGACACCGAGAAATTTACTGCCTCTCTTGATGCTAGTTGTTCATAAACTGAACAGTGCCATAACGCAGCTCATTTTCTACCTTCGTGTTTTAATCAAAGAAAGCAATTATCTCTCAAAGCATGGATGTGTAAATGCTAAGCAATCCACAGATTAAAGCATTTTCTTTTTGCGTAACCTGTAAGTTGTTCTTTGCATCCGTACAAGATGGAGAACTTTGTGCCGGAATGAGTTTTTCAGCCGGAGAATACATCAGTAAGCAGACAAAGAATAATGATTGTCTTTTCAGTGTTTCTTAATATCAGCGTGTCAATGGAGGCTGGTAGTGTGTGAGCTCCTGGTGTCTGGGCTGTGCTGGAGAGAGCTTCCGGGCAGCTCCTGCGATACCGAAAGAATGACAAATCAAAGGCATCGTGAAGTGCTAATGCTGCTTATTGTACGGAGTGCGCGTACCTCTGAGAGTCCAAATTATGTGTTCTTTGTACGTGAGAGGGAGAATTCAAGGCAAATCAAAATTTGTATTGATTTTGGGAGCCAGGGAGGGGCTGGGGAGGATTGTCTGAATAATTCTATTATTCACCTTTCTGTTGGAAAATTAAAGTGGAGTGTGTGAAGAGCACTACTGAGATACATGAGCTGCTTCATTTCAAAATGAACTCTCTTCCCAGAAAACTGTTGATATTATATGCCTAAATTCCTTATGTACTTAGTGGAGTTATCTGCATAAAATATCCTCTAAATTCAAGACTGACTTCCATCAGCCCTATAATGATATCAGGGGATGATTGTGCTCCCACTTTATTTCAGTGGGTGTACGCAAATACTCCCATTGTACCAGATTATTAAATTGCGATGGGCACATTTTGTGATTATGAGGATAGATTCCATTTCAGCAGCTCCAAACCTTGCAAGCCCGTTCAGAACAGTAAAATAAAGCTGTAAGATGACGAGAGACACTTTCGTCCTTTGAGTGAACTGAAACAAGATGGGGAACTGTAATTGAACTTCTGTTAGCACTTTGCAAATGTAGTAGCAAAGCTGTGTAACAGGAGATAGCTAGTTGCACAAAGTGGAGCTCATGAATGCTGGCCTGGGCTGTTTTGTAGGGGTTAGGGGTTGCGCTTCAAAATATGGGAGCCAGGTCTCAGCTTGCAAGGTCTAGAAGTGCATTTGTTTCCCATCTCCATCTTGACTCTGCATTATCTGCTCCCTCATGGAACTGCCCTGCAATCAATATCAGTGTGGATTTTGTACCAGTAAATTTAGTTTGGCATCACTGGTCCTTAACTATATTGAATAACTTGAAAAAAAGGGAAAGTTAAAAGGTCCCAAATCACAGTCACAGACAGGAAACCTTATTGGCTGTGAAGGGGAGGATAAGGCAGGGGAAGAGGGAATTAAACTAAACAAAACCTCCAGCTGTCGTGCTGCACAGTAAAACTCCAAGGCAGAAAGGGTAATTGAGGGAGAGCAGCTCTGGAAATGTGGCACAGAAAGAAGAAACAGGAGCACCATCACAGCTACAGAACTACCTTACAAGGAGCATCTCAGCCTTTCTGCTCCCACCCCAAAACCTGCTAGGGAATGCGAAGAATATTTGTTCATGCTGTAGGAAGGGGTGAAAAGAAGGTGTTACATGGGTGAACAACAGTGCTGGTGGAAGCAGGGTGCTGAAAGAAGAACTAAGGGGTTTGCAAAAGCTTTTTGGCAAGACACATTGCTAAAGATTTCCTGGTGATGTGAACGCATCCTGATTTCCTCAGTGCACAGAGAAGTACTGGAAAAAAACTCCAATGGCTTTTGAGCCTCTCACAGGGTTTTTACTCTGCTTTTTGAGACCTGTCTCAAATAAGCTCCTGTTTGAGTCAATAGAAATGTGCTTTAGTCCTAACACTATAAAAACCAAGTAAGCACTTTGAGATTTGCCCCATTGATTCCGCCAAGTTTTGGTTGAGTGAGAACTTAATAAAGATTTTGGATTGCGAAGATAAAGAACTGACTTTTGACATCCTGGTTCAATTGCTAGCCAGTCATTTTACGGATTAGCTCCCATGGAGTTCAGCAGCAGCATGTCAGTGCAGGGCTGGAGCTGGGATGCTGCCCAGCAGCAGTGTCAGCCGTCCAGAGTCTGCCCATTGAACAAGCACTTCCCAGCTTCAGGGAAGAAGTAAGTGCTATGTCTGGGCTGGGTTCAGTGTGGGGCAGGGATCAGGCAGCTCGGGGCAGAAGAAAGTTAAAAAGAGCCCAAGCAAAGAGGACGGATGGGGAAGTGTTTGGTCCCTAAAGGAGAAAGGAGATCGTATGAGCCCCGGCACTTGTTCTGCACCACCGACAGCAAGAGTCAGTCTGTTCATTTCTCTGTAACCCAAGTGAAGCATTGCAGCTTCAGATGGAGTCAGGAGCCCAACAGCTTCTTGTGTACAGATGGAGGCCACCAGAAATGACCTGAGCAGAGTCTCTGGTGGCTGGGAGTTGCACATGGGGCAGCTGGCTGCTGTGCACCCTGCAGTGAGATAGAGCCCCTGGAAAAGCCTGGGTCAGCTCTCTCCAAACTGTGAGAGCAGCAAGGAGGCAGCCGCTCACATCCAGCTCGTGCTGTAAATATCCCTCCATCCTTCAAAGGCAGAAATGTGACTGTTTTCATATGGCTTCCGGACTTGCTGTCATTTTTACTCTTTACTCTTCCTTCATGTTGTTTGGTTGGTTTTTTTTAATCGTTTCTTTCTACCCACTTGAGCACATTCTGGATGTATCCAGGAAAGGCCAGATGCCCATCTGAGCTTTGGGGGCCAGTAACATAGCTTTCATACATGTTCTCATATACAGAAAATACATTTGGAAAGGTGAGGAAAGCTCTAATTTTTGTGGAGACGTGTTTGTATGTTTCTAAAGCAAGACAGGGTGTCTTATGATAGAGATTAATAAGCCAGCAAAATTTTGTTTAAAAACGTGAATTTTGGTTTTTTTGAGGTACATAAGCACAAAATGGTCTCTTAAATATTTTAAATCAATTTTTCTTTGCACTCTTAGAATTCAAAAACCACAAAATGGATTTCTTTCAAGTTACTTGTATACCAAGGTTCAGCCCAGAGGGATTTTTTTTTCTAGCTTAGAATAGGGTTTTGTAATGAAAAGCCTGACAGATCCTTTACTATACTGTCACTAGGTACAATGCTCTAATATATAGCATAAGATTAATTCGTATTTTAATAAAGTATCTTGAATGGAATAAAAGGAGCATTTAAAAACTATTAGCCCAAAGTTCTGTTAGTTTGGTTAAACCCAACGTGGGAGAATAAACCTTTATTTATTTCAGTGATTCAGTCAAGCGAGGGTGTATAAGAAAGCTGTGATACAGGGAGCTTTTGCCTTTCAAAAGGTTAAATATTTCAGTACTCTGTTCCTTTCAAAAGTTGATTCCTTTTGAAAACATTGCTCCTCTGTCAGCTTTTCAGAATAACAAAAACGTGCTGAATTTCTTTGTGGAACATATCCCTTCTCCCCAATTTCTTCCTCAAAAAAAAAAAAAAATAGGGCATGGCCTTACATGTGTCTATTTAAAACCCTGTCAGTCTTTCTCTCACTGCAACTCAGCAAGTGTGAACTGAGCGTGGCCATTGAAAATGCAGCAAATGGGGTAGAAAGAGCACGTTGTGCACCTTGCTAATGGGAGACTGGGTGATGCAGGGAAGAAGGATGGCCAGAGCTGGATTAGTGAAGCCTATAAGCCTTCATTCTTTGGAGCGATCTGTAATTAAGAGAGCAATGAGCGACATCCTTGCACTGTGCTCTGTTGCAACTGAGTGGGGGCCCTGGGCCATTGACCTCATCTCATACAGCAGTTTTTGTTGCACAGTTCTCATGGTGGACTCAATATAATGGTGTTAACATTAATATAGAGGAACTTCATATACAGTTACATCAGCTTTACCAAAAACAGGATCTAGCCCACACTGAGTGAAACAGGAGCATGTGTGCAATGTACTGTGTGTTGCATCCCCTGTGCCACAGATACGTAAGGGCCAGTAGGCACTGAAGTAATTAAATGTGCACTGAATCGATCTTTGGATTTTTATGGGTGCTGTAAAAAGGAGAGCCCTTTCCCCCTGGTTTCTGTTAGGGCAGCTGTATACCACGAATGTCTGATCCCAGTTGCACATCCGCAGTGACTGTGAAAGTGGAAGCTATAATATTATGTAACCTTGTCTTGAAGGCAAATATTAGCTAATTTAACCAGATATAATCTACTCCCAAATGTCTACACTACTCACCATTGAAGCAGTGCTTTTAGAAGGTTTCTTAAAATAAGCACATATTCTAAACTGTATGTTTAGCTCCCAGTGAATTTGTTTGTATTTAACTTGAGCATTGGTTTCCCTATGCATATATACTGAAGTTGGACAAAGTAATTCCCATCAGCAGTGATCGAGAATGTCCAGGTTTTGCCTTTTAATTAATTATGAAACAATCTGTTGTCAGCATTCCCAACAGAGAGTGAGACTTTGCTACTCAGTCAGTGCGGATGAATATGGGTGTACTGGGACACTGGGAAGGAAGGCTGTAATGAGATTCAGACTGAACTGAACTGGAGGAGAGGGGCAGAGAAGGGAAGCAAAGGATGAGCACAAATAGAGACAGGTGGTTAATCCAAGCAGGCATTGTGCCTGCTGAGCTCGGAGAGATGTGGAATGAGAAGGGACTAATGCAGCATCTCCCAGTGAGCAGAGTCACTCGAGGCCCCATAAATGAACTGGGCTGGGGACACGGGAACATTTGAAAAGAAAAACTGAGAGCTTCTGTCCTGAGCTGTCCTTGAGGTTCACACGTTCAGGGCTTCCAGTGCTTCTCTGCCATGAGGACATATCAGCAGCAACAAAAACCTTCAGACCGGATCATGTTCCTGTAGCTCCATCTTCATTGTATCTCCTTCATTAGTGCTTGCTGGTAGCTAGTTCTCCCTCGAGAGCACAGAGGAATCACAACATCACTGAGGTTGAAAAAGAGCTCTAAGATCTCCAATTCCAACCCCAGCCCATCTCACTGTACCCACTGCCCACATCCCTCAGTGCCACATCCCCACAGCTCTGGAATACCAGAGAATACCCACCACCTCCCTGGGCAGCTGTGCCACTGCATCACTACTCCTTCTGAGACAAAATTGTTCTAATGCCTAACTTGACCCTCCCCTGGTGCAACATGGGGCCGTTACCTCTACTCCTATCAATGCAAGGATCCTTTGATGTTGAATGCTGACATCTTTGCTTGTGTAAAACCCAGAAGTGTGCTGTGTTTCACTGTGTCCCTGCGGCGTGGACATGCAAATGTGTGACGTTCATCCGACTAGCTGAAGGAATTCAGTTCCCTGAGGAGGCATGAGGATGCCCGGTGGGATTTACAAGATGCCAGAACCAGGTGGCTCCTAACACCTGTTGAAATGAGTTTGATCAAGGACATAATTCACTCATCACAAGGCACTGGGCTGAATCTTTGGGCCAGCAAAAAGCCCTTTGAAAGTCTGATCAAGAAAAGTCGTCCAAATCGTGCTTGATTGCAGATAGGAAATTTGGCAGATCTGGCCTGTGCTACTTGCACCGCATGAAACAGATATTGCATGAGTGTGCTTTTACATGGTATTTTTTTCCCTCAGTGACTGTAGAAGTCATCTTCATTCTGTATTTTTAATGCCACAGGGCTTACGCCTGCTGAGAAATTAGCAGAGAGCCAAGCAGTCCATCCATCATTGTTGGTGTTTTTGTTGTGTTCTTTTTCTCATCACACTGTATATTGAAACCCATAATTAAGACTAATCTTTTAAATGCCTTTGTAGAAGAGGAACACAGCAGGCCTGGAATGGACTTTTTATTAAAATTAACAAAAGAAATGAAATTTGCACGTAACAAGTAATTGCTGAACATAGACTTAATAATTAAAATTATTTCTGCAAGCCTGTTCTTATGGCTGTTGAGTAAATAAAATTGCTATTTGCTCATAGATCAATATTTCTCTTCGCAACAGAAATTTATAACTTAAGGTAAACAATTCTTCCACAAGAGGCCATGAGACACGATGGAATTTTTCCAGCATGGTAACAGCATCAAAAATAATTAAGAAACAGCAGCAGTTATTGAGAACTGTATATTTATCGTTATATCTGCACAGAAGAAATTCTTTTCTCAAGAGGAAATCTCTGTTTATATGCTGAGGCAGTGGAAGTGGCAGTGTTGCTGCTCGTAGTGGCCACCCTTTGGGATCTACTTACAGCCTTGTTTTAAGCACGTGCTTAACTGCTGTCCTGGACCTACCCAGTGACCTGCGCTGGATGAGTTGGGGCACATGCCAGTGCATTTTGTAACCATGAAAATGGTACAATTTATGGCTGTCGAGGGAATGATACTATAAAAAAGCATTGACTTTTGTTTTTTTAACCTCTTCCGTTTATCATAACCAGTCCAGTTTTTCATAACAAATGAAATCACTTTTGATACTGATCATTCCGAATTGTGTTTTAATATTCTGGAAGAATTAAAAAACTGTTTTTATCCCTCTTTAGCCTGTAGCTTTGCTTAAAAATCAACTCCGGATTTTAATCTCCTTAAGAAGACAGGAATGTCCAAGAGAGGGATTGGGTGATTTCTCTCCTGGGTGGTACAAGTTGATTATCTTGCTGATTGCCATTTCTCCCTGCTAAATGGTTTTAGGGACTACCTAGGAGCCGGAATGTCCCAGATGTAGCTTCTTAGCAGATGATGAATGCCTTTTACAACATGTCCTTTGTAGGGGCTTAGACAGTCTGGAAGGATTCACAATAATACCTCAAGATTACTCTGAGCGCACATACAGGATAGCAGACCAGCTTATGTTTATTCATCTTTCATGAAGCATCTGTAGCAAAGGAGAGCAAGGTTGCATTGTGATTCACTGGGGTCATTTAGCATCGCATATGTCCATGACCTTTTCAGTGTATAATGTTAAGGCCGTGCTGTTTTCCTGTGCAAAGATTACATTTTTAACTGGCATGTGTCATTCTTCCCTTTTTCCCCTTTCCCAACTTTTTTTTTAATTTTTTCCTCTGAATCCTTCAAGATTATACTAGGTTACGAGATCTATTCTTGAATGAAAAAGCCAATGTTGTCAGAGGGACAACTCAATGAGGAGCGATTATTCTAGAAAAATAATTTTAAGGTTGTGGTCATTACAGAGAAGTGACCTCAACCCCTAAAATAGGTGTAATAGAGTTGCAACCTTGAAAATTGCTTTCTTGAGCTGTGCTGCTGCAGTTTCAGCAAGGGACTTCAGTCTTTGTCGTGTTGTCCTTTTTGCTCAATGACATGTCTTTGGAAAATGCAGGGATCTCCAGGACATTGTGCATAACTTCTGACACAGGTATTTTCATTCAGGAAAGTTGATCATGCCTTTATGGTATGATCAAATCCTCTTGACAGTCTGGTCCTGGAGTTAAGGTCTGCCACAACTCTTTTGTCTTGTATAGGTATGAGTCTATCCATGTTTCAGAATTTTCCTGGAATGTGTGAGAAAGATAAACAAGGAGGATATAATTGCCAATAATTGCAGTTATATTAGCTAAAATCAAGCACACTGTTAGCATCCCATCTGGATTGCGCCAGAGTGCATACTCATTTGGAGATCAAGCCTCAGGAATGATATTGGAGAGACCCAAAGGGCTAACTGCCTTCTGGCTAAATATTAGAAAAAGCTCCAGTCGTGGATGTGTCTCACCACCACCTTCTTCTACAACGTTTACAGTAGGGAACCTCATGTTTGCTGGGTTAAAGCTACGGAGTTGTGTGAAGCTACAATTACTGCTTTACAAGTCTTGTCATGTCTTGAAGAGTAAATACATAAAGTAGAGCTTTATGGTTGAGCGTCGCTTTTATCTTCACGGAGTGAATATCTGCCATGGAGTTCCCTTGTTCTGCAGTATTGTCTGGGAAGCTTTTCCTTTCTTCTGTATTTTTGATATTTTTCCTCTCTTTAAAAAAAAAAAAAAATCCAGGAAAAGCAAGCAAACAAAAAAGCAGGCATATCAGCCCTGACCTCCTTCTCCTACCAACACACTGAAAGGCTTTAATGAAAATAACTTTTGGCAGCTCTGTTTGAGTGACCAGTGTGGAATGGAATCTGACATCGGAGCACGAACAAAATGTAAAAATGTATTCAGGACGCAATACTACAGCTGGAATAAAAGATTCATATGCCTCTTCCTTTTGACACATTGCGTTGTAAGGTCACAAACTGAGCTGAAGATGCAACTTGAGGAATGAAAATGTCCAGGTTGATGTAAACTGGTTTTAACTCCCTCGGTATTTCAAAATAAACAGCATTAACTTGGAAGAGGCACATTCTCACTTTACGTTCAGCCTCTCTACTTCCTATTTTGGGTCTTAGGGGCCTGAGCCAGCCACAAATTGAGGACTAATGGTGATATCAGCAAGGTTGCTTCGTGGTGGTGATTTCTTTAAAATTAAAGGGTCTCTTGGTGAATAACCAGCAGCTTTCTACCTTCTTTTTTTTTCTTCTTCCCAGTCTTTTCATTGTATTCATTTTAAAATTCTTCACTGGAAATTGGCATGGTAAGATCAAAATCAGCGCTGAGGAAAAAAAAGCACGTTTGTACAGTTCGGTCCATTTTTCCTTATACCTGGTAAGAAAAGATGTCATTAGGAGGACTGGCAATTTTCACCTCAAATGAAACGTCAGATCTAATATTTCATGTGAGTATCTACATCTTTGTTAAGGTCTCATTATCTCGTGAACATGCGGACCAAGTCCAAAAGTATTATATGTTTAATATTTGTCTATCAGCCTTCCAACCTTTCTGCTTCAAACAGAGTTGAGACAGGGAGGGTTGTTAGTGCAGGGGTTACTTCATTAGTTTGATTCGGCATGTCTTGGATTCACAGTGCTTTCAAGAGACATCATGAAATAAATTCAGAACGTGTTATGAGGATGCCCACTGAGCAAATAACATGGGCAAATTACCTCACTGCTAAAGGGAAAATAAAAATCACATATCTACTGCAGACAATATGACAAAATGGAGCAGAATGCAGGGGGGATATCTCCTGTAAATACTGCACATTCATATTCATGTGTTTTACATTAAAGCAGTAGAACCCGTATAAAACCGCACTTATTAAAATAAAACATTTCTAAGAAGCAAAACAAATCACCGAGTGCTGTGGAAGGAAGCTGAAACCTTTAAAGCACTGCTTCTTAAAAAAATAATCTTCTTATGTAACTTAGAGTGGCTTCTAATTATCTGCAGAGCTCCAGCAGGCGGGGTGATGGTGCACCACGCGGCACTACATCGGTTTTAAGCATTACACATTTGGCAGCAATAGCTTCTTAAGTAAGAAAGCACCTTTGTGAATTTTACTACTTGTAATTAATTTGGAAATTCTCCTATGCGCCGTAGTATAGCATGTATCTGTATGTGTTAGTGATGTGTATCTGTATGTATTAGTGTTGTGTAGCTGTATGTATTAGTGTTGTACGCAGTGGGTATTGGCGTAGATACTGCAAGTCCTAAAATTATTGGTGTGAGCAACACTTATGTGTGTGTGTGTGTGTGCAAACTGGAAGGAATTCCTGAAATTGTTGATTCTGCAGGTGTGGATTTGGGCATCCACAGTGTAGAGAAACTGACAAAGGGTGTGAAGATGGAGAAGGGTTAACCCGTAGTGGTAGGAGTGTAATGTTTTATCATGGGTCTGGCAAACTGGAAGCATAAAGAGGCTTATAGAGATGTTACTGTTGACTTCAGAAGCATCAAGATTGGGTCTTTAGAAGTTTATGTGGGAATAATCTCTGTGGATAGCTCATTTACAAACATGAGTGGATCATTTAGACTCATGAGGCATGCTTATTATTCACATATAAGTGATTAGCATTCAAGCATAGGGGAATTTATTCCTGTTACTTGATTGCCTTGTAGGAACTGTTTTTCCCATCCAAAATGCCCCTTTTCCACAAGTGCTGGCAAAAGTTAAACATCCGTTACAGCAGAGGAGAGGGGCGCTTTCTGACAAGGATGGGAGGGTGGTCAGGATGCAGTATGTCCTTTTAGGCCAATTACACTGGTTATTTCCTCCTTAAACAGATTCTTTCCAGGAGTTTGGAATGCAAATTAGGTATGGGCCATATTAATTATATATGAGTAAACATACAGTTCTAGCCGAAATTGTGTTCCTATTCCTTTGGTCGTGTTGTGATTGAAATAAACTCCGAGCCAAAGTAGGACACAATTAACTATAGCAAAGTTGCCTCTTCCTTATTGCCAACACCAAGCATTCATATGCTAGAAAGCATTTATTTAAACATTCAATTAAAACTCGACATCATTGTACTGTAAATAATGTTGAAATCAACAGAAAATTGGAAGTGTTCAACCACATGCAAATTATGAAGGATAGTGTTTGGGGCAAAAATTTCATTTGGGGCCTTGCTTTGGAAATGAGCATTTTATATCTATCTCCTAAGTGCCAAAGTCTCAGGAGAAAGAACGTCAGGCACCCCAAGTGCTGGGTGTTTCTAAGAAGCTCTCCAAGGGCTCCATTCCTTTGCGTTCAAATGGTAGAATGCTGCAGTCATTAGCAGAGGGATTGGCTGGCTGCAAGCTAGCCTGTATACACATACCGTAATTAGGATTTTTATTTGATCTTTTATATATTTGAGGAAAAGAATTATCTCGAAGATGTTTCGCTGCTGTGACTGCCTTCGGTGGGATTTGGAGGCATGCAAAGCAGCTTCTGCAGGCGCATACGGTGGGGCTGTGAGCAGAGTTCCTCCCATGTTCCCACTGTGATCCTGCCTGCCTCCTTTCCCTTCAGGGATCAGGGCAGGCCCAGCAGTCCCCTCTGCAACACCTACTTGTGGGCACGCTGCCACCCACCTGCAGTAAGCAGCTCCCGTCTGCTTTCCAGGAGGGAGTATTCCTCGGAGAGGATTGCTAAAATGGCTTAATGGTTTTGCTGTTAGCACCAGGAAGGGCTGTTCCATTAAATGCAAGGCTCCTCTAGGTTTTTACTTATGCTTTCCATGTTTTGAGTTTCTATAAAAGCCTTCTGATAAGCTGTCGTTCTGCTTCCTCCTTCTTTATATAAGGAGGTGAAAAAGGCAGTGTTGACCCAGACTCAAATTGTTTACCTGTGTCTCAGCACAGCCTCCACGAGTGCTGAATACTGTGTATTTGCAAACCTTCACTTTGCAGGTGCAAAAAAGAAAAGAAAAAAGATCTGCTAACATTTTGACATTTTTGGAAATCCTTTAAATAGCCTCACACCTCCATGTCCCGGAATTTTCCCCTGAATTAGTACAACACATGGTTTCTGCTGCTGTTTGTGCTTATTTTTGGATTCCTGCATGGTCATTCGTTGGTCTCAGTGCGTGTGGTAACATGGATGCAAATGTGTGCAACCTGATGCTGAAGAGCACAAACCCATCCCTTTTCCAGGGTAAACTCTTCGGTTTCCTGCAGCCCACATTTGCATTTATTACAAAGAAGAGTGGGACTTTGCACTTCTGGAAGGCAGCACACACCACCTACTTCATTTTTTGTTATAGTACGAGGGAAGTGTCAGCAGAATCGTACTTCCTAGGGTGAAGAAAAACCTGTGATATCCTGACACCCACACAGCAGGAGAAAAACATAAAAAAACCATTAGATCTGTAAGTTTACCATCCTTAGAGGATTACAAAGGAGATAATATCATCCTTCTTCCCATTGTACGTGGTGTTTTTGTTTTCAATGTAATTTACAAATTAATTTATATTGTGTCCTACTTTGTGGAAAGGTCCCATTGATGGTATCAAAATGTGACCCTTCATTTAGG
Organism: Pavo muticus; assembly: GCA_016647715.1. Classification (NCBI taxonomy): domain Eukaryota; kingdom Metazoa; phylum Chordata; class Aves; order Galliformes; family Phasianidae; genus Pavo; species Pavo muticus. Next base: position 11,030,944 of record JACDJE010000149.1, on the reverse strand, counting down.
ACATCTGTTTCCTCTCTGGTTGTATGTGGGAAGAACGTGGCCTTATTGTATAAAAATCACAGACTTTATGCAGGTACAACATTGTCATTCTAATGGGCATATCTTCAGTTCTGCAATACACAGTGGAACGGGAGATATAATTTAATGTGAATTACCTACAGATTGCATCCAGTGTCAGTAAGTAGCTCTTCGCAGTACCTCGTATGAATTCTCTCTTACTGACGAAGTGTGCAACGTGTCTTCTCTGAAATTAAAAAAATAAAATAATTCTGACTCAGTAGAATAAAGTTAAACAGAGGAATGGCAAAATACACTGCACAATTTATCCATCTGTCTATATCTGTCTATCTTCCTCCCTATGTGTATATATATATATGCGTGTTTCTAATGCTAATTTGACATGATCAGTGGACACTTGAGTATCTTTTAAAATTTGAGTGTTAATTGGGAAAGGCCCATTTGGAAAGGTGACCTTCTGCAGTCCGTTGGATGTCAGGCACACAGCGCTGGGTTCTTGGCAAAACAGCTGTTTGCCCATGAATATACAGGAGCTGACTTCTCAGCAGACATGAATGCATGCATGAAAGCATCGAATCCATTAAAACTGAAACAATGGTTCCCTTAAAAGAGACAAGCTAGTCTCCTATAAAAAGCATATGGTAAACTTGTAAATTTTGGAAAGCGGGGTGAAAAAATGGCCTTTAATATAATCAGATTTGTCATCTTGTCCCTACTGCAGTGTGAAGGGATTACTGGAGCAGAAAGTGCTCTGGCTGTAGGTAGAGCCAGCTGCCTGGCGGCTTTGGTGCATCCTGCGTGGTCCGGGGGCATGCCAGGAGCTGGAGCTGCTGTCCTGCTAATGGGATATGGGTGTGTGGGTTGTGAGCGTACACAGCCAAATTGCGGCCGATGCTCTGCCTGCTCTGTCCATTGCGCTGACGGGAACGAGGTCAATGCCAGTCTGCCAGGCTCTGTGTAAACGTTATGTGAAGCCACGTAAAAGGCACAGATTGGGCAGCCTGGTTGAGAATTCAAAAGATGTAAAGACAGAGGTTAGCAGCCCCGAGGCATCTTGCAGCCATGCCGGAGATCTCACTTCCGATGGACTGAAGCCCGTATTACAGCACGGCTACGCCGCATTGCAGGAGCCATGTCCCCAGCCAGCACAGGAGCACTCAGCATTCACCCCTTCAGGCTGGGAAGCATGCTGCTGCCCTTGCACTTCATGCTGCTGCCTTGGGTGCAGTGCTTCGGTGTGTCCAGGGCTCTTTTGGATGCTGCCAAAACGGCGCTGACAAAAGCAGAGAACAAAATGGAGATTTTCAAATCATTACCCGTCAAATCTGAAACGAGTTTCATGGACCAAGGAAAAGCCTTCAGGGCTTTTTCTGAATTTCTGAGGCTAGCTGCAAATAATGACAGCGTTAAGAACTCAAAAAAAGGTCACAATAATATTTTATTATAGCAAGTGTTAGGTAGTCTAAGTGCAAGGGCTGGAGCGGGCTCTCCCTATAAATAATATATACAAACAGAAAACTACGGGGAGACGAGAGGTCTGCGTTATTCCTGCTAACTTGGAGCAGTATCGTTCTAATGGAAAAAAAAGTACACATAGAAAAATATGTGAAAGTACAGAAAATGTTGAATACTTTTTTCAAGCTGCTCTTGAGAAACTCGGTGTCTTTGTATAGAGATGGGAATGACAGCTCATAGTACATTAAAGTGAATAGAGTTCCCAAGTCATTCAGCAGTGGCAGAAATTCACTTAATCTCAGCTTGATAGAAGGCAATTTTTTTCTTCTTCCCACCAGAATGATTTTCTGGGTAGATGTGTGTGCTCTCACTCCCTCTTCCTCGGGCGGGTGTCTGTATACACATACCATTTCTGACATCCCGGGTGCTAAGGAACATTACCATTGACTTCACTCATACTGATGTTCAAATTTACAGTCTCACTTCGGTACATTTGGAATGGTGAATCCCTGGAATAAGCATTCACAATTATTTTAAAGCCTAACAAATAGTATGAACCCTAAAAACCTTTTACTTCCAGCTCTTGGAGCAGGAAAGCCACTGAGAAGAAGTGACGTTTGTTGTGTAGCTTCTACATGACTTTTTTTAACCACACTGGGAGATGTGGAACCTCCTGAGATGGTGCTGTAGGCAGACATGTCTCCTGCCTTCAGAATTCTGCTTAATCTTGACTATAAAATCTTTGGCTGTCCTCTTTGCCTTCGCAGAAAGCCAGCTGGAGCAAATTCAGCTCCGTTACAATAAAAATCCGCCGGCAAGGCTGCTCTCCAATAATGTTCTTGCTGCACTCTTCTAAATCAAACCTTGGCAATCTATAAAGTTGGAGAGAGGCTAAAAAGATGAGTTTAAGATGTAACTGTAGAGCAAGAGAGCTTGGGGTTTGATATCTTAAATGTACCTGGGCAGTGTGCTGACCCTATAGCTGTACCTGCACTGGGCTGCACACAGTGGTTCCTATACGTTGTGTGTCCAGGTGCGGGGTTTCACCTGCTGGACCAGCACTGGCAGCAGCAGGTTACAGGTACTGGAGCAGGTGGGAGCTCAGGGCATGCAGTGACTGACCGCAGGGATGCCCCTGCAATCCCATGCATGTTAAGCGAGTTATGCAAATAGCATCAGCGCAGCCTTTGCATTTGGAAGCATAGGTTTTGCTCATTCCAGTTGATCTGTGGAAATAAAGCTGATAACTGTTAGTGCATATTTACATTTGAATAGCCACCCAGCCGGTTTGGGGGGCAGAAAGGGAGATATCCCATGTGATTAATCGTGAAAGTAATTTTAGGTGGTTATTTTTAAAACCCCAGGGTCAGTAAGTTATTTTTGAAACAAAGTATTTCTATTTTTGTGGTTAACTGAACTGCATTCCTGTTCTGTCGCACAATATTCCGTATCCCGCAGAATTCATTCGCCAATTGCTTTTAAACATCAGCAACCCTGTGATCCATTCCCACAGCAGAGGAATTTGGAGGAGAGCTCCATACAGAAATTCTATGATCCAGCAACAAGAGGGTTATGTTTTGGGGAGGGTTTTTTCCCAGGTGGAAGCAGACCAGTATGTTTCTATGGCCAGTATGATTCTATGATTCTATGTTCTCAAATGGTAACTTTCTGTATTTCTTTTTTGCCGAGATGCAGGACGGCTTGCCAGTTTTTACAGAAAGAATCAGAATTTTCACAAAGCTCCTGTAGTTCTACAAACTGTTCCTAAATGTATGGACAGTTGGCAGCCCTGCTGTGCATGCTGTACTCTTCGATATCTGCCTTCTTCACATCTGCTTTGCTAGGGTATGAGACAGCGAGTCAAAAGTAGCTTAAGGAGGCTTATCCGTGTCTGTAAATAAAATAGGGGGAAGAGCTTTATTTTTCCTTTCCTCCAAGATTTTTCTTTCTTTAACATGTAAGAATTTTAATGAAATTCTGAAGTCTAACAGCAAGTGCAAAACAAAGAGGTCTAGCTCCTGTACTCTGAATAATTCCCTTTGACGTGACGTGAAGGAATGGAGGAGAGCATACTCCAAATGCTGAAAGCAAGTCTCTATTGCCAGGAGGATCATTCTGCTGCAATTGCTTTTGCTGTTGATTAAAAAAAGTAGTATTAGTGCTAAGATCCCTCTGTTAACAGGTGATACTTGGATGCTGATAGAATACTGTCTGCTTTCTTGTCACTTTCCATAGCAAAGCTACCAGTCCTGCAGCCTGGCAGCTCGGAGTATCGATGTATTTCCAGATCTTTTCTTTTACCAGAAATACAGGCTGCTGGAGCTCATCTCCTGCACAGTGACCCCACGCAGCACCAACCAGGAGCTGCGGCTGCTCACAGTGATGCACGGCGCTGCGGCTTCTGCTGACCACATCCCATAAATTGCCCCCTCCCGCCCCGTCCTGCAAAGTCAAATTTAACCGGCAAAATTGAAGTGCAGTGTCTGGGGCTTAGTAAAGCAAGGCAAATCCTTCCTGTAAGCTATAGAGGTGACCTTTTCAACCACCTCCCACACCAAGCCTCCTCCTTTTGTTTTTGACACCAAATATCAACCACGGGAAGGGCAAGTGAGAGGGCTGTAATGCTTGTGCTCTACTTGAGGGTTTGCGAAAGAATCTTAAGCAAAATGAGGAATCTCTCCTGTTGGTGATTTGACATAGTTAGAGGGACATCGGTGCCATGGCAAATGACAGCATTAACTCAGCTCTCTAATTCAGGTGAACAGAGCCATTGGCCAGATTCAATCCTTCCGTAGGCAGTGGGTAAGCACGGTGACAGAGCTGCTGAGTCAGACGATAGTTTAAGCATCGGCTTCGTTTTAATTTTACAAAATGAACCTAAGAAGTATTTTTAGGGAATGTTTAAAGTACAAAGGAAAACTTTGTTTAAAAATAGATTTTTGACAATATAAAATAGGTTAGTTCTTCCTTTGAGGCAAACAAACAACCCACTTAAGAATTAAAAATTTCCAAGCAAATGATTTGGAAATCCTTCCTTCCTGAAGCATGATCAAAGTAAAGCCTTGACAGGTAGCATTTATCACAGGTAGTACCTTCTGCTCAGTAAGTACTTGATGAGGCAAAAAGGAGAATTAAAATGGTGGCTGATAGTTACGTGACTAACTGTGGTACTCTGGGCACAAAAAAGGCTCCCTTTAGGAAAAACTTGAGTTTGTACAAAGGGAGCAACTCTGTTTTAAAACTATTGGTTTGTCATTACATAGCTGAATTTCTGATAATAAACAACAAATGGAAAAGAGTTGTGGAATGGCTCCTGCCAGCTTACCCAGCGAGATTGTTTGGACACTCTTGTGCATTACCAGGGCACTGGTGCTTTGAAATGTTCTGCATGGTGGGACTTCAGCCTTGCTTCTACAGCATCATCCCATAATCCTATGCAAAGCACTTAAGTTCTTAATTTTCAGTCTGGAAATGGACCAAGGGAAATGAGTAAGGATTAGTTAGGGTCTAAGGAGAAAGCTTCCAAAGGCGTAAAGGACAGTACAGGCATCTGATTCCTTTGAAAGCCATAGGAAGTCAAGCACCTACTACACAAATTCAGAAATGGCAGATCTTTCCTTAGGGCAAAAGCATGCCTTGAAGTGTTGGGCTACATTAAGAGAAAGAAACCTCTCTACAAGGAATTCCTCCTCCTGTCTTAATATGCAGCCTTAATTTCTCTTCATTAATTTCATTCCTTCTCTCCTAGGTATAGTAGCTGACACCTTTCTCAATATTCACTTTCTTCTTTCTTGCTTTCCTTGAGGTCAGGCTTTGAACCAGTGTATTGTGCTGTAGGTGATGAAAAGATTTTTTTTCCCCTCAAAAAGATTTTTAAAAGAGAAATTTTTGTTTCCATCTTCTTTTACTTGATATAGACGTCAGGACATTTCCTATTCTCAGAATAATGCTTCCTCATTTTAATTGTGTAGAAGCAGAAAAATTGACAGAGAGATAAGATGATAACTGAGATACTGGCAAGAATGCAGATAAGGGGCCTAGGCTGCTTTTTAGTATTTGTGAATCGTCGTCTTTCTTATAACGTTAAACATCTTTTCAACAGCTAAGGTACAGTAGCAACAGATTTCATATTTGCTTGCAGTGTAGTAAGTCTGATACTTTTTAAGTGGGTAGAAGGTGCACAGTTAATTATGCCCCTGATGAAAAGTGTGCAGTTTCAAGAGAAGCTGAGTCAAAATTTAGTAAGTTCTGTAACTGGTTATGAAATATAGCTGCAGTGTGTGGAAGGCATCCAAATAAATCCTATTTCAGCTCCACAGATCCACCATTGTAGATTTATGGGCACTTGTTTCCCTGCGTGAAGGGCAGGATCTCAGCATAAGAATTGCTGATTCTGTTTTCTTGGTGAGAAGTGATCCTTCTCTGAATTTCACTGAGGAGCTGATGCTTAAAATAAGTGGTCTATATGGAGGAAAGATTTCTTAAGCATTTTTGACAAGTCACAGCCCCACCCCAAATATAGCAATACACAGCCTAACTGAGCTCCATCCTAATGGATCCAAGATAGAAGAATTTATTTAAAGAAATTTTAATTCTTGGCCATCCTTCACAAACGGGCTTCAGTCAGCAGTATTCCCATCAGTGTAAGCACAGAGCTGCCTGACGCTGGGATCCCTTGGGAACCCGCAGTGCAGAAGGCACACACTCCTTGGGTACCTATGCCTACAACTGATGTTAAACATTTAAAATATTTAGGAAGGTACAACTGCAAATTGCAAATAGGAGCATTACCTATGCCATGCTTTTAGCATTTTTGCTGGAGGTTGCAAGATTTTGCAAGGAAGGCGTTCAGACTGTTGGCTGCACTCAAATACCCCAGCTTGCGCTTACAGTGAAAAATGAAGCCTTTGAGCCAGCTTCTTTCTTTTGCAGATGCAGACACTTAACTACAAGCCACCTGATTGTCAGCAATGGTGAGCAATCACAACTTCCATTCATCTGCTTAAGAGCTGCAGTGCTTGCTCCTGTTTGAAATAAGGCCACTTGTGCTTAGGTGCCTAAGTTTCAGGATGAGTTTGAAACTGTTTTGCCTTGAGAGGGAATTACACTGATTTGCCTTTTTGAAGATGACTGGGCCAATTGACTTGCATCCTTGTTTGCATCAGCTGTGGAGCTTGAATTGTTCCTGGAAGGCTTCACGGATGACTTCACGGGATCAACAGCCTTCAGGAGATGACACTGCTTTTCTCTCATACGTGCTCTGCGTTCAACCTTGGCATAGATACGCTGGATAAATCCTGATTATTTTCTAGGAGAAAATGAAATGCCATCCTTGCTGTGTCTTTTTTGATCAAAACGGGTAGAAAAGAGCAGTTAATATGCACACAGTGTTCTGTCTGCAGCCGGTGCACACGCGGATTCCTTGGTCTTGCCCATTTCCGGGGCTGCTCTGGTTGGTGTGCCGTGCTTGTGTTGTCCCCATGCTTATGTTAAAGAACACATTTCCAAAGGCCACAGGTGCCAACAGCCCGTCTTCTTGTAGTAACCCTGGATCACACAAATGCAGAGGCCGGTCATCCAGCTGTTGGGGTTTGTGGCTTTTACAATTGCTGCCATATCCATATTATTTAATCATAAGATCATCCAAAATAGACATCATCTGGCACAGAAACAAACCCAGTACTAAGTGACAAATGTCTGCAGAGTTTTGGCTTTCTGAAAGTGTGGGATTTCCAGATTTCTGTCATCTGCATTTCATCTTCAGCCCATTGTGAGCTAGGAACCACTTCAGGGAAAAGCTCACACTCCTTTGTGTCTGCTGGTAAACACAGATTAGTCACCTCCCCCAGCGCTCACAAACCCTTCCTTATCCACTTCAGTTATCTGTTCATCAGAAGAAAAATCTCATTCTTCAGGCTTTCTTCAACAGGATTCCTGTCTATGACATAAATCATCAATAACCTGGCTCACGAACCCTTCTGCTGCTTTAAGCCCTTGGAGATAAGGGTGTCTTTGTGCCAGAAGGTGCTTACACAGAGGTCTGCATTCAGATGGCATTGGGTTTTCTGCCTCCCCATCTCCAGATGCTGGGGCTGCAGACAACTCTGCTAATTGGAAACATTAGGTGCAAGAACTCAAGTGGAGTGTAGACCGTCTATATCCAGGCTCAAGTGCTTTCATTTTGCATATTTTCAGATTTGCAGTGGAAAAGTAAATGAATGGTAACACATGTAAAATAGCACAATTGCTTTTTAATTACTTGTATAAATGGGAAACAATTATCACGAGAGTAAACAGGAGCCTGAACAAATGCTTTAAGAAGTCACAAAAATGTTGTGTTCTGTCAGTGTTTTTCCCAGAACGCTCCTGTTTGCTTTGAGACACACAACTGCAGCGAGAAATGGAGATCTGTGGAAGCTTCGCTGTAACATATTGCAGTGGGATTTCCAGTGCCTGAGATCTCTCCGTGCGATGAGCAGGCCGTTCAGCTTTCCAAGCTGGAGAGACAGAGACACACTTGGCATTATACAGTGCCTTGCAGGTTGCCTGTTGGAATTTCTGCCTTTGCTGAATGTTTTCTTCTCGAGCCATAGAAGGCAGATTGGTGTCTGCCTTTTCTACTTCCAGCTCAAGACTCTGCATTCAGAAAAATGAAAACTCCTGAATATTTTTGTGTCGTCCATTATGCCCCTTGTAGCCATCGGAACAAACTCTCTCTAGGCTGGCCTGCCTCCCCAGTCCAACTCTTACAACCCCATGCAAGTAACCTGTATAGAAATTAGCTTAATAACAGATCAGAATTCTCACTGATAGCAAGTGCTGATATGTGCAAAGATGTGGAAATAAGCTGAACATAGTTTAGAAACAACTATGATGCAGAAGTACCCGTCTGTTGAAGGCTGTCAAAGGACGTGACCTCAGATTTGCTGAGAGTAAGGAAGATTCCCACTTCCTTGAGCAGACTGCGTACCAAGCTGCAGACTTTTTGGTGCTTTTTGCACTAACTGGACCAACAGCACAAAGGGACAGAAGAAGGTGTAAAAAGCAAGTATTAGAACAGAAGGGAATGAAATGCAGCTAAGGAAAATTGATTTTGTTCCATCAAATACTTTTTGAAGTTATGAAGTTGTGGTACTTATCTTAGAAACACTTATTTTCTGCATGGATTTCAGACCTATAAAAATACACATTCTCCTTTGTCAACATTTTTTTCCTAAAAGGATTCCGTTTAGATAGCTGGACATGCACTAATCCCTCTTTTATTCTACAAAAGACAGAATGGAAATAAAAAAAGAAAACAAAATTGTTTGAGTCTTTATGAACTCAAACAATTTGCTGAAATGTATTTTCTGCCAAATTTACATACTGAGCTGGGAATCTCTTGGGATGATTCATAGGACTTCACAAGCCCAAGCATTCAAGGGGTGCAAAGGACAAGAAATTGGAAAAATTGCGTGTAGGTTCTGTTTTTGGAATAAGCCTCTATATTTTAACTTGGATAGACCTTTGTGCAAAGCTTTCTGCCTGTCCCTCTCAAGCTGGTGTTTACCATATGCTGTAGCAAAGACTTCATTGCCACAAGATGTCACTGACACTAAGAATTTACTGAGGATCTTCAGAGGGAAATATGGCATTGAAATGACTGAGAAGCACTCAGCTTTGAAGTACCATCCTTGAAAAACAGAAGACAGCTTGGGACTGAACTGGTTTGCAGTGCTTGGAGTTAGGATGCATTCCTGTTTCTCCACTGCCTTCCTCCTCATCATCCTCCAGCCCCAGTTCTGTGCAGTGTGTTGGAAGAGGCAGCTCACGGGTTGGATCCTGGGCTGTAATTCCCAGCATTCCATTTCTGGTGTAGTCAGCAAAGGGTGTTTGCCAGATCCTTGGTCTGTTAGATGGGGCTGACAATAATTACTTGTTACACAGGGATGTTGAAATGCTTAATTGCCTGAAACTGTAGTCTTGAGATGAAAATGCTTTGAAAACAAAAGTGGGCCCAATCCTGCTGCCTGTGTGTGTGCTGACTTCCCCATGGGCAGGATGCAAATATTGAATAATAAATTGTGAGGTTTTTTGTATATTTCCTCACTTAACTGTGTAAGGTGTGGAAGGATGCTATCCTTTATCAGTAGGTGTGTACTGAGTTGGAAATTGGCATAACCAATACACATTTTATAGTATATGTGCACTTATTTCTTAGTGTGAATGTGCTGAAATTCAATATTCCTACTGAACCAAGGACAGACTGAGCCTTAGGCAGGAGCTGTATTGGAGATATTCATTGTGGGGGAAATTTTGGAATTTCACACCAGAAAAAAAAGAAAAAAGGAAATTGCTCATGAGATTGTGCATCTGAAAAAATTCAACTAAATTTACTTAGTAATCCTTCTAAAATGTTTTGTTTCTAAAATCAAAAGACTTTATGGCAAACTTCATCACCAGACTGGCATACTTCAGGCTATTTCAGAATTTTTCAAGCCAGCTTTACCTGTTGCAGTACTGTGAATAATTCCTTGGGGAAATAAACGTAGCTGACTGTCCTATATAGCATGTCGGGATGCCAGCCATTGGGAGATTAATAAGAAACTGCACATGGCACTTCCATCAAGCTATAACTTTTTGATTGAAATTTGTAATGTGTCAGAAGAGAGCCTTCTCTGTGAGTTAAATTTCACAGAGGAAACTCTAACACTTCCAAATGTGTCTACTAAGTCAAGTCGTAGTGAATCAACAACAGAAGCCAGTATCTAGCACAGCTTCATGAAACATTCCCCAGCATCCCTGAATCGTGCCGACGTCCCTGCCTCCAGGGCTCTCCCTTTGGAAGGCGCTGCCAGGAGCCTGTCACAGCTTTCTGGAGTGTTTCTCCTCCTGTCGTCGTGCTGTCGCCAATCCATAGCTCCGGGAAGAGTGACGTTCCTCCGGAGGTGAGCCTTCGCTCTGGGTTTATCCAGATGTGCAGCGGGTCAGGGAGAGATGTTTGAAGTCTCATCCGAGATGAAGTCACATCCCCTTGTGATTTCCAGCTGGCCCTGTTGAGGAATGTCCTTAATTCCCATAATAGTGTGCCTGTTTCATGGTACTTTAAAGGGAGAAGTCTCAAGTGGCCAGCCACATAAACAGCTTTCCCCTAAACACTTCAGTTCTGCTCCACTGAAAATGGCTTCGGTGCTGATAAGTGAAGCTGTGTGCATTGACATGGCAGAGAGTTGCTTGTTCTGTGTGGCACAGTTAAATTGTCTCAAGCATGTTAGACCCACCAGACACACACACACCATATAGGTGCCTCTCTAAAGAACCACCCAATGGTTTGTCCTTTAGGGATGAGATCAGTCTCACTACCACCCTCCCACTGTAGCCTGCAAAGCATTCTCTGCTGAGCTTATTTACTTCAGCTCTGCTTTTTGTTAAGGCATGTGTGCAAATCTGCAGGTAGAAATCCCTGCCCAGCTGTGCATCAATAGGCTGCAATCATTTCGGGAATCTCTTTGTGTGATGGGCACCTGATGCACAGAGCAGTCGTTCTGGCACGCTCTGGGTGTACGTGAGCATCTGTCATTGAACGTGTTCATCAGTCAAGGTCTTGTTTGGATGCTTGACCTTTATAAGATGGAGTGTTTGAAGATGTAATATGGAGGTCTAAGCCTTCAATAGGCTTTACTTAAAAGGCATTTTATACATTTCCTTATTACTTTCTCTCAGGCTATGTCAAGCCCTATTTGTCAAAAACTCCAATTCCAGACATTTTGTAGAATTAATGAATCAGGCAGATGAACTGCAGACTCTTGTTCTTTGCTTCCCGTGTGCACCCATGGTTGGTCTGGGCTTCTTGCCTGCTGAGGCATGGCAGAAAGTAAAAGTATTGTCACATGGGTGATAATTAGACATCAACTTAGCAGTTGTTTTCTGTCGTTTAAAGCATTCTTTCTAACTGGTGTGCTCCTGCTCAGTTTGTGTTCCAGCTGCTTCCTTCTCCATGGCTCCAGCCAGGTGCTGAGTGCTGAGTATCTCCTTCCTGAGCATGTCACTGAGCAGGCACTGGGCTTCAGACCTCGTATCCGTCCTTCTGAAGCTAGTGGTGAGCAATGGATCTGGGAGCATCTCTGGATCACTTTCAAGTTCCCTGCAGGAGAATTCTCGAGGCAGGCCTGCTTCTGACATGCGTATTTCCACATTAGTAGCCCAGTGATTATTCTTGCCATATGGTTTTAGGACCCAGAAATTTTTAAGAGGAGGTAGGAACAAACACAGCCATACAGCAAAGACTTGGAGATTGTTCTTGTCGGAGGACCTGCAGCTTGTTCCCCAAATCCTCTGTGTGCCGGAGGGCATGGCGCATAGGCACTGCCAGAAGTTCTCCTCCGCCAGGTTCTGCTGAAGCAGATGGGCTCTGAAGGATATATGTGTTAAGATATTGGCAGAGAGTGCTTAATGCAAAGCTGTTAGAGTCTGGGGCTGGATGGTGTTATTGAGAGATGTACATGGTTTAGGATTTTATATGCATCTGAAATCACAGGGTGCACATATTTAAAGGCTAATAAATATGAACGGATTATAAACCAACACTTACTTTACTATGGGAAAATAATGCATGGGCATTAGTGAGAGTGGGGTGGTGAGCCCTGGCTTGTTTCGCACCCGTGAACGGAGACTGAGGAACATTTCTGGGTAAGCTTTTGGATTCATTCAGATGAAAACATGAATGAACCAGGCAACAATTTCCTGCATCTGTCCTGCAGGACCCTGGGCAGCCATGGGTTGCTGCAGCCACTTTCCTACCATCTTGGTGTGATGAAGTCTGGGGCTTCATCAGGCAGTGCTGCAGCTGATCATGGCACATTGATGTCTTCTTCAGGTGTGGTGCCTGGTCAGTGGCTACGTCAGGGTTTAATCTCCATGTCTCCCTAGTGGAAGACTCACTGCAGACTACAAAGACTAATAAGGCTGAAATAAATGGCATTTGATTATTTTGTTGTGAGTGTCACTCATAAAGAGAGCAGTCAGTCTCTTTGGTATTTTGTTTTCTTCTTTGGCTTTTTGTTCCTAACAGAACTATGCTGGAAGACTCCTTCCAAAACATGGGTTTGACTTTATTATAAAATGCAGCATTTCAGCTATTAGCAAAGTATTTACTGTGTTCTTTTATGTAGCCAAGTCCTCTCATATGAATGCTAATGAAAGTGTTAAACGGTATCACAATAAAAACAAATTGGAGAGCTATGCTCAGAAGTGATTGATAATCCTTTGTCAGTATGAATTTCATATCATGCATTTTCTGCTAAGGGATTTTTAGGTAGAGGGCAGGCTAAAAATATATTATTCTGTTTCATTTTATTGTTTTCTTGTTGCTGTTGCAGACGCCTAAACCTACTGTCTGTTTCTGCTGTAGTCAATTGCAGAGAGAGAAAAATAAATAGCAAATCTTTTAAAAAACCCAATCTTTTATTAATAGGAGGGGGATTAAAAACAAGCAAAAATCCATATATTCATTAAATGTTTCATGAAGTGTTCTTGTTTTGTGGAACCATTTTTAAAGTGTTTGACAAAGAAGCAGATTCCTGCAGACTGCGATACCCTACTGAACACCAGCTTGTTCTGGCATTAGGATGAGGAGCAGTGGGCACAAGCACCCCACTGCACTGATGTCTTTAGGCTATTTGAAAGTGTTCTTTTGAAATTTAACAGAGGTGAGCCGATGGGAGGAGGAGTTCTGTGTGCTGTGAGCTGGTACCGTAGGCTGTGCAAGGAGGAAAGCCCTTCCCATGGGCACCCAGTGGGCACCCATCGCCTTGCAGCAGTGGCTGTGCCATGCTGGCACCACAAAGCCAGATGGGGAAGGAGGGCTTCCATAAGAGAAACCTAAAGTGAGCTGAAATAGCTTTGCAGACGGCTTCTTGAGGGCTGCCTTTGTTGGCTGGGGAATGCAGTGGGAATATCCATCCTGCGCCAAGCAGAGCGCCTTCACTTAAGAAATTCACCACCCAACTCCTCAGTACTTTAAAGGAAAGATTAATGAGCACTTTATCCAGCGCATATGAGCTGCCTATCAAGAATATTTTCAACAGTGCACCAGTGATACACCGCAGATAGTGCTGACAGAAGCTAAAGTGAAATGTCATACTTTCAGATCTGACGCTGTGTGCAGTTGGAAGAGGGCCTGTGCTGCCTTCAGAGACTGACAGCTAAATCCTTCATTCCTTCAGCTCCCAACATATGGCATGAAGTAGGGTGTGAAAGATAAATTTCTTTGGATAGGTGCAGAAAATATGTGCAACATTTTTACTGGTTGGCTGCATAGGAAGATCAAAACAGACGTGTTTTCTGAGAGCAGAAATTGAAGGCTTTGAAATCCTACAACCAGATTGCCCTTATTAATGATGTACAGCGGGCACCTACCAGAGTAATTAATGGCTTTCTGTAAGCCTAGCAATGACCGCTTGAGGGAAAATGGATCAACGGGGCTCAAGAGTTCCCTTCGCCTCGTGCCATGACTGTTGTTGCAATAAATAGTTGGTGGGAGGTTCCAGCAATGACTCAGTGTTTCTTTACATTACCTGAAGGTGCCTGCACTGATCTGTCTGCATAAGCACACAGTACAGTTATACAGCTCTGTGTGCGTGTAGCACATGCTCCTGGATTATGGCAGGGTGCTGCAATGGGCCTAGCTGGGAAGGCAGTCAGACCCAGTCGTGTATTGGCCTGATACAACCCTGCCAACAAATTGGCATCTGCCTCGTGTTTTGTCACTTAAAGACTTCATCTTTGCAGCTGAAGTGAAGAGCTTCTGATAGGTGGGTGTTTTAGCCAGACAGAAGATAAAATGTTAGTCTTGATTAATTCAAAGTAAACAGACGCCCTCTGATGCCAATATTACTGGAACCTGTATTTTTAACTGTATATATTAGGATCAATGAAGTGTATTCTCTCGGGAGATCTGAGCTCTTGTGGGTTTACAGAAGTATCCAGGCAGACACGGAAACCCACACAGAGATCTATGATACATAGAGAACATGGAATTTAAGAATGAAAAGACATCTATGTTTATTTTGTATAAGAATTAAGAAAAAAATGATACCCATCAAATATGTGGCTTTTTTTTTTTTTTTTTTCAAATCTCCCCTTTTATCCATCTCACCCAACCATGTGCAGTCTGATCTCTCAGTTCTTGTGTTACATAGGGCTGGACTGATATTTTGCTGTGCCGTCACCACTCCCCAGGTAGAAGCCCTCCTTACCTGGACGTGTGGGCTGTCCTGAGGGTACCAACAGCACTGCTCTTCCCTGGCTTGCCCATTAAGGAAAAGTCCTCTGACTTACATTTCCAGGTGTTTACTTTAATTCCCTATAGCGTTACCCAGAACAAGTTAAATATGTAACATTTCCTTTTCATGTGCAATTTGGTGAAATAAGCACCGGGTGGGAATGTCTCCGATAGGAAATGCAAACGTAGAAGGTCTCATTTGGGTGAGCGTGGAAATCATACACCTCTGGAAGTAAGAAATTCGCATTATGAAATTGGGGCTAGAAGATTTCAAATGTCACAATGAAAATAATTATATTTATACCTCTGTCTCAGGAACAGTGTTCTCTGTTTTAACAGTGACAAAATCTGACATCCCAGCTCTGTAGCACATACTGCACTGGAAACAAACCCAGCCTCCAGTGCAAGCCACTGCATGGGGAGCAGTGAGACTGGGAGGAGGTGTGAAGTTAACTCGCATTCACTAGAACTTCAGCTTTATTCTCCTTTTCTCCCAGACCTTTACCATTCCAGCAGTCAAAATGAGAATTTGAATGCTGCATATTCCCACAAACTGTTTATATTGTAAAATGGTCTTCAGATTTATTACGTTAACTTCTCTGCAGGATGAAACTTACCTTAGAGACTAATAATAAGGGCAATCATTTATATGCAGAGGTGCTTTCTAACACATAATTCTAAAGCATTGCACAATTGCATTTCACCTTGGTCCTGTAGAACTGCTTGTACCAAAAGATAGACTATCTGAATTGCCAGCTTTAAGGACAAATATGGTCCTTGCTCTCCTCCCCTCTCTGTCCTGGGTCTATGCCTCTTACAGATCCCTTTTGGGATGTCTAGAGACCTGGATCTATGGGAACTCTGCTTCTGGAGGGAAATAGGAAAGGAGATGGTTCAGTTTACTGGAATGTGAACTGGAAATAATGCCAGTCAAAGGATTGAATATGTTACTATTTAAAACAAGGCTGAAATTAGGTTCCAGCTGCATTTATGGATACATGCCCTGGCTATTTGCTATAGTAACCAAGGGAGCAAACACCTTTGAGTGTATTCTTCTTTTTATTTCCCCTTTCTGATTACAAAGCACCTCATTTATGCATAGCTTATTCATATTATTTCTCTGCTTAGCACTTTATAAGCAAATGAAACAGCCCTTGAAGTTGCCAGTCAGCTCCAGCTGAGCTGGAAATGTGCCCACCAGAGCCAGCTGAGGTTCCACGTTGGCCGTCCCCACCAGTGGGAACTGACACAGCACCAGCTTCCATCCCGGCTGATCCAGGCTGTCTCTCACAGGTGATGATGTAGGAAAATACTTTCTCCTGATATCATTTTTTGCAATCCTATCCTAATGTTTAATATAACAAATTGGGAACACGGAGGAAGAAAGTGTAAGTCACACCACAACACTCCTGCGTCCAGTTCTCATTTACCATATGAGCCCTTCCCGCCCTTCACCCTACATCCCATCTGATAAGAAATGATATGATGTGTAGCTTTGCCTTTTTTGGTAGGGAAAAAAAATGAGACAGAGACTATGTCATAATGTTTCTTACAAAGCTTTTTATGATGTGGGCAAATGTAAAGTCACACATGTATGGTAAAGTTTGTAAATGGTAGGAGGATGGGAACTGTTAAACTTCTCCAGATGTCCATGGAGTAGTACCTGCTTATCCTCATTCTCCTGGTCATGGGACACTCTCTTTTAAATCTAGATGCAAGTATAAAACTGGTGCAGATTTAATGAAAGAGTTTTACTGACAGCAAAGGAGGGACCTGCCTGAAAATCCTTCCCACTGGCACTGGAGGGGACACATGCGGTGATTACAGACTGCCCTCTTCCCCTCTTTTCCTCCAAGTACTTTTATATTCTGACCTCTAGGCAGGCTGGATGCTGAGCTGTGGCGGAAGCTGTGCAAGATGTAAAAGGACAGTAAGCAAAGAGAATCATGCAGCTCATTGATTTCTGCAGTTTGAGCATTTGCCAGCGTACAGCAGCAAGAAGTTAGTGGCACACACTGTTTTCGTTCTAAAAAATGGACCTTTTCAGTGTCAACTACATGAACAGCCAAAAAAAATCCACAAAGGAGGTTAGTAAGAGAGATAAGAAAGCTGAGGAAGTCATTACTCTTGTCCATAGTGTTCATCGTACTGTAGGCCTTAATATATGTAATTCAGAAATTACAGCCCATTGATTCACGTGTAGATGCCAGCTGATGGCTCTGGGCTGTTTTCCTTTGAGGTACTGAGTCATGGCCTTCCTGCACACACGGACCGTGTGCTTTGGATACCAGTGGTGCTGGTAGCTGGCTCCAGGTTCCACCCAAAAACCCACATTTTTAATGTGAAAATTTCTTAGAAGGACGCCAGTAGTCTAGGAAAATGAAATAGCATCTCGACCACAGGGTTAAGTTATGTCTGTAATATAGAAGCATCCTTTGTCATGTATCTGGACAAGCTGTGCATGTTATTGTTCTAGGGAAGTATCACAGAATCATAGAATGGCTGAGGTTGAAAGCAGAGCTATTGTTGTGAGGTAAAAGGGCAAGTTGTTGTTGTCTGATTAGAGAATTAATTTTGCTAATTAAGCAGGTTGCTCACTGGACCATTTCCACATTGCAGAGATTGGTGGATACTCCAGTTTTTCAAACAGAACTCATGGAGCACAGGTCAACGTCAGCAGTTTGGCTTGTTGGATTTTGGGATGCTCAAAGTATTTGGCTTTCTGGATCCTGAATTTGAAGAGGCCTAAGTGCTTGTCTAAAAGAGGTTCACTGATGCACTTGCAAGGTTGTTACCCTGCATAGGAAATGAGATAAGCAGCTTTTTATTCACTTTTCTTACTCAGCTGTAACTTTAAGGACTAATATAACTAATAATTAAAGCTAGAAATTTCAGAGAATGCTAAGCCAATTAGACTCAAAATACAATGGAAAGTCAAGGTGAGTTAGGCTTCTAATTCCCTTAGGGTTGAATATACAATGAATTCTAGGAGATTATGTTAAGCTTATTCATGCAGTATGAAATTGTGTTTTATAAAAGTTTATCTTCTATAACTATCAGTTTACTTCAAACTGGCAATGCTTATTCTTTTCAAAGAAATGGGCAAAGATGAGGAAGAGAATGCTGTAGAAACGCAGCTGGAATTAGGATTTTAGGAAAATTAGAGCTTGGGGGTTACTGCTGCATCAGAGAGTCAAAGAAAGAGCGAAAGTCTTGTCCTTAATGCCATCCAGTTACTGCAGTCCTTATGTTGTCTTCTGAGTCCCAGATAATGCCACCAAACCACAGGTGAGGCATAAAATTTCTTAAAACACCTCTCAGTTTTGGAGTCTAAGACACCAGATGCTTGATACAATGCAGTAGCAAGCTTCTGTGTGCCCCAAAGAAAGCTTCCCTGAAAGCCAACATGCTTAGCCAATTCTGAGAAGGCAAGGCCCTTGAATTCATTGTAGCCCACATGCATAGAAACTTTACTGTCACAATCTCTACTGTGTTTCTGAAGTGCAAGGAATTATTGTTAAAGACAGAAATCTGAAAACATCACGTTGTATTTTCACATGGCACAGAGAGCTGCATTTGAACATAATCACTTCTTACGTCAAAGCTTTAACTATATGATTTATGCTTCTAAAATTCAACATGGAGATACCAAAAATTATAACAAAAAAGTGTTCTAGTTATTTCTAAAATTGCTTCAACTAGCACATAGATTAGTGTACTCATTTCTCACATCTGGGAAATATTTTGCACAGGATAGTAAACACTGAAGGATGTCATCTATTGTTCCATTCCTAAAATGGCTCCTGTATGTATGTGTTTAAACTGTGAAGACTGTGTCCTCAGTCTTAAAATATGTGTAATTTTGCATTTGCTGAAAATACTAATGTATTTATTCAAGCACATGAGTGCAGACACGGACTGTGTATGAGAAACAGAAAGTCTGGCCTCATTTTAGCCTTGGGCGTTTGCTCAGTATTCATGAAATTTTACTGTGCATCTGTTTTGCAAAGGAAAACACCGGTGAGTTCAATTCCTCTCTGATAGAAAAGCACATAAATAGCAGAGCATAGGATATCATCTGTAGTGAACACCCCTGTGGTCTCTGTGTTATTTGGGCAGTATGTATGCGTAATGTGGGTGCACATGGCCAAGTGACTTTCCTTTTAAAATCTTAAAAGCTGTCCATTAAAAAAAAAAAGTTAAGGGATTTGGGAGAAAATGAGGACACTTCCCAAAGTTCTTGTGGCTAGAAATGACCTGGTTTGGTTCTGTGGTGTCAGAGAGTGCTGCAGGCACAGAGCGTAGCCAAACCCGTAAGGGCTTACTGCAAAACGTGGTCCTTTTCACCTGGATAAAAGTGCAGGATTAAGGGATTTTGTTTGCTTCTCCATAAGGAGAAAAGTAAAGATGAGAATTTAATGAAGCTGAATGTAAATGGTAATAGAGGTGTAGGCACCACGATCCCTACCCTGAGTTTTCTAGCTAAATGGCTTTATCGAGTGCTTATGACTATTTCCATTTCTGTATTTTACTTTTCAACTTTGTAGACATTCAGATTTTGCAGTTAATTATTCCAGTGTACATGAAACTCTTGCAGCAAATGGATTTGTGCTGTTGAAATTAAACAGGGAGGCAAAACAACTGTTGGTAATTAGACACATTTCATGTATCTGCGTACGCATCTGAAAACAACAAAAACTGTCTATGTTTGCACTGGAGCTTCGGATTTGATAGCGTTCAGTAAATCTAATTATAGGCTATGGGAGTTTGCAAAAGTCCCTGAATGTTTATGTACAGTTTACCACTTTTCCCCAAAGTACTTTGATGGATTTGGCAATTAATCTTCGGATCCATTTGATTGGAATTTAGAATTCTTGGGTTACATCTGTCGCCGGTGGCGTGGAGCGGGTTTGTCCTACAGCAGTTAACATGGGGTGTCCTTTGTATACTCTTGTACATATGGTTTTTCTTACATAGAAATATTTCTCATCTAAGTTTCAAATGAGAATACAATCAAAGAAACAAAGCTTTCTTAAATCCTGGAAGACTCTGAGTACTACAGGCATTGTTGAGGTGCTGAAGATAACAGGGGAACAAAGAAATCCAATTAAAACAACATCTCTTTTCAACGTTGTTTCTTGCTGTTTTCTGTGAAATACATGATTCTGTTAATTTTCTACAGCATCACCAGGACCCATAAAATCTGAGCTGCTTCAGTTAGTTCTGAAATGTCCTTTTGTAGAGAAGATTTTTTTTTCTAGATGAAGCCCCAGAGAAGTCTTCCCAGATTTTTCCAGTGACAGTATTTACAATTCCACACTCTTTTGTCTTTCTGTTGGCTGTTACTGGCCCGTTTCTAAAGCCACTTCTGGGAGGAAGAATCAAGAACGTGCTCTGCAGCAAATCAGCTTTGAAAGTGCTGTGATTCCTCAACTGCCAGTCCCAAGATGCAGGATGAGATCCTGCCCAGAGGCAGGGCTCAGTGCAGGAGCTGGACTCCCCTCTGTCTAGGTTTGTTACAGTTAAAATGTGTAATTTCATAGAATATCAGCCTGGAGAAGAGAAGGCTGCGAGAGACCTCACTGCAGCCTTCCGATGTTTAAAAGGGAATTATAAACAGGAGGGGAATTAGCTTTTTACAAGGTAGACAGTGATAGGACAACGGGGAATGGTTTTATGCTCAAGGAGGGAAGGTTTAGATTGGATGTTGGGGAAGTTCTTTACAGAGAGAGTGGTGAGGCGATGGAACAGGCTGCCCAGAGAGGTGGTGGATACTCCGTCTCTGGAGGCGTTCAGGACCAGGTTGAATAGGGCCCTGGGCTGGTTTGGAACCTGATGATCCGTGGGGTCCTTTCCGACGCAAGCCATTCTATTATTCTGTGATATTTTGAGTTGGAAGGGACCCATATGGATAATAGAGTCCAACTCCTGGCTCCACACAGAACCACCCAGAAATCAAACCCTACATCTGATAGTGTTGTCCAGACACTTCATGAACTTTCAAGAATTCAGCTAGATAAAGTCCCCCATGAGTCCTTGCTTGGAGTTGCACAAGTTTGGTTGGGCCAGGTGCCACCAAGTCCTGGGGACAATCCATTCAAAGTCTGCATCCCCATACACAGCATTATTGGGATTTTCCTCTCCAGGATTGTTTCTGCAGCTGGTTTTGGTGCAGGACACCTGTCCCACCAGCTTCTGACTGCAGTTGTGTCCCATCACCTGGGGAGCCACTTGCAGCCATGGGTCACTGCACGCTCTGATCCCACCGCTGTGATCGGAGATAGCTTCACAGCACAGACATGAACAGCTTGCAGAGAGAGAGAGAGATCTCTTCCTGAGCATTACCTTTGCTGCTTGCGCAGGTAATTCCCGGAATGACCTTCTGCATTTGAACACAGGGTAGAAAGGCACTTGTGAGATGATCCCAGCAGTGTCTTTATAAATCTTAGCAATACATGACAGACAGCGGTTAGCAGGAACAGCAGGCAGTGAGTGGCCTTTGAGACACTGCAAAAGGGATACTTTGACACCTTATCCGTCAGCGAGGGGAAGTCACTTGGGAGTTGCTTTTGTAGCACTGCAGGGGAGTACAAGGAGCTGCTGAATAAAAGTGGATTTAATCAGAGGTACTTGGCGATATCCCTTCACCTCAGCCTCCTGATTGTATCTTCGCAGTGAGGAGCTAGTTAATTTTAATGATAAAAGCTGAGAATCTTCTTATTGAAATTTAAATTAGGTTAATGACTAGTGATATGGCTAAAGGGTATAATTTACAAAACACAAATCCCTCATGCAAAAAGTGTGTGTGTGTTCCATATTGCGCACGGAAATCCCTTAATTTTGATTTGACTCATTTAAAGCAAAAAAAAAAAAAATCTTGTTAATATTTCCAAGGCTGCAAAATATGCTAATTGAGCATATATTGGCTTCTTCTCCTCGGAAGGGGATCCTGCCTTGGAGCAGGCTGAAGTCCCACATGAGCATCTCCTCCCTCCGCTCCTGGGATAACACCTGGATGCTGTGGATGGCTCAGCCTCCATTGCCAGAGGAGGCTGGGGTCTTGTTCTCAGGTGTTCCCTCCTCACGGCCAAAACCAGGTGGTTAGGGATGGAAACACCTAATGAAGTTACCAGGTTTGTGGCAAGGTTTGAAGCACTGGGGGCTGAACTGTCTGCGTGTATTGTAATGGGGATAGAGCATCTCTACTATGATGCCCTTAGTTGTTTGTTACCTGCGTTTCAGCAGGAACTACTGGGGTGCTGCTCTCTCCGAAGTCTGACCTTTTCTGCTTGCAGTGGGCCTTTACAGCATTGCCTGATACGTGGTATGCATGGATACCTTGTTATGATAGGGATATCCATGTTACAAACTCATGCAGAGTAACAGTATTCAGCCAAGCTTATCTCAGTGCGCTTGGTACACTACAAAATACTCATACACTCTGAAATGCTGTGAATTAGTGGGATATAAGTTGGATATTAGGGGAAAATGTGTGTTCTTTGAGTAGTACATGAATCGTTCTCCTCCTTGGCACTTGGAACAGCACTGAAACAAAACTCCTGTTCCTGTTCTGTCCTTGTAGGCTCATGTCTGGCTGTTAGACCTCCAGGAGAACATCACTGGATACTAATGGGCAGCACAGTGCTGAAGTGAACATTGGTTTGCCATTAGAACCAAATGTTTCCTGGTGTCTTTACAAGCTGTGGTATGCGTGAAATGAAAACTTCTGACATTTATGAGGGTCTTTACAATATAGGAACAAGCATTTACTTTTAGTGTCTTAATTTCATATGGGCATTTTACTTGCTGGGTGCACTCAGTGACATCTTTGAAGAACAGGAATGACATTAAAGCACCATAGTGAATTGGTAGTAATTTGTGTAACAGAACTCACTCTTTTCTTATCATTTCCCATTTTATGAAGATGACTTTGTGAATTGATTTGACTTCAGAGTGCACTTACGAGATAGCAGTGCATGCAGGCACTCAAAGTAAAGCTGTGCCACTTTCTATCCAATGGGAGTCTGGGAGAAGACATTTTAATATAAATTAATTAGGAGGTGCTGCAACTTAAACGAGTACAGTGGTGATAATGAAGGCAGGTACTCTAAAAACTTCAACAAACAGGGCTGTACATGCACATCTCACAAACAAAAGCAGAGGAGAGAAGGGAGGGAGTATTTTAGGAACAAAACTAAAAATGGGTCAGCAGAGGAAACATTTGATAAGGTCAGACAATCCCAAGCCCTTGGGCTGACCAGGCAGGGGCTGAGTGACCCCAGCTGTGCCCATGAGAAGGCTAAGAAGTGGCCATGGCTGAATGCAGAGGAGTTGATGATGTTACCAGTTCAGCTGCCCCCGGTTCTTATTGTTGAACTTAACCCTTTGCAATGTGTGAATCTCTCTGGAGGAGATGCTGTTGGGAAAGGTTCTGCATTCATGGAGTTGTTTGGAGGCTTAAAGTGATTTGATTTTTTTCTGCATGTAAATAATATAAGTTTATGAGTAGGAAAGTACCAGGACTGGAAATGGCAGCAGTGCGTGCTCTGCTTGGCTTTAAAGCAACAGTGTTCCAGCTTGGCGTTGCACAGAGTTGACATTTGCCCACTGCACAGTATTTGTTTTTCTTTAATATGGAATCATAGAATCATTAAGGTTGGAAAAGACCTCTCAGATCATCTAGTCCAACCATCAACCCATTGCCACATGAAAACCATCAATACTGCAGTGCTCCAGTACCTGCTTCGCAGAGGGTGACAGCAAATGTGGGCTTATACAGAATTTTAAATGCACTTCAGTTTTTCCTGCATATGGCCAGACTTTTGCAGCAGTAACCTCTCTCCCAGCATCAGGAGTGCCAGCGAGAACCCAGCTGGGGCAGCCTGCAGGAGCAGCCTGGTCACCCCTCTTCTTCTGGAAACTTAAGAGTGTATGCTCTGCATCCCCACTGCATGTGATTGTCTTCAGAGGATGTTACACAGAATAAGGTGAAATCCAGTCCTGATAAGTTTTACTGTTGTTGCTCTAAGGCATTCATCAGTATAAAGTATTCCTCATCGGACTCTAACAGCATCCACTCCCAAACTGCTGCAGTGCTGTGCCTTCCTCCCTGAAGACCCCAGGCATGCAGCACTGCATATTCAACAGCAGAATATGGCTCTAAACTCAGAGGGGAAATGTCTGTGAGATGCTGTTCTGTCTACGAGCCATGTACCGGGGTGCCATTCCTGCTGCTGTTGTGTAGGTGAGCTGCAAGACTTGATCACACACCAGCGTTCTGGTATTGAGAACTGGATAAAATTGATGTTTCAGCCAAGTATGTTCCAATGTGCTTTAAAATCTTCAGAATTAATCAGTGAATTGTCAGAGAGCTTCAGACTTATTACTTTTTAATAGCATTTTTTATTACTTGCTAATTATAAGGTGGAAAAGGTGTGAGGCACAGCTAGTATTATAGTTCCTTAAGTAAATTGGAGCACAAGGTCACAATAAATTGAAAAGTTATTAAGTGCATACTTTGCTGGAGATATAATACTTATCATTATAAAACAGGAATACAGATAGATACTCTTTTTTTAATGTCCACAGATGGCACAAGCTAATTATTCTCATTTGTATAGCACCTTACACCTCTGTAGATTTTTTTCAGAATGTTGAAAAACAGATGATCACGTCTGTTTTTGTAGCTGTGTGAGAGTTTTTCATTAACAAGATCAGGCAGGACCATCTGTGTGTTCTAGTAAAAAGTTTACCACCAACAGTGAATTCAAAACTTTCAAACAATGGGTGAATGCATAATTTGTCATGTGTAGGTACAGTGCATTGGCTAATAGCCCATGCAACTTAGTCACGGGTTTCTGAATGCATTTCTTGTCTCTTTTAAGAGGAAAAAATGCAAGTCACATTCAGTATTGCATTAATGACAAGATAGGCCCTGACTCAACGTAGTATTCAGGTTTGTGCCTTCTGTGTAGGTACACTCATCCAGGGAGAGAGGAGCAGCCCCCAGGGATGCCGGCTGCGGAGGAGCAGCTTTCTCTGCTCTCCGTATGGGGAAATGGAAGAAGCCAGCCTGGTAAGGGGAGGTCTGGGGCCTACCCACATCATACACTGTGAGACTTTTCCTCTCACGTAACGAGCCCATCAGGAGGACAGGAAGGTCCTTGCACACCATGATGGAAAAGCACTGCATAGAGTGACTTTGACCTGAAGAAAAAGTGAGACTGCAAAGCTGTTAAGATTGAATACAGCTGGAGAGGGAATTAAAAAAAGCCTATGCAGAAACCACCTCCAGGAAGCCTGGAAATTAATTGTCTGGTAGCTGTGATTCTTTTAGAGTGTTGTCCCTGTCCTTTCACACTTCCCATGCAATCTCACTCTGCCCCAGCATTCTCATGCTCCTAGGCTGCCTCTCTCACTCTTCCTAGGTTCAGAGAAGCAAAGCGTATGGAGTCAGGTGACCCTGTGCCATCCAGAGCCTTGCTGCTCTCCGATCTGTGCTAGGATATTTGTCCCCAAAATGTAGAAAATGTCCCACAAGATGAGTAGCCATGAAGCAGATCTCTCATGCCTACAGCCCCGACCTGCTCTGCAGAAGGGATGGGTCATGGGAGCTGGTGCTCAGCACAGGGAAGTTCTTCAAATAGGACGACAAACTGTGAAAACAGATGGGGGTAGAGATGTATGTCAGTTTGTTTAAATTTTGTTCTGTCCCTTGTAATTTTAGCATGTTAGACAGAGCCTGGAGCATTGAATGGGCACTTGACAAATAGTCATGAAATCCATGATTTCTAACCCTGATCACTATCAGCTTTTCCAGAGCAATCTCTGGCTTGTGTGTCTCCCTTATGAAGTCATCAACATTTGCTCCGAGGTTGTATGGCTTGTTAGCTGGAGATGTATGTTGCTCATTAGAGATAGAAATGCATCTTGTCTTGTCGATGGAGGCATTAACAATTCCACTTGCAAATTAAGGAGTTCGTTTAAGTCTCTTCCAACATTCTTGTGAAAAATCGTGGCTCCTACACAGATGTCTTCAGTTGGTCTTGTTTTTACCAGAGTACACCAATTTGGGAGAGGATTTCATCTCAGAGCGTGGTTCTTTAATGAGAAAATGCTTTTGTGTCCTACATAATCCACATAATTAGTGCATGTTGGAGTCAGCCCATATGGGATTTTCAAAACCTCTATGCAGAGACTACGCTCAGATTTAGTTATTGAGAAACTTAAAACTTAAGCCTGGCTTAAATGGGGAGCTTTCAACAACCCAACGTAAGAGCAAAGTGTCCAGTGTTGCTTGGAGTATTTCACAGTTTGGACACTGCCGTCTGGGTTTTCTTGGATGAACCATTTACCTTCTCCTCAGGTTCCTGATTTTGCGTAGGGGGAATGGTGACCCTTTTGTACCACATAGAAGCTCTTCTGAATTTTAATTAACAGCTGGCATGTTTGGGTATTCAGGGAAGAAATCTCCCTTGAATTATTGCTTTGTGAGATTATTGTTTTAAGAATGGCATGTGAAGAATTTCTTCACATATATTTCATCTTCTCTTGGTAACCCTCATCTTCCTTGTTCATATGTCCAAAATGTAATTACAAAATGTTCCCTTAGGAAATAAAAATTCTAAGTGACTCCTTCAAGCCAAGCTTGAAATTTCAGGAGAAACAGAGTTACTTTTGTCACTTCCATGATTTTATTTGTACCACAGTGGTTTTTAGTAACTGCAGTTGTAAACATCACTGTACAAAAGAAACAGAAAAAACCTGATCCTGGCTCTTGTGGGTTTGCCATTTTGATGTGGGACAAAGCATGTTTGATGAATTGAGATGTACAGATGGGGCATGTCCTCAGAAACAGACAACTTCTGCATGAGAAGGCAGCCATCCAGAGCTGCAGCTGCCTGACTGCTGCAGAGATTTTTGGCAAATGATATGTTTAGAATCATAGAGTCACAGAATCACCAAGGTTGGAAAAGACCTCCAAGATGATCCAGTCCAACTGCCCACCTATGACCAGTATTTCCCCACTGAACACCTAAACGTTTCTTGAGCGCCTCCAGGGATTGTGACCCCACCACCTCCCTGGGCAGCCCATTCCAGGGCCTGACCGCTCTTTCAGAGATGAAATTTTTCCTAATATCCAACCTGAACCTACCCTGGTGCAACTTGAGGCCACTCTCTCTTGTCCTTTGAAAGAGGAGTCTGAAGAGAAATGTGAAGGCAGCATTGCCGTGGTTCCAAAATGATGGAGCAGCAAGGGAAAAGGTGCAGGGCTCCTTGATGGAAGATGGTAGTGCCAAGGCTCTGGTGGCAGGAGCATGGCAGTCTGAGGAGGGGCACTGAGCTGCTGCTTGGTGCAATGGAGAGAAGCCTGGGGTGCTCAAGGACAGACGACAGCGAGGCGAAAGGGATGGCCAAGAGGCAAAGTCCTCCCTGAGGGTTTGAGGCTGGACCTTCTAAAAAGAATTACCAGAGCATTTAGGTACAGTATTCACCAGACAGGGAGGATATTCAGATTCTGCCATATTTACAAAAGAAAAAAAAAAACTTAAAGCTTCAGGATTACTGATGCCTCCTACAGTTTTGAGATTTGGAATCTGTATACGAAATGTGCTTTTCTTCACTTTCTTTGACTTGCCCTGCATCTGCTTGCTTAATGACAGGCATGTTTCCAGCTAACAACGTCCTACTTTCTCATTAAAAGCAAATGCAAGGGATAAGTAAAGTGTTACAGTGAGAAGACTTGTCTCAGGAAGGAAAGAAAAAAATAGCTATCTGGAGAAACCCATCCCAGTCTGATACTTATTCTTTGTTACATCCTGAAAGGTATTATTAGCTAAAGCATTATTCTGTATTTATCTGAAATTGTAATTGAGAATCATATTGCAGACTGTGTTCTTTCATATTTAAAATTAATTATATAAAAGGTTTTTATCTGTGCCTTTACCCTACTGGAAAAAAAGTCCTCTGGTTACTTTTAACCAAAGTACCAGCCTTAATAGTTGTGCTGTAAGATGATCAATAGACTGGTAATGAGTGAACTCTCTGCCTCCATAAGAGCTGAGAATATTACTAAGGGTGTGAACACTTTAACTCAGTATTGTGAGATGATAAACTACCTTTTAATAGAACATTAACATTAATCTAAACAAGATTAGTGGAGCAAAGCATTGTACGAATAAGCTTGCTCAATTAAAACAGATGGTCTTCCATGCTGAATTCCATTATGTTAATAAAGCCTCCCTAGCATACCCACAAGCTTGCATGTGCTCATGTGAGCTCTCTTTCCAGTTGCAAGGAGTGTGGTACATATAAATTTGCTTAGCTTTGTGCTACAGTACTCATTTTATCATATTTTATTCTGAGAGCTCTTCAGAATTTCATATTTATCAAATTATTTCTGAATGATTAACACAAGATCTTTACATTTTCTTCTAATTACATGTCTATCATTAATCTTCACTATTTCTTTTCCCCCAAGCATTTTAGAGAAGGTGGAGAGTGATACAATTCAGCAATTATAACCAGCTG
Source organism: Pavo muticus (assembly GCA_016647715.1). Classification (NCBI taxonomy): domain Eukaryota; kingdom Metazoa; phylum Chordata; class Aves; order Galliformes; family Phasianidae; genus Pavo; species Pavo muticus. The sequence goes on along the minus strand of JACDJE010000149.1, from coordinate 11,002,680 downwards.
CAAGCATGATTAAGGCTGTCTAAAACCAGGGAAGAAAAAAAAATGTAAGACTGTAGAAACATTAATGTGTAACGTTAGCCAAAATTAATGATCAAACCTTGCATACTAGCATCTTAATATTGTCTCAAGCAAAATGGCTTTACATTTGTAAGGAACTCACAGTTGCAATCTAAACATTATTCCCCCCCTCAGACAAGCTTTTACTGTTCATTACTGGAAGAAACAGAGTTTTGTTGCTTCAAGAATTATTATTTTTATCCTGGGCAGAAGTTCAGCAAAATATTCACATGTATTAGGAGGCCCTGAAGTTTTCAATTTATTTAAAAAAAAAAAAATCCTTGCTTTAAAGAAACCTCTTAAGGAATAATCTCTAATGTAATCCTTTCAGCTGAAATCAGCTAAATTAAAAGGTGATGTAAACAGACATGATTTCACCTCTCTTCCCCACACCCTGCCTTGCTGCTAAGATGGAAGAGAATATTTTAGTATTCTATCTACCTAGAGCTAAGCAAAATAAATCACTGAATACTGTTTAGCCTAACTTTCAGGGCTTGGAGCTAGCAGAATGCAAGAATAGGTTAAGAGTGCTTTTTCTCTTTCCTTATCTTAGTGTGCTCTTTGCAGGCTTTTGATCATCCTTTGGCCCTCGTTTGCAGCTCAAACACTGTCAGAAATCTGCCTATGTTGACAACTACTGGAGAAAAGCCCTGGCCAAGAGATTGCTATGTAGTTGCCTACCAGCTTTGGATGCCTTAAGCCTGCTAGGGCTCAATTGGCACTTCTGTTCCCTGGTAGACTGGGTAGAGTTTCAAAAGATGAAGTGATGGTATTATGCATACCAAGTTGTGTGACTTGTCCAAATGAGTACTCTGGCCCAGCTGAATGTGTTCACTCTTCACTCTTCCCTTTATACGTCAGCTTAAAAGCCAGAGAATGGCATGTAATGCCCCAAAGAACCAAGGTTTTCAGGACTGTCACCACCACATGTGATGGCGCAAGGTTGGAGAGGGCATGAGTACTTTTGTTGGCTCTTCAGAGGTATGTGGAGTGATAGCTGAATACAATTTAATAATACCTTAGTTTAATTCTTTCCACGTTTAAGACATTTGGCTGTGTGCAGTTAGAGCTCCCCTTTAAATCAAAGTGACCCAAGTGCTTTTCCTGTGCACAGGAACAGAGAGTTGATGTATGGAACGGAAGTGAGCCATCATTAAAAGTATGATCGTGTGTGTGCTCTACATTTCAGGTGTGAATTACTCTGGGGGGAAATACACTCTTGAGAGCAGGTCTGCCTGGAAGATGTCAATGTCAACTTGGTAAACAAGGTTATAGGGTGAGAAGAGGCTATTAATTATTGATGGTTACTGGAAACTGGTGGATGGATATCTACACCACTGCTCAGTCCTCTGTGACTTAAGTGTAAATGAAATTTAATGTGAAATTGTGTATAATTGACAGCTCATCAACTATGGGCTAAAAACAGCTGATGTGCTGGTGGGAGTGTTGGTGTTTCATTTCTTGGGTTTCCATGGCTGGCTTTTCCATAACTAGAGCCTGAGACATTTCTAGTTTGTAACTCAGAAATACCAGCTTTCCAGTAAAGATAAATGAACAATAAATCAGAGGAGAAATGAGGAGGTGTTTTAAAAGAGAAACACTGTTCCGAAGGATAAGCTTTCTACCCTTAAAGCTCACAGAGTTAGCGAGATAAGGGTTTGCTCATGAAGAAATTTATCCATTCCATTCCTAGTAAAAGCGATGGGTACGAGTCGTCAATCATTGTCAAAAGCCAGCGGTGCCGCACAAGAATGGGAGGTGCGGGAAGTGAGCTGCAGAGTGATAGCTCACTGATTTCTGGTGCACTAACGGAGCATAGCTGAATGGGATATTGGTCCTTTGCTGCTTAAGCAGCCAGAAATAACAGGGTAAGGAGCTAGCATATAATATCAGCGCTCCATGGGGGCGTCGTGTAGTGCAAATACCCAAGGAGGAGAGTTGTGTAAACATATGACAAAGGTTTGAAACAAGACAGCCTGTATTTTTCTTTCTGAAACTACTATTTGGCAGGATCTTCCCATGATGGTTACATTCCTACCCACTGCCTTTTCATTTAAAAGCTTTGGTATCTTTGGAACTCAAGGATATCAAGCCAACCTGCAGCGGGTAGGGGTCTGCCAGGTGTCCCGGCCATGGGCACACAGAGGAGAGCAGCAAGAAAGGCATGCCCTGCTGCACGTCCCACCTTCTCATCTTGGTGCAACTCCATGACCTCATTTCCACCACAAGAGTACACAGATCACCATATTTTGGGGGGGTGCTTCTGCCAGGGAGCAGCTTGTAAAGCAGAAAACTTGCTCTTGGCAGCCAGGCTCAACCTGGAGAGTCCCACGTGTTGCATATGAGCCTAAGTGCTATGAAATGAGAAGTCAAGGAGGTTGGCTTGGAGAAAGGGATGAGATGTAGATAGAAATGCCAGCCATCAGGGAAAGTCAGGGACAGGAGAAAAATAATGTTCTATTTTGTCAATGACATTTCAAACAGTAATCTGCCTCTAGTTCTTATCAGAAATTAGACATTAGAATTATCGAAAGAACACCTGGGTGAGCGGTAGGAACCTTCCTCAGGCAATGCCATGGAAGTGGCTGATGCTGTTTGATGGGTTTTGTTTTTTTTACCATGTGGAAATTTGGTCCTATTATAGTATCAGAGCATTCCTCCTTTGTATCTCCTCTTTCCTCTGCTGGCTTTTCTTCTTAGTTTTTGTTGTTAGTTAGTTTGTTTTTATTATATATACATTTGCCCTGTGGTCTGTGTGCATTGTTCATGCTGTTTGATTTAAAGGTCAGAAATGTCATTAAAATGGTATGATTTTATGCAGTGAATAATGTTTCTTGTTTCTTATTCCAACCTTTCCCATGCTTTTTATTATACAAATGTAGAAAATGGTTACTTTTAGTAAACCTTTTGGGGAATTAGGGGTTTTATTTTTAATTAATTCAGATATAGCACCTGGCAATAAAGATGAAATTGCTAGTTGATGCAGCATTTATTGCCATGGCAAGTATGGAACAGAAGGCAAAATTCTTCATGAAGCCTCTGCCAATTTCCATAGAATAATATGTTATTAGGTCAATTCATTCGTGGTATTGAAGACATTAAAAGGAAAAAAAGAAGAAAAATTTCACCTGTAGGATAAGTCAATAGTATGAACCACCCCTATACATGAGTATTATAATTGTTTTAATGTGTCTAGTTGTGCAAGTAGATTTTGTGGAGTATTTTGCTTGTCTATCAAGAGAGTCATTTTGTTGTTTTTTCCTTGTTTGGATGTTTGCTGTTGGTTGTTTTTTTTTCTTCTTTCTTATCACATAGTAGAAAAGTAATGTGATTAATGAGCAACTTGAGTTAATTGGGGAAAAAATTGAGATAAACAAGTTCCCCTTCTTCCTCATCTTTGCATATTAGCTCCAATTGAGACTCTATCCACAATGAATAATTAAGTAGTAAAAATTAAACTTGCGGTCATATAATTGCAGTATAAATGAATGTGTATGCGTTCTGTGAAAAGATTTATTTTAGTGGTTAGAATAAACCTTGAGATGTAATTTCATCACATTACTAATGAAGTGTTTACATTGAGCTAGACATTACTGACAGCAGTAGCTGGCAGTCCTTACAGAGGCCTGGTTTTGAAAAAAACTGCAAATGTGTGACTCTGAAGTGTTGAAGTGTTACTCCCAGTGTTGGTAACAGGACGTAAGAGCCAACACAGTGTCCTCTTGGGGTTGGTGCCAGCTGATCCATTCACAGCTGTAAGAAGAAGATGGGTCTCCAGCACAGATTTCATCATCACACTCTGGTACCTATCAGTAAATTAGGCTAATTATATCTTTAGGCTACTGATGTCTGTATAGTTAAAAAAAAAAAAAAAAAAGAACAGGAGGGGGGGAAATTAAGGTTTAGCAGGGCTTTCTTTGATACCATTCATCATACCCACTTAACCTTTAAAATAAATCAGCCGGTCAATGTGTCTTTTTCAGCCAATCAATATGAAAGAAAGAAAACGGCATGCCTCATGGCTGACTTCTCTGCCCTCGAATGGCCTGACTTTTTGATGTCAAGTGTAGAGCTCTCACAACTGAGTTGAAATGAAACGGGACCGGACACCACAGTGATGGGCAGCACTAAGAGAACTGCCCTGAAAGACCATTTGTTTGAGAGCATCCCCTGTAGTAATCACCTTGGAACAATAAGCAGTGGGGAGCTGAGCTTCCCAGCCCCTGTGTGGGTGCGGGGAGGAGGGCTGTTGCTCCTCGTGGCTTTTCTGCAGGACCTCTAAGTGTTTGCAACAGACTCTATCATTTAATAGGATCATTATGACATTTCCAGAAATAGAATTCAGGCTTTTTTGTAAGATAAGAGGATAAGTTGGTTGGGTTTGTCACGTCCTTTGTTTTTATAGAATTAGTTTTGATGGATGAAGCAGTGGTGGGAGAGACCTGAAGTTCATGAGTGATATTTATTTATTGCACTGCGTGTTCTTTTGTGGTAGCAGTTACTCAGCCATACAAATTAAAAAGTCACTTCTAAATCAACTTAGAAGAAAGATCAAGAGTTTCATCAGAAAAAAAAAACCAACCTTAAACAAAAACCTCTCCATATGAACGCTTCTAACTACCACATCCATTACTTCATGACTGTTTCCTGGGGGCGAAAGGATGTTTTATTCTTCAGGCACAGTCGGTATCCCTCTCTTCTGCTAAGAAAGTGCCACCCTCTGTAGGTTCTTTAAAATGTTCACACCTGACCATTGGAAGTGACTCAGCATCCCCCAGACATCTCCTGTGAGCAGAATGCTGCAGTAATAAGTGAGTTTTGTTCATTAATGCTAGGAGCAGCAGCCAGTTTTGTACATTTTCTTTGTGTTTCTACTGAAAGAAAAAGCAATTTCTCTGGTCTCTTCCTATTCAAGAAATCAAGTAGCACTTGCTTGGAAAGTATTGGCTTCAATGATACTTTTTCTGAATATTCAGAAGAGGGTTTTCCTTAACAAAGGCCATATGCATATTGTGGGATTTTTTACTATTTTTAGAAAGAAATGCACACGGATTTCAGTTTGGAGTTAATAGCTTAGAAAAACATCTAGATGGATAAACCAAATACACATGTAATAGTTACAAGATCGAGTCATAATTAAAATCCAGAGAGAAGACACTCAATAAATCAGAGTGCAGAGGAGCCAGATGTTGTCTGTTTAGGGCAGTGGTGGAAGCTCCATGCAGCCCTCAGAGATGAAGCTGATATTTTGTGGACAGCAAAATACGCTTTTCTAATGGCATCTGCCTGACTGCCTCATGCCAGAATGAGCCCACCTCTGGGTTTTGCTGCTCTTCATCCTAAGGGTACCTCCTTTCAGCCTTCTGCAACTGTGCCGTTTATGCAGCCTGGTAGTTTTAGAAGAATGGAGGAGGAAAGAATTTATTTCCTTTAAGAGGTGGTGGGATGCTGCTGGTGAGGGACTGCATCCTGCCTCAAAGAACTGTGCCACTGCTGTAAGTGTTTTGCAAAAACAGTTTTGTTTTAAAGCAGAATGGAAAAAAATAAAAAATGATTTATCAAGGCTGATGCTATCTGCACTCAGGAGTAATTTGATCATAACCCTCTTTATATCTGTCTCTTCCCCTGCCTGAAGTTCCCTACCTTAAAATGAATTTGTTCCTGAGACTGCTCACAGAGGTAATCTAAACTGGTCCTTGCTGTCAATGACACATGTATAATGGCATTTTATGGCTTGTTTTAGCCAGCCTGCCTGAGGAATCCTGTTGCTAATTGGTGTGTTAGTAGCTGCCCACAGCCCTGGGGACAAAGCAGCACTGGGGCTGCGGAACCATGGGATGGGCTCCTACCCACTTCACAGGATGCACATCCATCCCACGGGACATCCCTGCTCCCTGCAGTCCCATTCAAAATCCCTGGGAAACACAGGGTGAGGTGAGCTCTCACCCCCCAAGCCCCTGCTCTGCAATGCAGGTGCTACCAATGGGGGGTAAAATGCAAATTTTATTGCAGCAACACAATGTTTTCCTTTTGGATTCTGGGTTTTGTGTGCTTTCGGAAAGCATTTGGCAGCCACAGCAAGTATGTTTACAAAAAGAGCAGAACTGGTAAAGTTCAGGTTCGTGTTTGGATTCAGCCCCAGCAAACTGAAGCTGAAGCTGTGCCAGACGTTTGAAGCTGCCAGACGACAGTTCATCTCAAACAGAAAGCTGAAGAGGGGGAAAGAAATTTGTCAAATGTATTCCATGTGGAATTTCAGGCAATTTAATTTGATTCACTACACTCTGAAATGTCTTGGACTTCCCTATTGTTTCTTTACTTTAACACTAAATTTGATACCTTCTGGGATCGGCAGTGCTTTGTGCTGCATTCGTCACATCCTCTAATTTACTGGCTTTAGTCTCTCTTTGTTTTAACTGACAATACTGAGCCCTGCCAAAAGCTCTCTGTTAACTTTAGGGTCGTTTGAGTCCTGCGGTTGTTCTTCAGGGGAGGGCAGCACTGCCTTTCTTGGGGGGAGGACTACTACAGTAAGAAGGGGCAAAAGGGGTAAATGGGAAAAGGGAAAGGAAAAATGATAGTTTTCATCTGTGTGCCTCCATCTGAAGCACCTGTGGGTGAATTTCCTACAGATTCAGTGGGCACTGCAGCCTGGCCCCGGGGCAGGAGCACCATGGCTCTCTCCAGCTATGCAGCCACTCTATCTCTCTACTTCCCCTGTATTTATTACCCTCTGAAGTGCAGCTCTGGTATGGAGGCCACTTCTCCAACTCTTTCTGACCAAGTGCCAGAAACAGAACCTAGAACCTCTGCATCTGTAGATGAAGCTGCCTGAATTTGTCCAAATGTCAGAGCAGTGGAGCCCACACCATTTAAGTTCAAATAATATTCATTTCTCTTGAAACCTATAGACTTGTGTAGACTCTGTATATTCTCACAGATTAAAAAAAAATAGAATAAAACCATCCAATTTTAATATTCTTGCCTGAACCATCTATTAATTTAGTATATTGTGACTGACCTCCCTGGATCAGTGCACGTTTGCTCCCTCAGCTGGGTTCAGGAAGACAAGAACAGCCAAGCCCAAAGTTGTCTCACAAGTCAATAGCGAGGAGTTCAGTGCCTTTACTGGTGTGTCTGATTATTTTTTTTCCTGACAAGTGCAGCTTCTGTATCTAGGTGTTGAGGGTTTGTCTTGTTGAAGGGCAGGAAAAGAGAAGGGCTGGAGGCTATCTGACACGGCTGCAGTCAGAGCATCTCTTTCAGATTCTCTTCTTAGGCTGTAAAAATGGTCTACGCTCACGTATTTTTTTTTCTCCCTGAAATCTTTTGGCAGCTCCCTGTGAGTTTCAAATACAGTTCTGGCAAGTTGAAAGGATGGATGTGGGACAGTGGAAGAATCCTCGGGGCTGTAGGTGGGGCTGGTGGAAGCAGGCAGGGCTGCCTGCAGTTGTGCAGATGTTGTGCGTTGCCCATCTCCCACCTCTGCTCCAAATGTTGGATGTTTCTGACAGGGGCAGGGCTGAGGCTCCGCTCTTCCCAGGAGCTCTCAGAAGTGCTCGGTGCAGCACTTCCCCGCCCCAGCCACCCCATAGCTTCTCCCCAGGATGCTTCTGCACCAGGAGGCTGCATGAACCTAGAAGCTGCCCTACGATGACATAAGATCTTCCCTTTATAATTATGCTGCTGTAAAATCTGTAGCTTTTTTCTCAAGAAGTTTGTAGTGATGTTTAAAATCTGTTCCCATGTAAGCATTTTGACAAACATGAGAGCGCTGTGAAAATCATTAGTGCTAAAGGTAAATCCTCCAAGTAAAGTACCCTGGGATTTATGTACTCAGTGCTGTAGTAATAATAATTAAAATGCATACTACTGCAGGTAACTCCCACAACTTGCACTTTGCTCTGAAGCTGAGAAACTCGTTGAATAGTCCATGGGGTCAATCAGTCCATCTTGTTTGGAGAGTTAATCATAGAGAGGCTGTGCAACATGACCAGCGCTGAAACAGGTTTGTTTACTGATGCTTAATCAGAGAACCCAGACTCTCCTGTAGAGTGGCGAGAGGTTTGTTTCTACTTAGCCTTTAATTGCAAAATGATCTCATTAGTGCCACAGTGAATCTCAGTACTATCCTATAGATGCACAGGTTAGCAGAAATGCTAAGTCACAGCTTGAACAAGTGATGGAGCACCAGTTGGGAAGGCAGGGCCAACCCAGGGGAGCTCAGCTGCATGCAGTGCGCCTGAGTGACCAGAAGGAGTGGAGCCAGGATCCACCCCTTCCCAGACCTCATTTAAGGGTTGCAGTGGAGGTAAGGTTGTCTTGCTGAAGATCTTGGCGTATCTGAGGCCTTCTAAAGATAAGTGGTTTCTTTCCTTTATTTCTGTGCCTATGGCTGTTGCATTTGAGCAAATCCTCATTCATTGCAGTCTGGGATCTTGCTGCTCTGCTGTCGTTGCTGCACTTTCCATTGCATTAGATGTGGAATTTAAAGAAGAGCAAAGAGCAGAAATGGTTGCCCACAAGAAGTTAGCATTTGCCAGGAAGTATTGTGCTGTAGATATTTTCAAGATGAACTGGACCAGGCTTCTCTTTATTTGCCTTTACATCCCAAACAAAAGCTACAGCTGCTCATCCCAGTTGCTTTTGTTCTACCTTATGTTTAAGAACAGAAGAGGACTGTTGTAATGAAACCCCTATGATGGGGTTCTTAGGGGAAGATAGAAGTTTCCATTGAAAACAATAATAGAAGTAAACAGGACACTTACTATGATATTCACTGCAGAAAGAGGTAATCCTCTGAGTTATCCCAGCTCAGGGCTGCCTTTCCCTCTCCTTGTTAAGGGCTTCAGGCCATATAAGTGTCATTCTGACTGGCCTCTGGCATCAGTCCTTGGCTCATTTTTTAAATGTCTTGATAGTGGAGAGGGAAAGTAACAAGCTCTCTGATTAATAAGCAAATCTTGGGTAAAGCAATCGCTGCCAAAATAGGTGCTGGAAACCCAGAGGTGAGGTTGAGCCTCCAGAGTAAAGTTTTGAGCATAGAAAGCAGTGAATAGCATCCTTAATGTGGGGTGCTAATGGATGCAGGTTCAGGTCCCTGTACTGGGGAAAATCCAGTGTGAGCTCACTGCCTCTTGAAATCTGGATAGTGTCTCCCTTTGTGGCAAGCTTCTGGCTTGGATTTAGGAAATTGGGGGTCAGATGACTCCCCCCAACCCGATTCTAAATACCAAGAAGAGAATAGAAGGCAATATTCCATTTACTAACACTGGTTTCTAATCAGATAAAAATAAGTGACAGTGTAGGATGAATCCCTCTACTAACTGCCAGAACATGTCGATTTATCAAATTTTTCCACTGTTGCTCTTTTTTGAGCTAGCCTCAGAGCTGACAGTGTGTGTTTTACAGTGCAGCAAGGTAGATTGATTGATCCTAAATAGAAAAGCCTTTGGGGTCTCTAGCTGATGTTTTAGCTTCAGAAAAAAAATCCTGAATAAAGCATGTTAATGTAGAGAAAGGAGCCTGCTTTAATTGGACCAACTCCTGGCTTGCTGAAAATTAATGGCTGGCTGGCTGTTGCCACAGTGATTCATCTTTTCTATCATGTTCTACAGTCCTTCTCTCCAGGGGGTCTCTACTCCCCTCCAATTCCAATACCAAAAGTGAAATACACGTTTTTTTTTCCCCTTTAAAAACATATATTTTAGTTGAATTGGCTTCAAGTAAACGAGAAATAGCACTGGTGGGAGTATGAAAGAGGCAGGCAGTGTCTGGGAATTGGAGTTTGTTTACTGTAGGGCTGGTTTTGTTTTGTTTGAATGGGATTTAGATCTTTTTTTAATGTACTCTCAACTCCTCATTGCTACTGGCTGACTGTACAGGTGACAGAATGGCTTTCTAAGGATCCCAACTTCAATGTGCTGGAAGTTATTGTTCCTTTTCATTTTATCTGGCCGCGGAAACAGGAACCGTATGTAAGCAAGAGCTGTTAAAAATGAATGTAAAACTGGAAATGGTGTTGAAAGCATTTTGGTGGCTCTGGAAATAAATAGATGAATTTTCTGTGTAGCTGTACCAAATCCACAGATATATACGTATATTTTTTTTTTCAATAACTTACTGTACATGAAGAGGCTTGCAGTTTTGCCCATAAAACCTGTTGGAGGCAGTGCTGGTTGCAGCAAACACAACAACCTGCAACTGAACTTGAGGTAGTTAGAAGTTTAATAGCATGGGTCCAAATCCTGCATGGATTAGTTGATTGTGGAGGGGTTGGGATCTGGAATTTGAAGTGGTGAAATTCAAAATATACTTCTAAATGTAAAAAACTACTTTATGTACAGTTTCAAATCTGTCTTACTGCTGGAGATGTATCCTACTACTGCTCACTGGCTGTTTCAGAAGTGTCACCAGTTGACTAGAACATGGAGTTACTTCTAACAAGTATACAATGGGTTGAGAATGTCATGAATTTTGTATTACTGCATATTCTGTACAGGACAATTCACTGTAACTGCAGATTACAAGACAAAGAAAGATTTTGTTGAACATAATTACACTTGGTGACTTGTTATGTTAACTTATTGTTATTCCAGTAAGGCAAATATTAGCAGTCATAGCTCAGAGATTGTAAATAATCCTCTGCAAAATTGGTTGTGATGTTTGACATTGACCTGAGATATGGAAAACAGATAAAACTGCAGCAGATTTCTTTATTATTAATTGCTGGGAAGTAACATAAAGAAGATGGTAAATCATGCTGAATATTTTCAGCAGCTGATAGATGTTGGTCAGTTTGTTAATTCTGATAACTCATTCATTTGTTGTTGTTTTTTATTCTGTGAACACTTACAAATAATCAATGCTTTACAAAGGGTGCTGGCATGCATGCTTTTTATATACAGTTCTATACCAACCAACGCATCCCTTTATTTCAAATGTTTTTCTGTATCAAAGCATTTTCTTAAACTGTGTACTGTTAAACTTGATCACTGGGGATATGTGTATTAGAGCTGTTTGAATTGCTGCTCTTACCATTTTACCAGGAGAGTTTGGTTCTCCCACAGTACTATAAATATTAAATAAAGACACTAAGAGTTTATTAGAGTAATATTTTTTATGGGGATGTGGTTGGAAAATGTAACCCATAAAATTAGGAGGGCAGGTTGGAAATTATACATTGTTTTTATCAGGTTTTACAGCTGTTGTTTTTTTGTGTTTATGCATTGTTTTTCTGGTTCAGAAGGAGAAGGGCTCAGAGTATTTTATTAACTGAGTAGCAAATATAGTTGTGCATCATATGAGAGTATTGGATTCACTGTAAGCAGGATGAGATGGAAAGAGCACTCAGGACTTATGTTATATTGCTTGTGAGTGGATTGGCTTAAATTAAGTTTTGTTTCCACAAAACACTGAAACAGCAACATCTCCAGGTATTTTCTAGTAGTCAAAGCTTGCTGTACCTCTGTACATTTGTCCTTTTAGTACAAGAGAAAGAGGATCCTCTTTCCTTCCTCTCAGCATTAGACTTTGTAAATAAAATATTCATTCCTGGAATTCCACCAAAGCATTTCCATTTCTCCATAGCACTCTGTTTTATGAAGCAATTTCTGCCATAAGCTGTGCGGCATTCCTTAATTTTTTTTAACCTTGTGCCAATTTTGGAAACTTGCTTCTGTGAAGTGCCTGTGAAAGTCCATTTTCCAACTTAAAACGTTTTATCTATTTGGTTAGCGGATGATTGAGGGGAGTGCACTTCAGCAGTTCGAATGAGAAACCAGGGGCCTGAATTTCAGGATTCAGTTCTCAGCTTTGCTTATGGGGTGATATGCACGTGTTTTGGTGAAGTGAGTGGTTTGGTGCCTATTCTTAGACAGCAGGTTCCTATCTGCTGAGAAAGTCTTTTCATTATTTTATCTGTTGTGATACACATGGGCAAATGCTGTCACCAGCCTGCTAACGTGGCTGGGCACTGGTGTTGGGAGCACTGGGCCATAAGTACCAATGTAGTAGGTGATCGCATGAAAGGGACACTTTTGCACAGGCCCCAGGACTCTGCAGTTTGCCCAGACAACCAAAATTCCCAGAGGTGACAGTGAAGCCATCCTCCTATGAGTGACACTGACAAGGGTGGACTTATGGTTCAGGTTTGTCGCAGTCACGCCGGGTGTGCAGAGACAACTTGAGGAGGAGAGGAGATACTGCAGTAAATAGGGGGATGCATTTGCTGCTTTGAAGTTTATCTGGAATGAAACAACTTTGCAGTGCTAATAATCAAAACCATGGTGTAAAACAGAGTCCTGAAGGGACTTGTCCTGAGCTGTGGGATGATGGTGTGCCAGGGAGGAGTATGTTCTAATAAATAAGTATTATCCCTCTTGCTCCTCCTGCCCTGTTCAGCTTGCCAGAGGGGGCACTTTTTAATGGACTAGGAGAAGCTAACGGAGAATCCAGAAGGATAAGGCTTAAAGTCAGTTCTTTGGTTTATACCATTTATAGTCCTATTAAATTCAATGCATTTCTCAGGCATTTGGAGGGCAAGGAAGTTCAGTGTATTCGTATGTCTTTCAAGATCCTCACTTGATCATTTGACTCTGTCCAGCTAGCTTAACAAGCTAAATAATAAAAGGGAACAATGCAAAACTTGTTGAATTTTTTTACCCTGTGTCTTTTTTGAAGAAAGATCCCAGTTTTTTTTCTCAGGTGCCCAGCAGTTTGCTGCAGACTCCTGCAGCTTTTTTTCCCGTCGCTCAATACCTATTTCGGCATACATCAAATTGTTGTATTTCTTCCTTTCATAGAGAAGCAATTAAAAATGATGAGGGTAAAGGGTTAAACCTAAAAGCCTGCTAATGAGGGTGCCTTCTTGGTTTTCTTTTCATCAGGCATTTGATGCTGTTTTCAGCATAAGCTTTCGATAAGCATCACTGAACATTTTTCCAGAGTATATTAAAAAAAGTTTTCTTTTTCACCATCCTGTAAAAATGATAGATGTGTGGCTCTGCTGTTTATCTGAAACCCTAATTACTGATGCTCCCGCTTTTGAATGTTAAATTCATGCAGTGTTCTTTAGACTTCAAACTGGTCAGAGAAAGATGGATTTGTGTCCACAGAGATCTAAGTCTTGTAAACAGAGCCGATGTTTGTTTATTTATTAAATTATTTCAGAGTCAAGAGTTGCATCAACTGCAAATTGCATAGATTTACATCTTGCTAAAGGAATGAAAGAAAAACAAAATTTTCTGCCAGTGGTTGAAATTTTAGTTTCTGTCTCCATGAGAGCAAAGAGGAGAAGGAAGTGGGACTTAAGGAAAGGACATCTCCATATTTTCGAGCTGTAGCTTTTGTTACAGAAGAAGAATTTGATTATTTTTTTCCAATACATACATATGTATCTGGTAAAATATTAAATATGTAGATATGCAAATATATATGGACATAGATAAATATGTAAGTGTATATATGTTTATATATATGCAAGTGAAATGATTCTCTGTAGGCATATAGCATTCCAAAAAATCATTTCCCAGGGAAGCAAGGAGGACAACCACAGGATTACTAATGTCAGCCATTGCAGCCATGTGGTGAAAATGTGAGCAGTTCATCCGTACTGTGTTGCAGATGTGTTTTCTATGCTGTGTACAAATGGTGCCTAGAGCAGTAGCAGCAGCAATACCTAACAGCAGCTAAACACTGTGGTCCCTAGTATTCAGGCCTTGATGAGTTTCTGAATTGCCTCCCCTGTGAGGCTGAAATCATCTGCAAAGCCAGGCTCGCTTCTTTATTAGCACTGGTTGTAGGAGAATGTTTGCTTTGAGATCTGCTTGTGGGCATCTCTCACAGCTTCCTTGCCACAAGCTGAGGGAAAGCAGAGGACTTAGCAGGGAGGACAGTTAGCAATTGTTGTGTTTGTTGTACTGCTTTCCATAAGACAGGGAGTGATTGTGTGTTCTGCTTTGTGCCTTGGCAGCAAGGCACAGGCGTTACTGGTGGCACTGAGTTTTGAACATCACCAGGCAGTCACAGGGGTGAACAGATATCAGGTGAAATCAATTTGTTAATTCACATTCATGCCTTGTGACTTGTAGGGCCCACTGCTGCCAGTGTAAGGCTGAGACTGGGGTTGGGTTGACTGCTGGGCTAGCCTCCAGAGCAGAAGGACACTGGGGCCTCAGTGTCTGCTGCTGAGGCACGCTGCCACCTGCTAGTGTAGACATGGCCATAGGTGCATGAGGCCTTAAAAACATACAGCAGTGAGCAGCCAGCTCCTGGGGTACTACCGAGGTGGGCTGCAGCCTGCCTGCTGCTGCTCAGGCTGTTGTACGCTGTGCAGCCTCTGGCCATGACTAAGGATGGAATTCGGATGTCCTTGAAAGCTTTCTCTGCTCACAGCTCCTGAGGACTCTTGAGTGGAGCTGGCTGTGTGATTCATTGCTGCATCCCTCTACCTGTGCTACCTGAGAGCGCAGTGTGGAGCGGAGACGTTGCTTGTTTAAAAAATTAGACATAATTTCTCTCAGGATTTTCTCTGTCTCTAGTCAAGTTTGTTTTAAACTAATGGAAGTAATTAGCAAGGCACAGAGGGACTTTGTCTAAGAGGTAGCCATATTTAGATAATGGAGCATAAAAGTCGACACAGTGACATATGACACAGAGCAGCATATTGGAGCAATGCTCTGTGTCTTAAGCAGATGTTTAAGTACTTTGAGTCCTGAAATCACTGCATACGCATAGGAAGAGATTTTTTTTTATCTCTAACTCTTACTACACTGCAGGGCTGGCTTTCCTTCTCAGTAAAATCAAAGAAGGCTCTGAATTTTTATTAACATGCAGTCATTATCACTCCTTTCTCTCTTCTTCAAATGTCTTTTTGTATATAATACGTTGGAACTTCAGGAGGTATGGATGGAAGTTGCTTTTTGCACTGCCATTATATAGCAGAAGATTGCAGTAATGCACCAGCTGATGTGCCTTGTTTCTAACAATGCTGATGGCGCAGAGATGAGAATAAATAACGTATTAGCAGTAAAGCACTCAATGTGTTTGCACCTACTTGTTATAGCTGTGAATGCAAGGGAGCTTTGCAGAAGTTCCTGGGAGATGGAGGAATGCCACAGGGCATGGGACGTCTCCCTGGTGGCACCGACCACCCCTTGTGTCCCTGAAACCACCCCAGCTTCTTGCAGGTGCCAGCAAACTGCCTGTGTTTGGCCTCATTTGGTGCTTTCATGAATCGTTATTTTTCAGACTAGCCTAAAACTAAATGAAGTCATCATGTGGGGTTGTTGGCTGTGTCTTTACTGTCAGTGAACAAAGCCTGGTGCGGATCTGAGCACTGGCCTGAGATTGTTCCTGCAGTCAAATCAGTGATAGAAATTATCCCCAGTACACCATTTAGAACACTTTGTTTTGGGAGATAAGGAACTTTGGCCTTCTGTTTTGTGCCAGCTGACCCCAATCCTGAGCACTGACTTGCTTTCTTATTCATTGAGCCTGATGGAAGTTTCACCATTATAAGACAGAAATCCCCCACTCCGGACTGCTGAATATCAACGCCTTGCTGTGACAGACAGTGATTAAAAAGCAAGGATGCCAAGAGCTTCAATCTGTGGTCAAAGTAGCAATTAAGTAATATCCTGTCTTTTAGAGAAATGGTGGCCAACGTTTCATTCAAACTGTGAGTGATGCAGGAGATGCTGCTTCCTATTACACTGAAAAGCATTTGTTATGGTTCTGGAGATAGAAAGCAGAGATAACTGGTCAAATGTCTGGACTAAAGCATTTCAGATGAGATAGGCATGGAGCTTATTTATTGCAGGCTGAGCTACAGTAAAGGTAAAGACAGCAAACCCCTGCTTTCCAAGGCAAAATGGAGGGACTTTGTTTTCCCCAGCTTCCAGATTTAAGGAGAGCCTAGTGCTGTAGACTGTAACAATGAAATTGCTTAAAAGCACTGCACACACTTTTTTTATATACTAGGTAACTTTATCTGTCTTCTTTTTTGTAAATCAATGTCTGACAGTTACTGTTTGTGCTTAATAATTTACTGCAGCATTAGCTAACAGTTCCTACCACACGCACATAGAAATGTACTGATGATGTGGTTTAACTCAATATGCAGCCTGGAAAGCCTCTGTAAATGTATGGTTATGGCATGGGTACAGCATCCTGATGAGGGAGGGGTCACTTTGAAGGAGGCAAAAAGGAGTTCTGTAGTCAAGAAACCTTTACTGAGATGGTTGGTGTCAAATTGGCTCCAGGAGCTCCTCTGGCCTGGGCTGCCTCTGAGCTCCTTCTCCCACTGCAGCCACCTTACTAGTTTGTCCTGTGCAAAGTGTCTGCTGAAGCTCCAACACCTGGGCCAGCAGATTTTGCTTTGTTCAGAGCAGGCAAGGAGCATTGTGAAGCACTCAGAAGCCACAGCATTTGAGAAGCCAAGTAATGTTCCTAGCTAGAAAGCTCTGTATCCATTCACACTCACTTGAGATATTTTTATGGGTACAATATGTTTTCTTTCACCACATGTGTGTTCCACCCTGTGGATTACTTGAATGGCAGAAAGTGTTTTGTTTCCTATGTGATTAGCTGCAGGTTCAATTTCTATCAGGTTTGTCAATTTTGTCATCTAATAGTTTGGGTTGCTTTTTTTCCAGCCTAATGTATGTGACATGCTTCATAATGCCAATAAAAACAGTTTTCAAACTAGACTGTAAATGTATTTGACCGAAAAATGCCAAGAGTAAAAATACCATCTACTGGGGAGCTTGGATCTGATGGTGCAGGCTTTTAAATGACAAGTTGTAATTTGTGAAGCAAAGGTTTACAGTTCCGCTTGCTGTAACATGAGTGGTTATCCAGCGTGGGATTGCAGCTCTGGTTGTGGGGGCTCGCTTCTAGCAGCAGATGCACTCCCCAAAATGGCTTAAATTTTCCTTCTTTAATTTTTTTGTTTCTTTATTTCTGATAACGGAATTGTTATGGGCTTTTAAATTTCAGTTAAGAATGTGCAAATAGGCTATCTGGTAAGTAGGTTATTGAAGGGTTAGGGAAATGGAGAACATTTCGTGCAAAAAAAAATACCCACGGTGTGGGTAATAGACTCCAGTCGAATTTAAAAGATAATGGCGACAAGGGAGAAATCCACTTGTAGAAATGGGGAACAGCTGTGTTTGAGATCTAATGAAACTGTATCAAATACTTTAAAAATGGCTTACAACTTCTCCAGGGAATGGAGATTAAGCACAAGAGCGCTCCTGAAAGGTCGAAGAAACAGTTAAATCATTTCCTTGATGGTTATTAGAGATATAGAAGACATCAGTGAAAATTAAACGTCTGAAACTTTTATTTGATTGCTTTCCTTATCACACCAATCTCACACTTTTTTTCTATCTCTTGCTCTCTGTTCTAGTAAAATTTAATAACTGTGCCGGTAACAAGGGAGTTCTGTATGAAACCAACAGCCTGGACTTCAAGGTGAGAGCAGATGGGACCGTGTATGCTGTCCACCAGGTGCAAATGGCCTCGAAGCAGTTGATCCTGATGGTGACTGCCTGGGATCCGCAGACCCTGGGCAGGTGGGAGGCGATCGTCAGGTTCCTGGTGGGAGAAAAGCTGCAGCACAGTGGACACAAGGTAGGGATCTTTTCAGAGCTCTTATTTCTTTCTTCCTTTGACTCTGTTCCCAGACCTTTAAAAGTCATAGGATGGAATATAGCATTGATTTTCTTATCAGGTCTGTGCTTCTAGGGGATTTGTCTAGTTGGAAACCACCATAAGCAGTAGCAACTTTCTTGCAAATGGTTTACTGATGCTTGCTTTCTTTGTTAGTCTCATATATGTAGCTCAAAAGCAGGAATCTTTCCCTGCCCAGCAATGGAAAAATTATTGCCTCAGTTAAATACAGCCATGGGCTGTGCAGCCCCAATGAAAACTGTTCACTCACACACACAAATTCCTCTGGTCTGCTCTTTGTGTAGCTGTCTCTGGCCCACCTCTTCCATATCATCTTCTGCAGAAGCAGTTCTTCCTTGTCAGTGTAAGTCTGGGCTGATCCTGTGCAACACTGATTAAGTGTGGTTACACTCTACATTTAAAAAATAAAAAAGCAATTCTTCATTGGCTGGTCAGCTGTATTTAAGCACATTGCTAGATTTGAGGTTATGTTTAGGGTAAAAATGGCAGGAAATTGGCTGAGGACCCGATTTATTGCTGAGTCTTGAAGACCTTGTAGAGCAAGGATGAAGGTGGGTGTCAGCTGGGAATGGACAGGCAGGGCCAATTGGCCGTGGCTGCAGATTGGATTAATGCACTGCGGCGGCTGTCACAGCAAGCCTGGCCTCTCCTCTCTGCAGAGGGCAGAGGAGGAGGAGGGAGAAGCTTTCTGTGCTTTGGTGTAAGAAAGCCGCAGCATTTGGGAAGACTTGTATCACGCGTGAGACATGATGGAAAAGACTTGGAGAGTCTTAAATCCAGTAGTCACCCAGTGGGCTGACCCCTGAGGTTTTGCGTGGCTTAGAGTCACATAAGTACGTTTCTGCTTCTCTTCAGTAAAATTCTGGCTTGTGCGAGATATAATTAAGCCCTGTATGTTATGTCAGCTGTATTTGCCATTTTCTAACCAAAGAAATACTGCTTCCTTCTAAAAGTAATTAAATATTGAAGGAACAAAGTAAGGTGTCTTATATACAGCTTTAAATTCCTTCTTGGTGTAGCAGAAAGAAAACTAAGTACACATTGGTCCTTTAGTAAAATATTTGATTGGAAATTCATCTGATGTTAATATAAGCTGAACTCTGGTTCAGAAATAAAGAGAGTTAAGCTTTTTAAAATTCATATCCCTCCTTTCTAAAAGCCTTATTAGTGTACAGTTTGAGGCTGGGAAAATATGAAAAACGCGACTAATGACAAGGTCACAAGGAGTTTTATTGTGAGTCCCTACAGTAGGCATCTGAGTTCTGTTTTATTTAAATGCTTGTGCTTTTTGCAAGCAAAATAATCCTTTGTTTACTAAAGTAAGAAATATAGTTATGAGTTCATTTCAAAAATAATAGTGTTTATGTTAAAAAAAACACAACAATATCCAATACAATGTGTTTCAGGCCGTGACCCTAATATACTACATCTCATGGCTTTTACTGGAAACAGATTTCACATTTGTTTTTGTGAGGTACAACATGACTCAAGCCAAACTACACGACTGTTTTAAAGACTCCTCTGACTATTGTGGTATATTCACACTGTAGGGATGGAAAGTATAAGAGAGAAGGGAGGAGATGAGAGATAGGGGCTCTCTTTCTTTTCTGAATCATCATTGAAAGGGAAAATCTGAATTTAGTTCACAATTACCCAAGAATTAAAGCTTCATGAAAACATTATCCTGTCTGGAATGGCTGTTATCAGACATTTGGCAGTAGTACAGAATGAATGTTATAGGAAAAGTTGACATAGGGAGTAAAACCTATAGCCTGCCTGCAGAACGGAGGCGGTGTTCTGCTTCCCGGGGGATACAGAGGATATGACCCTCAGAAACATCTTTCTTTGTGTTTGTGGTCCTTTATTATCACAGTATATAGGAATGTTAATTCCCGTGGCAGATTTGGAGAGCTTTGCTGATGGCCAGTGTGTCCTCAGGGTGGGTGGTGAATTGGTTCAGGATGGCTGCTGTCAGGACAGGCATCCCCTTGTGCGCCTTCATCGCAAAATCAGTGTTTTTGGAGTCTACACTTGTGCCTCAGATCCCACAGCTGTGCAGTTTCTCTCGGTGTAAGCTGACATTATGATGGTGAGTGGTCCAACACAACAGCTTTCCCTCCTTCTTAACATTGGCCTTATAAATGTGCTAATTGCATTCGATAACTGAATAACCTGGGAAAATTTGCAAATTTTTGCTCCCAGCTGCTGTAATAAAAAAATTGTAATGACTACAGTAAAACTTAATGCTAGGAGGATGAAATGATGGCAAGGAAGGTAAATATTTAAAATGCATATTTTATGATATCTGAAGCATACATTTTCCCCTCCTCCTCGGAAAACACTCAGGTAAACTTATTTCTGGTTAAGGCAAGTGGTGTTAGTAACTCTAGGAACTTTTTTTTGTTCAGTCTTGCAGGAAACATGATAGCAATTCAATTAGAAAATGCAAATGAGGTCACATATTTCCCACAAGGAGTGACAAATTACCCCAGAGGAAACCGAGTGATATTCTAGCATAACAATAAATACTTAAGATAAAGTTTCTTACAGTGTTCTTGTCTAGCTGTCTGTTGTTGCAATTTAAAGTATCAATCAGACCTGTGGGTATAATTTGGATAAAGAAGAGAAAGAAAGAAAAGGAAAAAAAAGTTGTTTATGAAACAATATTAAGTCATTGTGGCTTGTGTCAGCATTTATGAAAGATAAACTTGAGTGGGATAATGCTCCAGAAGAAAACAAAGTAAAGCCAGACTTGACTTATCTGGAATTAGCAGTGCGATGTCTTCTTTCCTGAGAGTGCAGGCTATTATGTATAACAATTGGATATTGATTTAACCACAAGTCCAAAGATTGTTTGTGAACGGTGACATTGCTAAGACCTCAGTCTTGAGAGTGCCCTCTGCTTCTTATTTGCAGAAACTCAAGTTGCCTTAAGTGCACAAATGCACACAGAGTGCTTTGTGCTTCACTTTCTGCACTACCCCCACGTCCATGCCGTCCAAGCTCTACTCATCACTCCTTACTAGTCAGCATCCTCTGCTCTCAGTACTAACGTGCCCCATCTGAAGTTCTGGCCCACTCTTTTTGGACTTTATTTTTCAGTGCCTGCTTGCATCTGACCATTTGTTTGGTTAGTTTTCTGGCAAATTTCCTCTTTATTAGTTTTCCTGTTTGTCTCTCAATCTCAATCCATGTTTTAAAATTGAGATCATAAAAGCACAGGAAAAGAGCTTGGAAATGCAGGATAAATTCAGTACATGTAGGATGCTGGTTGTCTTTTCTGCCAGTGACTTACCTTAGGACAAAATATTGTTTTACTTGAATCATGTTTGTGTGAACTTAAATTTCTCACTGTTCTAGCTTCTCAAATTTTGACCATGTAAATGTGTAAATTTTTGTAATGTTAAATCACTGGAAATTGTGCAATTAAAGTCTCACAAATATATGGGCATGCAGCTAGTGTTTAAAACACTGAGAAATACTGTCAAAAAACAATGCTTGCTTAAGCCCAGGTTGTGTTTTATTGTCTCGTCTTATTTGGGGCTTTTTTCATTACTCAGGTAGGAATCCACAGCCATACAATATGAATGTGATTCTTACAGCCAGTTTTTTTGATTTAAAGCCTTTAAATAATCATCTCTGGCATTTTACCTAGCTGAGATTTTAAATTCCAATATGGCTTTTTATTGCTGATCACAAATACAAAGGTCTCCAGGCAAGGAAAAGGCTTATTCAGCACTGATCATGTTTATGACCTCAGTTATTGCACTAGCCAGGATGCCCTGTACAGGGCTGGAAGCGATGAAGACATATCCTTCCCTTGATGGAAGAAAATGACTGCTTAAGCAGGAGTTGTGCTTCTGTGCTCCTATTTGCCCTGACTCTTTCAAGTGGGTGCCCATGGAAGAGAGAAGAGGGGGAAACTGCCTTGGTTGTTTCCCTTCCCTCCTTCCTCTGTACTGGGACACAATATGATGCATGGCATCAAGGTGATGGAATTTGCCTTCAAGCTGTGCTATCCCCACAGAGGGGCTGAAGGAAAAGGATTGTATTTGTCATCCTACCTCTGTGGCCAGATGCAGTTATGATTTCAGAACCAGCTCATTATGCTGTCCAGCAGGTGCCCTGGGGCTGCCCTGTTACAGCACTTCTGTGGGTAAATTAATAAATTAATATCATATAACTGTTACCAGTGAGACTGATCACGTAATTGTGGAAGTCTAATGAAGACACGTCAGGTGAACTTGTCTGACTTCATGCTTAAGTGAATTTGAACATCTAGCATTTAATCATCGCGTGAGCTGGAAGTGCTGTTTGTGACAACATGTGAACTTTCCTGACCTGATTTTCAGGTGCACTCAATCATGTTGTCTTGCACTGAAACCAAGATAAGGTATGACATACAGGTGCTCATTGCCTTGGAAAATCAGCCCACTACGTGAAGTTTCCAAGCACTGCACTCGCTGCATTTAGTTCTTAAATAGTCAGCATCTTACCAAGGGTCAGGCTCAAAGCCACACTAGAAAGATCATCCTGAAGTGAAATTCACTCCAGATCTGCCTTCCTTCAAACAAAAAAGTCGCAAGGATTGAACTACCTACACAGAAACAAGTCTTTTCTGATAAAACAAAGCCCTCGGACTGCCGCGCGCTGCCTGCCTGTGATGTCTGCTGTGCCCTCACGAGATCAAAGCTCCTGACCTCTGGTTTCACATTCTTTGTTGCAAACTGCTCGAGTCTGACTGCTGCTACAAAAAATGTTTTGGACTCAGTCTCCTAAAAAAACTCTTCATTGCTGTGGTAATTCATTGACAGTTGTGTGTAAACAGAAGTTTGAGTAAAAGACAAAACTGCCTTCGTGCAGGCACATCATTTTAAGAAAGCCTTTGTCAGCTGGTAGCACAGCTGCTTTCTGTTCTTCTCCTTGGCATCGCCAGCTGAAGGAGCAAGAAGAGCCAGCAGACCTGGATGTCCAGCAGTGGGCTCAGCCAGCGGTCATTGCTGATGGGTCAGCAGTGGGGTTTCAAATACTGCCTCTGTCTGGCAATGCTTCTAAGCACCTACCTAAATTTCATCATGGAAATGGGGGTAAATTGAATGTGTTCACGTTTAAGCATATGCTTAGATACGCTCCAATACTGGGGAATAAGAGAAGAACAGCCTTTTCTCAAGAGGCTCTTGAAATAACCAAAGGATAACTTGAAAGGATGAACTCTCCTACTAGAGCTGAGGAGAAGTACCAGAATGAATTACTTCACTTTGTGTGAAGTAGCAGTAGTGCTTGTGATCTCTTAAATCTCTTGTGATCTTTTTACTTGCAAACATTATGAAGAGAAGGAATATTGTTGCATTTAATTCATTATGATTATTTTAATTCATGTATCTTTTGAACTTCATGGCTTTAGAAAAATAAAACGAGATTAAAATGTTTCACAGGCTTGTTAAGGTGTAGATTTGCTCCTGCTTCTTTCTGTGATGAAGTACGGTTATAACAGGCTGTTCTGGAAGTAGCAGAAATGGGTTTTGGAGCAAACTTTAAAATGTTGCCCATAAAATTATTCGTTAGAAGTTCCTTCAGGGTATAGGAGGTTTTCCAGCCCAGACATTTCATGCTTTTTTTTCCTTAGTGAGATACTTCTAGAATGAGAGAGCTAAAAACAAGCTGCAGTATTAAGTCTTTAACTTAATATATGCTGAGATCTACTGCCTTTATTCCTGTCCTATAGGTATCTGAACAGATAAGAAGCAGAACAGTACATAATATTCTGTAATTTAATAACTGTACTTCTGAGAAGTACTTGTAGTTCTAAGCCATTATGTATGGCTTCTTCCAATTATGAGAATGACATTAAGTTGAAGATAGAAGTGTCTTTTTGTAAACACTAGAAGGTAGGGAACAACAGTAATTTAGATGTTTCTTAAACAATCCTACCTAAGAAGCATTGCAAGATTAGTTCTTACAAAGGGAATGTGAAAAGGTCAAGTTGATGTGGGGAGCTTTGCAAGGAAACAGCCTCATCAGAAATTTTCATGTTGGGATAAGATGTTCAAGCCTTAAAATGAGGAAGAAAAGCACATCAAGAGCTGTGCTTAGTGGATGATGTCATCCTCTGTTCTTTGAAGGCTCTCATAATATTCAGAGCCTGGCAATGTCAAGAAAGGTGTCACAGATGTTTGAAACCTGTGTGTTTGAAACCATGAAAGACTCCATCAAAGACAGAAGGATTTCTTACATACCTGCTTTGGTATGTGATTCTCCCTGAGAATGGAAAAGGAAGAGCATCACATAAGCTTGTTGGAGGCTGTCTGTGTCTGTGAAGCCCTTGTCTGCACCACCAACCTCATTAGGTTTTCTGATCGAAGAGATTAAACAGCATTTGTTGTATTGGATAGGAGCATTCTGTGGCAACCTTATGGGCTTTGCCATAAGCTGGTGAATGTCTTGTTTCTCTAGGGCCCAGACTTATCATTTCATTAGTTTCCCAGTAAAGACTCTGTGGGAAAGAGATGTTTTCCTGCCTGACTTAGAAGTGTGAGTGTTGTGGTCTCTGTGTTTGAAAATTTCCTGGTTTCACCTGATGTCCTTCCTCATCTTTTTCCATCCTTTGTAGCCCTACAATGCTGAAGCACGTTTTGCTTCCTCAGTTACTCCAATCACACTTTATTACTTATGTTGGATAAAGTTTTCTAGGACCTACAAAGCCAGCCATGTACCTCACAGCCCTCAATCTGCATGCATGCATCATCTTTCAGAAATGAAGGAGCAGTGTACATACAAGCAGGTGCTCAGCTTTGACATGGACTCCTTGGGAGAGCACTGTGTCTGCCGTGCCCAATGCATGGGTGTGCATTTTATATGGCTCTCCTCCTCTGGGGGCCATAACTCTGTTAGGTTTTAGTCAAACTTTTCCTTCCCTGTCAGCTGATGTATTCTGGAAGCTCATGCACTTGCCAAATCTGACAATTTTTCTTACTAATTGACTCTAATGTGAACTGCTCTATGCAGCCCCACTGCTAACTGATTAAACAACAAAAAAAAAAAAAGTAATGAATTCTTGCTTAACTAGCTGATTTAATTAAAATGTTTTATACTGTAATTGTATGGTTTCTATAAATGGAGAGGTAATTTTGTTTAATGAGTTCCTAACCAAACATAACATTCCTGACTGTATGCAACCAGATTTGAGAAAGGTCACGAATGCTGAGATTCCACTGTTTGCTTTTGTAAGTCATGATGATCAAACAGCTTGATCTGGCACTTGAAATATCCTATCAGGATTGGTTCCCTCTATCCCTGTTTATACCAGAAATTATTAGTATAGTTTTAGGAGCAGAGGGGGTTCTCCTCTGTATCTGAACACTGTTCATTATCTTTAAAGTGGAAGTCTACTGCCAAAATCACGTCTCATTGTCAATTAGTGGCTTCTCTGCAAACACATTAATTTAATGCCCCTGCTGAAGTATTGCGCGCATTGGAACATCTTGCTGCTAAAACACTAGTTTTCAGAACACTCTGACACAAATCAGTCATGAATAGCAATTTATGCCTTGACGGCAGTGGGACTTGATATGAAGCTCTCTGTGATTAAATTTACCACAGTGTTTACAACTATTAGTAAATAGAGCTAATAGGGACAGTCATAACAGAATTCCAGGAGGTGGAATAAGGAGAAAAACAGATTATGGACCCCTATCCACATGGTTCTGAAGGAATACCTTCACAGAGACAAACTGCAGTAAAAGAAAGGCTAAAATAAGATGTCTCCTCTTCTTAAAACTATATTTCCCTGCCTTCAACTTTGGCGAATTCAGCAATGACCTAAATACAAAAGAATCAATTACCCTAAAATAAATAAATTTGCCTTTTGTTCTGCAACCCTTTCATTATACTGCGTGAAAACACAAAATGAAGTATCTCTTTCTGCTAAAAGATCAAAAACTGGGAAAATGGTGTGTTTTGGGAAAAAAAAGGACTCATTCGTCCTCCACTGCCTTCCCTAATGTCAGCAAAATGTTGTCTCCTTAGAACAGAATTCATGCAAATGTTTATTTAGCAGTGCTCTTGTGTTCCCTTTGTTAAAGAACTGAGCTATATTTTCATTGTCTTATTTTCTGTTTGGTAAATACTGTTCTCTCCTGTCCTTTTCCCAGCTACCATGGAAACAAGTGAAAATGCTTCAGATTATATATTTTAAATCGATTTTTTGTGGTAGAAAATAGGAGAACTTTTCAGAATATGTATTGATAAGGGAGATGAAGGTGAATATGTTTGAACAATGGACTAAAGATGTCTTTATATTCACTTGGATTTGTAAAAGTGAATTAGAACTAAGTTGCCTTGGTTAAAGACTAGAATCGATGCTTGAAACTAAGCAAACCAAGTATTATTTCTTTCCTGAAAAATGCCTAGTGCAAAGTGCTAAACTTTCTCTAATAATAAGACTGGCGTATAAATAAAAGAAGTAACATTGATATTTAGGAAAGAACGGCTTTATTACCTCACCTTCTATTACAGTTAGCTTTTATTTCAGATGCAAGAATAATATATGTTAGTGCTGAATCCAGAGCATTCATCCATTTTGCGGGTTGAGCCCTATAAAATTAATAATCTCTAACAGACGTACCCAAAGACACACTGTTATTTATATGCAGAGAAGGGTGGCTTATTTACCCAAACATTAGAGTGATCCAAAATGTTCAGCTAAGCAGGAACACAAAATATGATATTATATTATGTAAATGGGTTTGTGATACGCTCTGCTGGATAATAACTTCCAGATGTCTCTGTAGCCAGAGGCTGACGGATATCAGAGGCAGGTTGGCTTGGAGGGGAGACGTGCCAGCTGGCGGGACTGGCTACTGTTAAGTGTAGCGGAAGGTGAAAGCTGGTATTTCTTCACACTCACTGGTTTTATTTGTGGGCTAATGGAAACTCGGTGTCTTGCAGCCTTCTTTCCACTGGCGGAGGTAGTAGGGTTTGGGGGCTGTAGGGAACTCATGTGTCCTCTTCTTCCTGTGAATTCTTTTGTGTCTTTTGTGAGGAGGGATTGAGCTTGAGTCTCCCCAAAATCAAATGTCTTAAGCCTTGGACTGAAGGGGCAGAGGCTTACAGCCAGCCAGCAACTAGATGGCCGTTCTGCCTTGCTATTTATTGCCAGTGCTGAATGCAGACTGTGAGTCTCCATGAGCTCTCAGTGCTGTGGCACAATTGGAGTCAGCTGGGGCACTGTACAGCCTCAGCTGTTCGGAGAAAACTTTGTTAAATCCATTCAGCTTTCAAGTCCAGCAGTCCCTAGAGGTTTAGATACACATCCTTTTCTAAATGCAGCCAGTTGTATTTACCATCATTAAATACAACACTAGACTGAGAAGGGATTGGAATTACTCCTGTAAGATGCCATTGAAATCACTGGCATAGACTTCAGGGAAGCACTACGCCTTCTGTGGAGCAGCCTTTGAGAGGAAAGATCTTTGCACAGTGCTTGCAGATAAGACTGCGCTGCCTGCAACCTCACATTTCTTTCTGAGAGCTTGACCTGCCATTTCAGTAAAAGGTTTTGAGTTTACCTTTGTATATCTTGAGTTGGTTTTAACTGATGGCCTTCCTAAAAACAGGTAAGCGGCAAAGAGAATACTGCCAACCTGCCCTGATGTTAGTCCTCAGCACGTTAATGACTTCCTGATCAAACACAGGGAGTATGGGCTCTGAGGGGCTCTTTCCCTGCCCAACAACTGCTCATAATAAATATTGTGGATGCACTTTTCATAGAAAGAAGCATTTCATTATCAGAAAATGCAGTGGCTTTATCAACATTTACCTACATCTCTGTTGTGCATTTGTGTATATGGACAACAAGACCGTTGGAAGCCAAGCAAAGAGATGATGTCAGGTTTGCAGAATGTAGGCTTCAAATAAAACAGCTAGCAATGCATGCTTTGTATTGCTTCGTTAGCAAGCTTTAAAATATTTTGCCTTAATATGAATACTAAGGCATTAAATCATACTGAATCCAAATCCATAAGAAGTTTATATCTCAGCATGGTCTGTTATTTTTCTTCATCCCACGCTTTGTAATCACTTTTTCTCCTTGAATTTGAAGATATTGAAATGGCTTAGCTGTATTTCTCTAGCCTAAACTAACAGACAGACATAATTACTAAATTATCTATTTTGTACTATAGAATCGTGTCTTTGTATTGCCAAAAACCATGCTCACTGCTTCCATGTTTGGTGTTTGATCATGTTGTAACAAACTCTAGATGTCACCGTGTCATTTTCAGAACAGAAAGTAGATGCAATTTTCCATTTGGCATGTGTTTCTTCTGCTGCTGTAGAATGGGCTGTGGTGCTGCAGCTTGGATTTCATACCCTGTGTAGCCTTGATAATGAGATATCTCTAAGGTGATGTAAAACAAAATCTGTTGTTCTAAACATATTAGGTAGGCCTAACTGTGTTGGTTTGTCAACAGCATTTGGAAATATTTGGGCTAGGGCCCAGGAATCATGGTCAGCAATGTAGTTTTCCTGGCCTGTGCCTGAGGAGACGGTGTAACTCTTCAGCTGATCAGAGCATGTGACATTTGTATTGAAGATCTGCTTTCTTGGCTTCTGTTTTGTTGTTTTTTTTCTGCCTAAAACCAAAGTTAAATGCTGGAGAGCAGACAAATCATGCAGTACTGTCTGGATGGATGATTTACTGACATGCAAGGACACTACTTCTAATCTCAAGTCTAGTGAATTTGATGTCGAGATAGCATGGGCTACAGCTCACCTGGAAAATCAGGAGCTGCAGATGTTGTCTTGCCTGTGCTTATGCATTGACCTGAGGTGTGGGAGGTTCTGCACAGTAGGTTATGCTGGAGGCGTTTTGTGAATACTGTCAGTGATTGTTGGTACAGAGAGGATGGTTTCATGCTTAGAAAAATCTACTTGTGCAAGCGCATCCCCTAAATATTGTGTCAGTGCACAGCTTCAGCTCCTTTTCCTGCTCCGAGGGGTGGACTGCACTGAGCTGCAGCAGGACCTGCAGCCAGACACAAACAGAGCATTGCTTCAGTGTCACTGCTGCCTTGCTGCTGAGCACAGCACAGTGGGAGCAGATCCCAGCACACAGCATGGCCCTTCTGAGTGCAGAGCATGTTGGAGGATCTCATATTTCCTGAAACCCAGTAATTAAGGCACAAGTTGGAGAGCTGGGAATTTGTGGACTTTTGTTTTACTGGAATGACTGTTGTCATTTCTCCTTGTGTAACAGAGTGAAAGCACCTCACAAAGGCAGAGGAAGGAAACTACCATAAAGCAGTAGCACTAGAGGTGCTCTATTGATTGCGATAAGGACTCTGCTCAGATTGTGTTCTGATGACACTACAAAAGGTAGAGGAACATTTTATCTTTCGAAGATCTCTGCCTGAGAATCTGGAAAGCATATGGCCAGTGAGGCCATGAGAGAGGCAGCAGTTGTTATCTTAGTGAAAACTGTTATTCAGCAGAAACAGAATTTGAAGCTGTACTTTATAATTAATTTAACTTGGTGTCACATTCTGCTTTTGAGTTGAACTTTCGGTGCTCGCCAACTGAGAAGTACAGGGGAGTTCTGTGGGGCTCGTGGTTAGTTGTTGCTGTTATTCCAGAGATGCTCTTGGATGTTTTAGTTGGAGATCTAAATAGTTCTGGCATTTGTACTCACCAGACTTTGTTACTGCATTTGTCTCTCAGCTTTTAAACAGCAGAAAACATGTACAACGTATTTAAACAACACCAGAGAAATTAAGGTCATGAGAATGCATCGTCAACAAATGAAGATAAAAAAGAGCTGTTGTTTAAAAAAAAAAAAACAAACAAAAAAAACTGTTGTTGCAAGGCACTTTTGAAATTCTACATACCAAATTCAGAGTCATGTTGATGATTTATTCTAATGTAGGAAAACATCATCAAGAGTGACAAGCAAGCTAGTCACTGTCTAGTCACCTGCCAGCAAATATTTCATAAAGACTAAAAAGGCTGGTACTGCTTTGCTGAGCTGACACTAATTATTTCAGTATACATGGAGCTTTGGGATTCGTGTTAATTCTCAAGTCTGTCTTTAGTTCAGACTCATTCCACTGTGTAAACTCAGCAGTGCACAAATTATTTGACCATCCTTTCATAATCTGTCCCCATGCTCACTTGCCAATTATATAAACTGATCCAAATACCTGCTCTCCAAGGAACCCCATTTGTGAATCACAAGCCAATTTAAAAGAAGGAGGATATCCACTTTTCTGTAGCTCATGTCTGGTAGTCCTATTTCACGCTGATGTTCATTTCTGGGTATCTTCTTGAGATAATGTGGTTTACATCAGTATTCAGAAAAGATACCTTTCTGGTGATAAAGCCCTTTTTAGATGAAAGCTATTGAATACAGCATACTGCATCTCATAGGAAGGATGAGTTCAACGGCCCCTACCACATCCTGAATATCCTGAAAAAGTCTCCCAGTGCCATAGTGTGATGCTCTTTCTTTGTTCATTACACACTTAAGTTAGTATTTGTAGAACGGTATCTAAATACTGAAGAGTAGCATAGTCTTCTTATAGCAGCTTAGTGAAGGTGTGCAGGACAGTGTTGGAGCAAGCACAAAACACCAGTCACCTTGGTGGTGTGAATTAGCGTGACAGAGAGTTTGAGAAACATGGCTACAGATGTGACTGAAAAAGACTACATTTGTCCGCTCTCTAAAAACTCAGCTCTGTTCAAAGTGGCTCATTTTTAAGATCTGCAGTAAAGATAGCTGCATTTGTGCACAAATGCCTCCAATAGCTGCAGCCAGCGGCTGTTTGCGCTCCACAGGTACCAGCAATCAGGGCCACAGCCCAGCTGTGAGAATGGCCTCCTTGCTGCCATGTCCAGCTCTCAGCATCCAGAAGGGCCACACAGCTTCGCAGCCACCACTGAGCTGCAGATATTGTTAGTTTTCAGGTGGCTGCCTGCTTCATTGCACTTCCAGGCCAAGAACTACTGAAATGTGCTACTAGGTGGACTTACATCAAACTACAAATTTCAAAGCAGCGATTCTTGCTGAAGTCGGTGCCTACAGATAACTGCTTGCAAATATGTGTGGGGTGTTTGAGTTTGTATGTTTGGAGTAAAACTAAAACTTAGCATAGATAAAAATTGCAAGGACCTCAACAAAACTTTGCTGTTTTTTCTTAGTGCTCTATGGTGTTCTTGGGTTAGCGGTGTAAAGATTTGTAGGAGGGTGTCTGCTTCTTTAAGAGCTCACAGTCAAGAACCTTTCCGAGGCATAAGGGATGAGGAGAGAAGGAAACAGTGATGGAAGCCAAGTTGGGTCAGTCACACTAATTTATGGGCATATGAGAAAGTGGGAATGTTTATTTCAGCAGGGTTATGGGATGAAGGCCTTCTAAGCTGGGAGACAATGACAAGAAACAAACCTCCCTCTGGTCAGGGTGACCAGCACCAAAGTTTGCCATGGGCAGAGTCAGTTGTTTAAAAAAAAATCATAAAGGATGACTCACAAGCACCTCAAATCATGAAAACTGCTTGACTGAGATACTTTCCAGGCTACATGGAGAGATATGTATTTGAGATTTGTATTCAAAACCCAGCTCTTATAAAAAGGTCACTCCTCGTGCAGTACTAAGTTGAACTCATTCGCCTTTGCAGCCGAGGAGCTACTCTCCCTCTGGTCCTGATGTGTTTGGTTTGGCCAGATGCACCTGCAGAACCACAGGCCACAGGTTGCTGTAGCCCTGCTGACACCAAGGAGCAGGGTAACTTCATGCTATAAACATGAACTCATGACACAGTAAAGGAATTTTCTTCTTTTTTTTTTTTTTCCTGTGTTCTGGTAGGTTGCATTTATTAGAAATTTGCAGGAACTACTTTACCCCAATGTGCCGCTAAAGCTCCCTGCAGCTGGTGTAATGAAGACGATATATTCTGGGAGGCATCTTGATTTGAGACTGACAGCTCCATATATCTGTGAAAATGAAGTGGCAGCTGAGTTGACAGTAAAGCATATTGTGTCTTTGTGATGCAGGAATATATCATGTTAATAACAATAATTTTCACAGTTCCATGTGACCATTTGCAAGCAGGGAAGCTCTGCTGTTGGGAGAGGTCCTAAGAAATGAGGCAGAAGCTAACTGGGTTTGCTTTCTTGCTTCCAAAACAGCCAAAGGGAAGGAAGAGCGGACCTGTGGACCTGGCGCAGCAGCAAAGTGACACCCTGCTCCCCTGGCGCCAACACCAGAGCGCGAAAGGCCTCCGGAGGCAGAAGCGAGACTGGGTCATCCCCCCCATCAACGTGCCAGAAAATTCAAGGGGCCCCTTTCCGCAACAGCTGGTTCGGGTAAGTTGAAATAAGTAGAGATAGCAATTGTGGTAATCTTGCAGTGGGTCAAGGGAAGTCATAGGTGCAGGCCAAGTTCATGGCAGAGGAAGGCTGACTTGATGCACAAGATCTCTGCTCTTCCTTGTGCAGAAGTTTCCTTTTACGTGCTGCTGAAGCACTGGTTTTCTGAAGCAAATTTTCCCTCCCCTGACTGAACAGCAGCCTAATCACCTCCTTCCAGCCAGTCCCCCGGGAGACGCCGGCACTGCAGCCAAGATGGCACTTTGCCCATGCTGTCATCCAGCAAACGGCTGCAGGTGTAAAGCTGGGAATGGTGACACCCAGTGCCGCAGGGTGCCACGTCCTTCCCCTCCTGCCCCGAGCCCAGCACAGATGTGTGGCAGGGCTGGAGGAGGCTGGCTGCGTGCCGCCGCAGATGGATCCCTCGTCCTCTGCCTGCTGCTGGCTTCTTTCTTTACAAGGACGATCACCAAGATCAGGTTTGCCCGTGTGGCTTTCTGTGATGGTTACTGGATGACATAAAAAGAAAGGGAAAAGGGCTTTGACAGATGTATCTGATTGTATATTGTTGCCGTTGATATGTGTTCGCCACATACTAGATAGTCCTCTAGTTGCAGTTTTTGGAGTGGTAGAAAGATTGGCTGTAAAAAAAAGAATTTCCTGGCAGAGTTTTTCAGCTCTTCCCTTGGAAGAAAATTGTGACAAATGTAAAATTTCAGACCTCATTTTGAGGAACAGTGGTGTGCAATTGGCATCCCTTCTCGGGAAGCTCACCTCATCATCTTGAAACAGTGCTTGGATTCAAGTGAGTTGTTGTCGTTATCTGTTTCCCGTGGATTAGCTCATAGTTTCCTGAACAGCCAATGTCTGGGAGGGCACAATGAGCTGGCTGAGTCCTTCAGAAGTTCAGGTGAACTTTGCAAGGACCCCTGTAGTGACTGAAGGGGCATGTGCTCCATTCTCTGAGTAATGGGTACACTTGAGTTGTTGGTGACATTTCTTTCTGTAATTAGGGAAATATGACAAGGAATGAAAAAGCATTAGGTGGCAAATGTTTCTGTGTCTGTCCTATAGAAAGGAATCTGCCAATGAATCTCTGTGTTCAGCCGTGCTGGGTAGGGAGTGACCCATTAAAGTTTTGTGCTAACATGTTGAAGAAATGTCTGAAGAGAATTACTGAATGTGTCAAAAATACCTTTAATAAGGTATTAATAATTTAGATTAATTCCTGCGTTCCTGTAAAAAATAAGAGAGCTACTTGCAAAATGAACTTAAGCCCTGCCACACTCCCTACTGATTTCTTTGTAGCTTTGACTAGATAGTGAGAGGACAACTTGGTACCAGTGTACCATGGCAAATGTATTGATTTATAAGGACTGAAATCTCTGTGGCACTGGGGGTGAAAGAGGAGACCTCAGGAATGCAATACTCCAGTATCAGTGAGAGTGACAAATGTTAGATTTTATATAGGTACGGGAGCATTGGTATTCATCACTTAAACTGCCAGTAACCTTGGAAAGATAACCTAGCTGTTGGAAATGCAGGGCTCCCAGATTGTCACAGAAATACATTCCAATGTGGTTTTTAAATATAGATGCTAGTGGATATACCGAAAAATAAATAAAAAATCGGGTATGAAAGAGAAATGATTTACAAAGTGCTGCTTTCCTTTGCTTCTGACATACAGAAAGTATTGTAATGACAGGGAAGATCATAGCTTTGTACAAATGCTGCAGCTTGATTAAGCGTGAGAACCCCTGATGTTTCAGGCTTGGTTCGAGTTTCTGCTCATCTGTAGCAACTGGGCCATTTGCTGGCCCCTGAACATGAAGGTTGGGTGATTCCTAGCAGGAGTTACAGCTTTCCCTGCTAAGCTTCACTCCTTAATTATCCAGAACAGGACAAATCGACATTTCAAAGACCAGCACTATCTGGTTATTTCCATCCACATAATCTTCAGATTGCCCCGGAGCGTTCTGCTGTCTCCTAGATCTAGGTAACAGTTTTGATCTGATTTCCCATGCTTTTGCTCACTGGGCACTGAATATTTTTTTGTCCATCTGCTCACAAACTGCAGCTCGAAATGCACATGTGAAGTTACAGCACAGATTTGTATGGAAAGAAGTCTGTCACAGTTTTCTCTGCTGGTTTATATAAAGTGTTCAAACCTAATGCAAGTTCCTGGACACTGGGCTTTGTGTGGTCTGGAGGGCCCTGCTTGTATTTACACTTGATAGGAATAACTAATGGAAACCCATCCTTCCGTTATCACATCTGTGGTTGCGGCTACGTGGAAGGAAAAGAAGACGGCATGAAAAGTAAACAAAAAAGCCCTGCCAGAAGTACATTTGCATTGTACCACTCGGTGGTTGCATTTTTATAGGTCACACTAATTTGAAATGCGCAGGCAAATTTTTCGGGTTCCCTCCTATTCCTGCTTCCTATTGTGAAGGTAAAAATTCCATTTTGTGGAAGTTGATTAGTTACTTGTCAGTATTTTTAGCAAGGCTGTGCCTGAATGAAGTTTAAATCATAGCAAAGGTGAATGCAGCTTGATGGGAGCTCCACACCTCAGAGTGCAGCCCTGTCTGGTTCAGCTGGGATCAGATGTAATTCTGTGCTCATTAAAGCATTTCATTCTGATAAAATACATTAAATGAAAATCTTTTTTAAAAATGGAAAAAAAAAAAAAAAGTCGAAACATTATCTCTGCCAAAAAATCCTCTGTTAATTATGGGGTATTTTTTGTCTTTCAGAGGAACATCCGTGTCTGCTCATATGCATCAACCACACTAACTAGGAAATGTGTTTAAGAAAAATAGTAGATAAAAAAAAAAAGGAATTTCTGAGTTTCAGATGCTGAAAAAATTCTATTTTTAGATACAAATAATGCATCAATTCATCAGCATAAACATCTTACGTGCATAAGGTAAAAATAATGTTTTAGTGGTGCTATCAATGTTTTGCAAATCTTGGTTTTGTCTTCAAGCTGAAAAAAAAGTGATCAAGTTTTATTGATATATGCATATTTATTTTGCAAACATTTATGAAAATCGTGGGTTTAATTTCCTTGTGCCTAACTTCCACCTTTGTATTAGGAATAACATTTTACATGCTGTGAAATATTTTACTGTAGTGAGGATAATTTCATTACTAATTGTCAGGTACTCTCATTATTATAACCATAAGGTCCATGAGAATGCCTATTAAAATTACAAAAACAATATGAAATCCCCCTCCTTCCCTGAGCAAATGACTCATACAGCACACTGATCAACTGAGATAAAATACTTAATAGTCGCTTCTTTGCTGAGTACCCTTTATTTTCTCACTGACTCATGCTCTTTTTAGCCACATGTGTAGCTAATTCTTAATTATCTATTATCTAATTATCTATTAGCTAATCCTGTATGTCATCCTCTTTTTTTTTTTTTTTTTTTTTAACTTCAAGAGTATCTCTGTTTGGGGTCCACATGCAAGTCTCTAGCTTCTTCTGATGGAAACACTGAGGTAGATTTAGAGGCTGAAGTCTTTGCCCATCACACAGGGCTGTATGAAAGCCATTCATTTACAAGACAGAGAGTGCTGTGGAGGAACAGCCTTAGGTCATGGCAAGGTTAGATGATGGACTCCTCTATCAACCACTGCAACAGCATTCACCTTATGAGTGCTCCAGACTTCCATCTTTACCTCTTGGGAGCTACCTGTCCCCAGCTTGATCTGCATTGGCCCTAATTTTCCCAGCTTGCATGTATTAAACAATTAAAAAATTAAATTTTACCCCTGAGATCTCTTACTATAAACGACTTGTTCATTCTCATTACACCAGCATGAAAATCCACTGCAGATGACCGAGACAGGATCTTGGTGCTCTTACGAAGTGCCTTGATTGCATGCTACAAGCACAGCATGCTCGCTCCTATCCAGCACTGGTAATCTCAGACACAAGAATACTAGAAACAATCTAATGCGTGTAACAGGGAACAAGAGGGAAGGATGCATCTTATGTAAATTTAATCAGAAAGTCCTGAAGTGCTTTGGAAAGTCGGAATATAATATACCTGAGGACTCTTGCGTTGTTTCTTGGCAGCAGTGCCATTGATTGGTTGGGTTTCATACAGCACAGTGCATGTTAATGCAGCATAGAGTTCTTTCAGAAGTGCCAGGAAACCCCAAAGTGGACTCATGAATGGATTTAGCACTTGTTAAACTATATGGCAAAATTGGATATTTCATATGAAAAGAATTCATAGCACAGTCAGGAGCTGCAGAGCCTGTTTGGGGGCCATAGCCTGTCCTGGCACGAAGAATAGATGGAGTGAGACAGTTCTCCAGAAGTCTCAAATCCTGGTGCTGGAGGTGCACACAAGGTGTACACTGAGCTGAGGAATCCCAGCTGGCACAGACTGTCAGACCTCAATATTGCTGTTTCTTTTGCTCATCACAGATATTTCAGCATGCACCTTTGCACTGTTTTAAATAGTTTTATTGTAGGAAATCCCTCATGCCTCCTCTATCAGCCACGTTGCTTACTGCTGTGAAATTGGCAGTTCAGAATCCATTAACTCCCAGCTGCAAGACAGATGGCATCTGTCTGTGGTGAGAGAAGGTTTGTTGAGAAAAGGCCTCGCAAATGCTTCCCAAAGGACATCAGACCTCACTTTTCCTGAGAGATGCATGGACAGCTTTGATTACAAACAGGCCTAGATCTTCCTTCTTCATGGGAACAGGTGTTTCTTTTGCCTCTCTAACCAC
Source organism: Pavo muticus (assembly GCA_016647715.1). Lineage (NCBI taxonomy): Eukaryota > Metazoa > Chordata > Aves > Galliformes > Phasianidae > Pavo > Pavo muticus. Next base: position 10,965,818 of record JACDJE010000149.1, on the reverse strand, counting down.
AAACGATGAGAAAAACCCACCATGATTCTGGCACCCTGTACGTCTTGTCTTTGGTATCCGTGCAAGTGTCACCAGCTGAAATTTGGAAATTAGATGCTTTTGTCTGCATTGTGGCAGTGATGAGAAAGGAGCAAGCCAAGGGTGGAGATGTGGGGCATCGCACAGACTGTGCTGCTCTGCAGAGCCACTGTCTTTCTTTGAGAGGTGGTTGAAGGATGGTAGATTGCGTGGCACAAACCAGCCTGAAACCAAACAGAGAAATATTAGCAGGAAAACGTTTCATGAAGCGTAAGCAGGTGTTGCTGCAGTCTCAGCTCTGGTATGGATCTGTCCTCTGTGTGTGTGCATTACCAGGACAGGATCAGCTCGCTCTGGATGAGGGGAGAAAGAGAAATGCTCTCTTGACTCTTCTTTTGAAATTTCTTGTAAGTAGGCAGCTTAGAGCAGGTTCGTAAATACAAACCGTGCTATATATTTTCTTCAGACTACATTCCTTTGTTTGCATTCTCCCTGGTGTGTGAAGGCTGGATGTCATTCTTAACTCTCCCATCATTTCACAGAAATACCAAGCCAGATCCTGATGTAAATTTGTGCATCTCTGCCAAAGCTGGTGGGGCTACAGCAGCGTATTCCATTTGGGAATCTAGGTCGGAGAAAGCAGATGCCCGGTGCTTTATGGGCTTTACATGCACACACATACAGCATTGTGGACTGAAAAGTGCAGCTACAGCATAAATGCTCCATTTGAAAATCTCTTACAACAGCATTCAAGCCTATACTGTAATTATACATATTGTATTTCCTTGTATTCAGACCCATGGGGAATTTATATTGTCCTTGCTAAAGCCAGAGGGACTGAAGGAAAGCAGTCATTTAATGATTCAGCTGTCTTGGGCTCTATGATTTAATCAATCATATGAAAGAAATTTTTAGATTCTTTGTGTTTAGAGTTCTCTTGTCTGAGCAGAAAATGTTCCCTTTTTGAATTGCTTTAATAGCTGTATTTATGCAGCTGAAAGTTCCTTAAGAAATGAAAGTAAAATCAAATTGCTGAGAATGCCTAGATAATTTATCGGAGAATATTCAATTAGAATATATTAATATTTTAGATTTCCATCATTAATTTAATATTCAGAGATTTAATTTAGTCGTTGAATTGCTGTAGTGCCATGCGTGGGTAGATTGTTAGGCTGAGTGCTTAAAACACCTGCCACAAATGGGTGAATCTAACTTTGATTCCCAAGAGCACAAATGCCTTTCTACTGACATAAGTCTTGCAGCAAAAACTCAGGCCGTAAATCTTGCCTCTACTCTGCATTTTTCCATAATTGCAGAATGGAATAATACAATCTTCTAGCAGAAGTAAATGCAAGAACCTTATTTATTTATGCATTCAAATCCAGGCTGAGGGGGAGTTTGGTGCCTTGTGGTTCCGAATTTGTCGGCATTTTACTGAAGAATTTCATTTTGCCAGCTCAGCCTTGTTACTTACTCAAGGAGAACTGTCAAAAGTGAGTTTGGGATTTTAAGGTGATTGACACTTTGCAGACAAATATCAAGGAAGTCCCATTGCCCAGCTGAGCTAAAAATATTGCTCTGAGATTTTGCCATTTTCCAGAAGTCTTTGGGAATAGTAACATGAATGGGAGAACACCCCACTATATCATTTAAAAAAACACTAAATATTAAAATGCCATGTGATTTGGAAGTTGTTTGGAAATCATGAAATATAGTCCCAATGGCATGAAAAAAAAAAACCAACAGATTTTTAATTTCCACATGACATAAAACCTGAGATTCTCTGAAGCCGTTGGCAGCAATGAGACTCCACTCCCATTCAGATCCAGAAGTGTCAGCATAAAATTTCAGAAGTGTCAAAATCCATTGATAGGATTCCAGATTTAAGCCCTGGGATGGCATTTTTTGTTTGATTGTTTATAGTGTGGGTTAAAATCAAGTCAGGATCCAGGTACCATCATTATAGGATCAGTGCTTGTGCTTGGCACTTTGTGTCCTAAAGCTTGGACACATGTATAGTTGATTACCTAATGTTGGTACAGATCCTGTTCAGCTTGGTGCCTACATGTGTTCCTTGAAAGCAAAGGCAACATTCAGCTACTATATTTGCATGCATAAAAATCAGGGATGTTATGGAGAGTAAAAAACAGTTAAAATTTGGGCACAGACAGTCGAACAGAGTGGGTATCCCAGTAGCAGACCTCTGGTCTGACCTGACGTGCAGTGTTAACAGTTAGGCAGTCATTTCAGACCTCCAGGGTGCAGCAGAGAGGGATATCTTAATAGCTATTTGTGGCCATAATGCCAAGTGTCACTTTTAATAAATAATAAAAATTGTAAATTAGATCCATACAGTCTTCACTTAGGTATTTTTCCATACAGGGGCAGATCTTTGCCACCACCCTGACCCATCCCTTACCTTTTAGTTCCTGCTTTGAGTTCACCTCGGGAACAGAAAAGATAGGAAGCACAGGAGGCACAGAAAGAGAAGCACCCCTCGCCTTGAACTGTCATCCCAGGCATACTGCAAAATAGTTCATCAATACTCCAAAGAATATTTAGCTATAATACCCCACTGCACATTTTGCAGCATATTGTTACATCCCCATCCTCTACAGAAAGTGAGATAACAGTAATAGCCGCTCGGTATGGCTGTCATTAGTACAGAGGCAAAGCTAGGAAGGCGTAGTCAGAGCTAATGTATACAGCTCATGAAAGCTATTGAAAATCTGTAACGACGGGGTACGCTGCAAAAACAGTGGGTTAATTTGCTAAGAAGAAGATTTGTTTTTTTCCTTGTGCCTTTTCCAAAGAAAAATAATAATAACGAAGAAAAAGCGAAGACATGAACAAAGAACTTGCAATATGCCTCTTTTCTGCAACAGTTCATTATTTAACACTCATCACCCACATTAGTAATAGGTTACTGTGGGACTTGGCTTCCTTGATGAATTGAAATGGAGTCCCAAAGACATAGTGGGGCTGTGTGGGTGTGAGTTTGGATTTGCAGAGTAGGGGTGCAGATATAACCTTGACAGCTAGGCTGTAGCTGAAATTCACTATATTAAGCTGGAATATGATAGGAAGCAAAAAAGACATGCACACTATTTCTTCCCTTACTATTGCATATGTTCCTGCTAGTCTGCACCTCCAACGAATTAAATTCAGCACCCTGGAATTTCAGATGGCAGCTTTGAAGATTTTAGAGAATTTACTCTGGAGCTAATTTTAAGCTCTCACTGCTGCAGTTAATTGTTTTATTTATAACTGCTGAGATTTTCAGACAGAAAGGTGTCACCATCTCAATCCTTTCTCACCCGCGTCTAATGCAGACTGCTGAGAGGCATCAGCCATATGGTTACATTGGGGGGCAGCAAAGAGTGGATGTGCAGCAGTTTACCATAATTTTGTTAAAAGCCTCATCTCTTTGCTGTTTGTATTTTCCATAGCTCTTACCATATTTTTAATAATCACCATATTTTAATAAGATTCATATTTGTTGCCAATTTCCTTAATTTAAAGGACATTTTCCTCCTATCCAAACAGTTAGACAACTTAAAACAAACAAACAAAACCTTGGATTATATTAAGGCAAACATTTTGCCCAAGGCAGTTTGGGTATCTGCAGATGGTACTGAACATTTTGGCCAATGTTCAGCAGAGATTTTAAGTACGTGCCTAAATTTGAGCCTTTGCATAGTTCCAGTGGCTCTTCTGAATCTATTTAGTGACAGAAAGCCAAGGACGTGAGCAGTGCCTCACTGGATTAAGACCAAGCGCTTAGCATCTTGCAGTACCAACCTCTCTGGCCATGCTTACTGTTTTCCCTACAATTCTGATGTTATTTACGTTTCTCTGCAAGTGCACAGATCGTGCTTCCAGCTGTACACACATCCAAGCCTTTGCATATTCCCTTCAAGCATATTGCTTTTTGCCTAACAGACACCAAGCCAGGAGCCTGCCCTGAAAAGCCAGCCAGTAGACCTTAATTTCACACTGTTTGTACTGGTTAAAGAGAGATGAATTTTTCTTAGTCTTGTGAACCTCCAGGAACTCGTGCATCCTCTGAAAGCACCTGTGCTTGCTTTTCAGATCGAGTGCAGCACTGCAGAGGGAATGGCCACAAGCGTAGCAGGTTTATGGAGGAAACAGATGAGCCTTGCTTTGGCTGACCCACCCACACTGAGGGTGTCTAGAGGGTAAAAACCTCCAGGAAGAGCTGGGGCTGTTTGTGTTTAATTGAGGGTGGGGGAGACATGCTGGTAAGGGGCTTTAAGTTGAGCGAATGTGCAGGGCTCAGCTGGAGGAGGCCTGGGAGGAGAGCAAAGTTGCTCTGACCAAAGTTTTACATATAATATTGTAACAGAAATGCTAAGTCATGGCTTAAAACAGTGATTGAGTACCTGGTGGAAAGGCAGGGCCGACCCAGGGGAGCTCAGCTGTGTGCAACACACCTGAGTGACCAGAAGGGGTGGAGCCAGGATCCACCCCTTCCCCGTCCTCATTTAAGGGTTGGCAGTGGAGGTGAGCGCATCTTGCTGGAGATCTCTGTGTACCTAAGGCCTTCTAAGAGTAAGTAGTCTCTCTCTCCTTTGTTTCTGTGCCCGTGGCTGTTGCATTTGAGCATGTTCTCACTTGCTGCAGCCTAGGACTTTGCTGCTCTGCTGTTGTTGCTGTGCTTTCTGTCGTGTTGCAGCATTAGAAATATATATGTATGGAAGTGGTGGGGTCACTGTTGCTGGAGGATTTCGGGAACCCTGGAGATGTGGCATAGAGGGAAATGGCCAGTGGGCATGGTGGGGTGGATTGGACTTGGGGATCTTTTTCCATGTTTGTTGTAGGGGTGTTGGACTAGATGACCTTTAAAGGCCCCTTCCAACTCTAAGGATTCTATGATCTCAGTGGTCTTTTCCAGCCTTAATGATTCTATGATTCTCTATAGCAGGAAATAAAGTCATGCGGAGTGTTCAAGTGCATCACAGCAAACCAGATGAGTAGGGCTACCCTATGCAAAGCTTCTCCTAAGCAATTCTACTTTGGGTGTCAGGTTTTGGAAACCAGGACTAAGCCTCTATGACTTGAGTTATAAGCTCCCCAAACTGAAAGTTTATGCTGGAAATATTAACAGTGCTTTAAATGCCATAGTGCTGGCAGGCATTACAGTGATGGCTCTCCTTCCGGACTCCTTTCTTCACTGGCAATCTCTGCTGATTTTAATCAAACTACTACATGTCCTGAGGAGGAGTTTGCACCTGTCCTTGGTTTTACAGCCCTTTCAGGCTGTTTTGCAGTTGACTTGTTTGATTTTTGCTTCAAGGCTTCGTGAGCTGTAACGTTTATTTAAGCAAAGTAGCTGATTTTATTGTCATAAGTGCAGTGGTTTAAGGAAGAAGTGCTGGGCTAGGTTGTTGTTTCCATCTGAGAACAGAGAGACACATGTCACATTGCGGAAGGTTGGCGGCAGGACCAGTGCTTTCCCCTTACAGTAACTGGCTGCAGCCAGGGGAAGTGGTACAGCTGCAGCTTGCTGCTGTGCCCTGTTGGAGGAATCCAGCAGAACTGGCCCATCTGCTAGACTCAGAGCTGCTGTTGTAATTGAGGCAGCTAAAAGGCAGTGTTCTTGAAAGCACTGTAAGGTTCCTGGAGGTATTTCAGAAGTAACAGCACTGGAAAGGAACGTATTAGGAGAGGGGGAAAGAAATTAACATGGAGAATCCGCGCTAAAAAGTGGTGCTGCTTAATCCACGGCTCTCTTCAGAGATTTTGGAATGTTTGGCCATCTTAATGCTTTCAGTAGCGTGGTTTGCAGTGAAACGATGACACAGTTTACTTACCAGTAAATAACATTCAGCTGCATCTAACAAAAAAGAAATTAGAGTAAAAGCAGCAGACATCATCAGCACATAGATCTTTAGCGGAAGATTATAGCAGTTATTTATTACTTGAAAGCACAGAATTGAGAAGCAGCAAGGTGGCAGTTTTCTTTCAGAGATGGAAAATGCACCCTCTAATGTATCCATGGAAAAAAATATACTGCACCAAAGCATTCACATTCAGCTTGATGGCAAAAACACTATTCGTTAGCATCTGTTTTTGCAGGGGAAACTCCTGTTAAGAGAGGAGTTTAAATATCGGAGGAAGCATTTCCAGCAACTGTCTGGGTTTGCCGAATCCTTTTCAGACAGTTTTATGTTTCTGGTGCAGATTTGTGTTTGCTAAAGGAAAAGGCAATTCAAAATTTATGAAACAGCTGCTGTTCTTTTGAGCACCTAAGGGACGGAGTGACACAGCATGTGTGTATTTTGGAAGTCATTAAAAGACCAAAAAGAAACTTTCTATTATTCTTTTTTAACCGTAACCCACAGTATCTGCAAATATTAAAAGTGTTTTCTTCTTTTTTTAATTAGACATGAGTATAAAATTTACCATTCAGGTATAACGTGCTATTAGGAAATCAGCTCTTCCTTCTGTATACATCCAGTTGTTAAAGTGTCCCCTTCCCTTCTTCTTGCTTTTTTTCCCGACCCTCTTGTTCTTAATGAGACTTCCTCCTTCTCCCCACGACTCTTTATGTAAGCAACCTTAGCTCTTGATTAATCAGTAATTAGGGAAGGAGTCATACTGATTTCGAGTCTCTAGCATCATACTTGTCAAGTGAAACTCGAGTCTAAAATCTAAAGAAAAGCTGTAATGTCAATATTGTGCTGTGTCTGAGCTTATGATGGCAAAATCACATCGGAGTCAGACCAGACAATATCTATTTATATAGGCACAAATCTAAGCTGCTTAATACGGGGTGCAACATGCATAATGCTCTCCCACAGCTGCTTTCCACACACATTCCCTCTTATTGCCCAGCTTTGTCATGATCAGCATTCAGTATTATGGCTTAAACTTTACTACGCCCTCTGTCATCTCTACTGACACGTTGTTTCACTTCACTTTGTATTTGCTGAGCAGTGAGGGCCTAATTCAAAATTTAATGAGCACTCATTAACCTCAGTGAGCTTTGGATCAGTCCCTTGTAGTCTAATATTGTAATAATGCTAGGGTATTATGGAGTTAAAAGCTACCATACAGTGGGCTGAGGATAAAGTCACTGCAGGCGTGCAGCTTAATGGGGTATTAATTGAATAGAGGGTATTCATAAGTACATAGCACTGAAAGAGCAGAATAACTGCTGAATGGTATGGTCTTGAAGCAGGCAAAGCCTGAGTTTCCTTTTGCATCAGTCTTCACTATAATTATGCATCTGGCATCTGAGGAGTTAACCCAGACTGGGGAGAATTTTCTGGCCCATTTTAATGGATGTTGTAATTGACAGTTCATCTTCCCTCTCGTAATCTTGTTCTGAAGTTCTGCCCATGTTGGCTACATCAAAACTGTTCCTCAAGAAGCAAAGTATTCTCACAAAGGTGGTAGTGTTGGAAAGGATTCATCAAAGGGAGCTGCTAATTACGCACAACAGCTTTTTCATTTCCCTTTTTCTTCTCTGGGATAAGGTGCTTTCAACACCTCATTTAAAATAATCTAAAATGTTGTGTAGTTGGGGCTCTTGAAGCCAGTACACCTGCTGCAAGCCCGGCAAGATCTGCTTTTCTATGGAGCGCTCGAGTGTTGCCTTCAGCTGTGCTGATAGAAGCCCTATGCCGAGGCATGGCAAAGCAGCTCACAGCCAACATTTAATTCTGCTTTCTCCTTTATACCCTATCCTGATATATTTTAATTTATTGATTTTTTTTTTTTTTTTTTTTTTTTTTTTT
>JACDJE010000149.1:10824584-10957146 GCA_016647715.1 Pavo muticus | reverse complement strand
AGGAGGATCGATTCCTTCCACTTGTTTAGCTTAGATATTCTCTGCATGTCTTGCTTTTTTAAAGAGCTATTCCTTTCCTTCTGTGAAGCCGCAGATGTAACAAGTCCTGTCTTTTACCATGTAGCCAAGTGCTTTTCCCTTTGGGCTGGTGACAAGTTGCTTTTTCTCTGTATAGCTAGAAAAAAAAAAAAAGAACAATCACATATGTAACCATTATAGAAATGTTTTTCTGGAAACTCCCAATACATGCTAGCTCCAGAAGACTTGTTCCAATTATATTTTATTTTTAAGCAAAAGGTTGTGTAGTAGCAGTCTCTGTACTGCGTGTGCCAGTTCATGGTTCCCAGCAGTAGCTCCTTGCTGTCCCAATCCCAAACGTGAAGCATGCTAGGAAATTCTTCTCGATTGGTGCTGTCCTTTTTATTCTTCAATTGATCAAGCAGCTGCTAAAATAAGCCTTTCCTTTGAGCAGTTCTGTTGTGCAATCCGGGGAACATTTCCCTGTGTGTGTTCTCCATCTCAGGTCAGATCAATCCCTCTGCTCAGCTCAGGAGCCGGGCACAGTCCCAGGAAGCTGTAAGCTCACCCTAAGTCTCTACTCATGCACTTTCAGTCTCCATTCCTACTTCATTCCAAACCTTTGTTTTCAGGTGTAAGAGCAATAAGTATAGGAAAAAAAAAAAATCAAAATCAAGTGGACTTGAGATGACTCCGGGAATTGAGAATGTAAACACAGTGCAATCTGTGATGAAACCTTGAGAAATTTCCACTGTTGTCTCTCCTTGGACTCACGTACCAGTTAAATGTCACAGCTATAGTATTTTTGAAAGGTTGCAGTGCTTTCTTATGGGACAGTGTGGGAGGAAGTGTGGACACTTTGCAGCTGAGTGTATTGCTTTAAGGATTTAATCAAAGGGAGGGAGATTTCATTAATCTTTTTCATTCAGTCCTTCTGGTTGTGCTTTATTTATAATCGTATATCTATCTGATTGAGAAAGATGTTTATCCATTCAATTTCTTGATGAATGATCAAGAAGAAAGTATGGACAGGTTGCTTTTAGAGCCTTTCAGCCCTGTAGTTGTAGCCACTTAAACTGATAGCTTGCACAGGGAAATGGAATGTGAATCAGAGAAAACATGGAAAATAATAGGGGGAAAATGCAGAAGCCAATTCTGATGAGTTTTATTAAACCCAAAGATCTTCCACTTCATAGAGAAATTATTTAAGTTTCATGCAGCTTTTGAGATTATGACAAGCTGAACAACTTGTTCTGGCTTGGTGCTCAAGCGCCATATGGTACTACTTCAGCAATTTGATGTGATATTATGAATAAGAGTGCATGAGTAGTGAAATGTTTGGGGTTTTTGTATCACACTGGCCTTCTGCAGTAGGCATTAAAAATGAATTCTGTTCAGAGTAAGGGAAGGGGTAAAAAAAAAAAAAAAAAAAAGAAAAATCAGACCTTCAGGTTTCAGTAGTACAACTGTAGCTAGCAAAGGGATAATGAATTTGTGGTGATTAGAAAACCAGTTGCAAACAGAATCCCTTGGACAGGTGGGAACTATCCATATTCTGCTGGCACTGCTTTCCATTTAGATGTTCTCTGCTATGATGCTAATATTATCTTCGAAGAAACCTCCTCACATGCTGGCTTCTGTGTTCAAGTCCAGTGGTTTGCAAATAATAATTGCTATGAAAGTGGAAATTAACTGTGTAAAAATAAAATTTTCAGATAAGCATGTAATCTCAGACAAGCGTGTGAAAATGGTGGTCAACAAAAGATAATTAAATCCCAGTGTACTTGTTAGAAGAAGAACCATCGCTGTTCCTTATGCTGCCTTTCGACTACCAATAGGAAGTTCCTCCTTTACCTCGTGTTGCTGGAGCAGGTCAGGGAAGTTGAAGTTGACCGCCAGACTTCTGGAGTTCTGAGTGCTGTCAGTAAAAGCATCTTTAAGATCACTTTATTGAAGTAATCTACACTTATTAATTCTTTGGACGTCTGCGGTATGCATGTGTGGTAGAGTTGATGCAGTCATTCCCTGTGTGGGTTATGTAATGCTGTAAATTGGATTTGCAAGTACCTATGTAGTGCATAGTGGAGGAGGCTTTACCAGTATTCTGTATACTTCTTTTTGTCCAGATTTCAGAGAACCTCTACCACCTGTCAGAGATGCTGTTGATAGATGGAACTACATAGTTTCCTAATCAATTTATACTTGCTTTTCCTTGTGTAATAACTCTTTCACAGAGAAATTCTGAAGACTGTGCAGCAGATGAATATACCAATTCAACCTATGGGTAAATTGAGGTTCAGGTGAATTCGTATCCTTTACCAAGGTCCAAGGTGCTGGTGGCCATCATAGAAGATGGGAAGTCTGGTATAATTGGCAGTTAGTGACCTCTTCTAGTGTTTTAGCAGTCAGTTTATAGTGAATTATGGACATGTAAGAAAAATGAATATGTTACTAACTAGAATGGATTTGGTACAATCATCTGTGTAAACTGTGTGTCTGAAAGCATGGATAGAAAGATGGAGAAAGGAGAGGGCCACGTCAGGACGTGGCTGTGCCTTGGGGTGTGAAACTGCCAGCCCCAGTGAGCACAGGGGATGGGGTCTGGGCTGGCAGTGCAGATTGCTGGGAGGAGGTGGAGGGCTTCACAGGAACCGTCTGAGGATCTGTCGCTCGTTCTCTTTCCTGTAGCTGAAAGGTCTTGACCTGCTGAGAGAGACTGAAGCTGGAGCTTTGACCTGGCAGCTTGCAGGTTATCTGTATCGGGAAACTTTCTCTTCTCTCTGTTTTCAAATGTACTCTGAAATTGACCAGAAAAAACACCCACCACATTTAAAAAAAAAATAAAATCAACAACAAACCCACAATGATTTCCCAGCCTGTCCAGAGCTGAGACCCTTGAGGAGAGGTTGTGTGTCAGTCCTGGTCACGTACTGCTAAAGGCAGCTGAGCCCGGGGCTATTGCTGTTGCTCTTTAAGTGTTTGCTCTGAAGCAACAGAAAGGTCTCCTGACCTGTGGGGTGTAAAGAAGCATTTATCACACATTCTCTGAGACCTTGATCTCTGTGCAAGCTGCAAAGGAAAGAGGAAAGTCTGGTATGTGGCAGCAGGACTGATGCTCCTCCTTGGCAGGAGAGGCTTTGGCAAGTGCATCCCTGTTAAATTATGGAGCTGGGCCACCCTTAACCTACGCAAGCTGTAAGTTCTTAAGCCTTAAATAATTAAATAAATGAAGAACTGAGGGCAAATTTTCAAACTCTGCATGCAAACTCTTGTGGAAGCTTGGGTGTGAAACTTTGCACGGGGCAGAGAAACATGGCCAGTGAATATGTGAGTGACTGGTTAGAAGGATGCAGAGCTGATCATTTGGGTGTTTAACATGATGCTGGGATAGCCAGGGACACTAAATGCACGCCTTGGAAATTAGCCCTGCATTTCTTAGTCTGTGTTAGAGCTGTAGTAGGAGCGTTTCAAGGGACAAGTGCTGCTCTGAGCACAAACTTTTTATACAGAGAAGTGCCTGATTTTTCTGAGAAGTAATTTTCAGACAGTAATTTCTGGATTTGTCATGTCTGGATGTTTCCCTGAATTTGTTTTTCAAATGGCTTTTGATTCAGAATAGAGCTTTAGTTTATAATGAATATAGTGCCTCCACGCCACAGAGCTGCCTGGCTTTCACTGACTGTTTTGCATTGGTTTTCTTCTTTGAGATTTCCTTTCTTCTTAATATATTCCCAGTTGGAATCGAGTATCTGTTTTTTTTTTTTTTTTTAAAAAAAAAGTCTGCATTGCTGCAGTGATTTTTAGCAGTTGTATCCTTTTATGCATCGTTCTCACACAGTGTGAACGTTTTAACCTTTTCTTAATTATTAGCATTTCCATCCCCGCTGTTCATTAATCTACACTGGGCAAAGACCGTGATGTGTCACCCAGGGACGCTGCAGCAGCAGCCGCTCAGCTCGTGCTCTGCAGAAGCCCCTGCCCACAGAGACTGTTGTGGGGAATCTCCTGTCTCCCTTTTGAAGTCTGAACCTTAAAACTGATTTATTTATTTTGTAATGGATGGGTTGGCTTGCTGTCCTGGTGAGTTATCTCCTTTTCTTAAGCCCTTTGAAGCACTAGAAATGCTAAAACGTTGTATAAATCCAAATAGCTGTTACTGCTCTTGAGTAGTAAACGGTGCATAGCGTATTCGTAATACAAGTATACAAAACCAGTTGCAGCTGAATTATGGCTGACACCTGGCAAAATATAACATGAGGAATAGATAGGAATTAAGCAGTATGTTTTCTGACAAGGTTGAAGTCCAGCCTCTCTTCCCATGATTCCCGTTCTCACTTGCAGATTCAATTGTGGATGAATCTACAGCTTTAGTTACCTGGCTTTTGTTCTCAGATATTTGGTAGTACATGGTCTCAGACTTCCATTCACAGCTGAATGGCAGACTCAAACACTGCTGATGCTGAGAGAGGCTAAATGACTTGGTGGAAGTCAGAAAGGAAACCCAGGGCGTACCTGAGAACAGAGCTGAGCCTCCCAAATCCCATGGTGTAATCCGCCTCGGACTCACCTGTTTTGTGCTCGCTCTGGTGGTGTGAAGGTGTTGCTGTGATAGAAGAGCTGATTAAAAAAAAAAAAAAAAACTGCCATCAAATCTAGCTTTAAAAATAAAATTAAGCCAAATTGAAACTCATTTTGAGTGTTCACGTTCCACATGATGATCATCACCATTATACTTTTCAGAATGAACCGAGGTCCCTGTTCAGAATTTGACAGTGTTCTGGCTGAAATCATTAAGATTCTGATCTTTATGTTGGTTTTCTTCTGTTTCTCGTTACTTTTCTGCAGAGAAAGCGAAGGGTCACTTTCTGAGTTCTTTACAATCGACTTGGGTTGTGCTCCTGAAATGTAAACTGGTAATTCTCAAATGCATTCAACCCAAGGTTTGCAAACCATGTCTAGTGGGAACGTAGCTGCTTTCTTCTTGGTGAGTGTACAGTACTTACAAATGTGCAGAAGTCCAGGACTGAACCAACTCTGCTGCTTTTGCTGTCAGTGACAAAGCTTTAATTGCACTTCTGAAATCCTAATGATAGGTAAAACAGTAGCTCTAAACTAAACAGGAACATCAGCAACCTGGAATATGATCGATAGAGTAATTCTTCCTTATTCTACCCAGCATGGTTACAGTTCTCATACTTAGCTCTGAATGCTTTCCTGCTCACCTAAATGCAATTATTCCCTGCCACCGCAAAGAGTTCCACTCCATCCCATCACTCCCTCCTGCATGCAAACACTGAAAGCTCCACTTGAATCCAAACACACTCTTTAATTTCTGTAAGGTTTATCTGCAGCCAAGGCATGTTTGAACAGCTTGCTGCATTCACGGCTTCGCTGTGTTTTGAACATGTTGCTGTGTTTGGATGGCAGGAGGTGAGGAGAAAATGGCAGCGCTCGGGCGCGTGCCGTCAGCAGAGAGGTGCTGCCTGACCTCCCCTCCTTGTTTTGTGCCTGATGTGGGTGCTGTTGTGCATATGTAATGGTATCAGCTGCGTGGCCGTAAAGCAGAAGTGCCTTAAAAACTCCCAGTACTGAGAAACAGAAAGAGAAAAGCGAATATTGGGAAAACATCAATAGCCTTTGGTGGGTGCCGCAGCCCCGCGTGCCAGTGGGTGCTAATACAACTTCATTCACTCGACTGAAGGTGACTCAGAGGAGATATGGGGCCAAGTTTCCACTCTTGCCAATATTTTTTTCTCCACTTGAATTCATTCATTAGTAGTTATACCTGTTTATATAATGAAGTGTGGGAGAGCTTTTATCAGCACATCACCGTATGAAATGTCATGGTGTTCCCTTGATCAGGTTAGAAATGTCTGACCTGAAGGTCTGCAGCACTCCAGGACACGGTGTGTGACTCAGCAGTGAGCAGTTCAGAGCGGTGCTGATGGAGAAGTCAGTCCACACACGTTTGCTCCAGCGTAATTTCCCAGTGCTCAGATACTTCAAAGTCAAAACATGTATTGCTTTTTTGCATGCTGTGTTTAAACTCCTGAACTCAAAAGTTTCAGTTCAGTTGCTTGTTCTCACTTAGAAGTGCAGAAGCAGGGGTGGCTGGGAATCAGCCATACCACCCATGTCTGGTCCCATGTGGGGCTGTGCAAAGTTGCTAGAAAGCTCGCACCAACATGTGGCATTTGGTTGGCTTTTCAAAAAGTGAAACAAGTTGGAAGCTCCCAGACAAAGCATCATGGCTGATCCAGTGCATGATAACTGCCAGACAGGCAGCTCAAACACAAGCACAGGTATTTGTCAGACACAAGCTCACAGCTGGCAGGCTTCATCACAAGATGCCCACCTCTCCATTTCAGGTGCAGCCAGCTGTGTATGTAGACTGGTGCAAATCCAAGTGTGAAGTCCCTCCAAACTGTTTAGTCTCAATCTGTCCCCCAGCCAGTTTATTTTAGATGCAGAGATGCTGGGTTTGCCCTAGTTTTAGCAGTGGCCATGATGGGGTTTGCATCCATTTTGTTTTTTTCTGATAACTGAGTTCTGGCATCCTCGTAAGTGGAGCACAGCCTATCATGCCTATGTATGGAAGTCACAGCTTGAGCTGCAGTTGTTCTAATAACTTTTGTATAGTATGTATGGATTTCTGTGACTTTGGTTGGGAGAAGATTTGAGGCTGACAGCATGAAGTATATTTAGGTACGGTAGATGTGAGGTTTTTTTCGTTGGGGTCTGCCTCCAGTGTGATGTGATTGGAGATTAATTTCAGTGGATATTAGTATTTAAAAGGATTTTCTCCTCTTAATCACTTTTTGTTGAATGTATCCTTCATTTCTTTGTGGTCTGGACTGAGGCTAGTTGAAAGGGATGGGGAAGAGAGTTTGTATTTCTTTCTTCTGTGTGGTTCATGGGAATTCATCTTTCAGGATAGAACACTGAAAGGCAAGAACTCCTCTTTGTGTCTGTGGAAGGGTAAAATCAAGCTTCCTCCTACAGTGCATTTCAAAGTGTTTCATTAGGAAGCAAGAGCATCTTACGTTCATGTATCCCAACCAGAACTGGTTTTGAAGAGGCTCGAAGGCAGTGACAAATAGAAGGATTTTATAATGTGTAACTCAGCTGAACTGCTAGCATTCTGCGGGGAGGCATCCTTTGTGCAGAGCTGAAAATGTCATAGGCTAGAATGAAGTGATAGTATAAAGTAAAATTCTAAGATTTTCCTTTAAAAGTATGCTTCAAACATACACAATAGAGCTGTGCTTTTAAAGCAGCCAGACCTATCCCCTACAGATTAATTAGTATTACAACACTTCGTTTTGAAAAGGAGAAGATGGTAAAGGTGCCTGGATTGAAAAACTTGCCAGAAGTCTTGAAAATATGTGGAGAGAATAGCCAGCAAGAGTTCTCTGCAGGGATGCAGGTTGATGCCTGAGGACGCACAGCTCCTGAGAAGCTGGCATCACCTGCTGGGGTTCAGCACACTGCTCCCCCTGCACACAGCCCTGCTCGGCCCTCCCCTGCCCACCCTGGGACTCTCAGATAAATAATTCCTTTACTTTCACTCCGGGGATTATCATTATATCCCTTGGCCATTGCAGGACATCTGTAAGGCAGAGACCAAATCCTCTCTGCACTCCAGCCTATGCCTTCCTGAGAAAACAGGTCACATTCTGATCCTGAAACATGTTACTATTAAACTTGACTATTAGTCTAGAGAGAAGAAACAACATCAAACCAGGGAGCTTGACTTTGCAGAGGATGTAACATGCTCTTACAGTGACCTCCTGTGGAAACAGGCAGTGCCTTGATGCCCTGTGCTGGGGCAGGAATGGTGCTCGTGGGGCCCCTCTGGTCCTGCTCTGCTCTCTGCTGGTGTAGCAGCTCATTTTGTTGCTCAGGGAGAGAAAGGCTGATTTCTTTCTTTCCCTTCATAAAGCCTTCTCCATTCATTGTTTCAGAGCCACAAACCGCTTCGTGCGTGCACATTTGAGAGGCCAGAGCTAGTGCTTGCATTCAGCCGTTCAAGTATCCAACCTTGTTCTTTGTATAATGGCTTTAATAAATGTTATATCAGTTTTAATATCGTGGGTATTTCATTTACAAGGTGATGATGTGTTTGTAGAGCATGCGGTGCATTTCATTTAGCAGTTACATGCACCGAGGGATGCATTGAATAAAATATTACTTTAAAATTAAATGATTTCTTTAATTCTATATACAGGCTCTCTGGGTTGATGCATATTACATCTGATTCAGATGCTGATGTAACTCCTGTAACCTAGTTCTTTGTGCAGTGTAATTTTTTCCATTGTGTTGTCCAGTGAATTTTATGAGTATGATTTGTTAATATGTTCATTTTTATGCTATTCAAATAAGAAGGCAAGTAATTCCACCATGGTAACTGATCACACTGTGAAATTAGGTTTTGAGAGCAAGCTTTAAAGAGAAATAAAGGGTCCATTTGCTTTTTTTAGAGAACTTTCTTCTGTAGTGTTGGCTTTGCCTGTGTGAGAATGTCTCTAGCACTGGAGCAATTTCTGGGGAGGTGGTGTAGCAGCTCCTCAAAAGCAATTCCAGCTGAGGGTGGGGACAGAGAATGTGCAGACAGCCATCGGTATGGAAGGTCCAGCAGCTGCTGGCCCAGGGGTGGGAATGGGCAAGGCAGTGGGGACACCTCCACTCGTGTAGGACCAAGAAGTGCATTGTGTGATGCCACGTGGAGGTGGGGCAGGAGTGGGCACAAGTTCCCATTTCCAGCCTTCCTCACAGGTGTGGAGATGAGGGCACAGCCTCCTTCTGTTAACTGAGGTTGTGGGAATCCTTTTCTGGGTCTCCAGCCTTCCTCAGCACTGCATGCATCACACCAGTAGCCTTCCACATTGGGGATGCACCAAACAGCAGTAAATTGAGGTCAGCTAGCTGAGGGCTTTCCTTTTGAATTTCTACCTTCTGCCTCACTTGAGAATGTGCAGAAAGAGAAATCAAGGTGTTCAGCCTCCATGCTACATGAGTCACTCGTGTTGAGTCACTTAAAAGACACAGAAAAAAACCATCCTGGGGTTTCTGGAGCTGCTGAAGGAGTCCACCAGACCTCTCAAGTAGCTGCAGGCACAGACTCAAAACCCTTGAAAGTTTCATTGCTGTGGTGTTTGATATGTTATCCAAGAGAATAAAATATTTCCAGTCGATGTTTTAAACATGTTCAGCACTAGCCAGCTAGTGCAGAGGCCAGCAGCTAGTGGGATGAGGCAGCCTGCAACTTACCAGCCTTTGCACTTACCGCTAGAGAACCACTGGAAATTGCAGCTCCTTCATTCACTGCTCTCACAGGGAATGGAGAGGGAGGGAAAAAGATTTTTGGGGAGCTGGAGCTGCCAGCCCTGAGTCTGCTCCTGCATGCAACAGAGAGGGATGGAGCTGCTGCTGCACTGTGGGGTGGAGGATTGTTGCATGTAGCAGAAAGATAAGGGGAGTCAGTTCAGCTTGCCGGCTCTGGTTCATCAGTTTCCCATCGAGAAGACAATCCTTCTTGCCCTAAAATCCTGATAGCTGCACAGGGAGGTTAGATACATGCTCAGAGGCGAATAACTATGTGTGGGGTAGGGCATGGATCTGAACACACAGATCCAAGCCCCTTTCCCAGCTGCAGCTGGGTCCTTGCCAGAGCCAAAAACAGGGAGGTTCTCCTGGCTTAGATCTGGGTGAGCTGAAAGCCCAGCTTAGCCTTGTGGATTTCTACATTTTAGATAGAGTTCGTTCAGAGAAGACCAGCAGATTCAGTTTTCTCAAACCCCCATCATCTCCACCACATCCTGGAACTGCTGCTGTGACCCGAAAAGTACCAAATCTTGGCAGAACAGATGACATCTCTGATTTCAAACAGGAAGAAATATCTGAATAGTAGTAGATTGGCTTAGGCAGATGATGCTCCTTCATGTCCTTCTAGTGTGATTTCTGTGGCTGTGTGAATGCACGTGTGACACAGCAGCAGGTGTTCAGCAAGTTCCAACCAGATCGTTAGTGGCTTTGTAAATCAGGCTTGTCTGATGAAGTGGAGGTAGAAAGGAGGACATTCAGCTCATTGGATGAAAAGTTGACCTCAATGAAGCTATATGGGAGTTGCATCTCTAGATAATTATATTAATTATGTTCTCAGAGTTCTCATTTTCCATGTATTTAGAATAGGTAGAACTTGATTTTCCCCCTCGTTCCATTTTCACCTTTTTTTCTGCACAGGGCTGCTTATCTAATCAGCCACCAGTGTTTTCTCTGACAGTCTCGCAGCTGTAGTGACACTCAGTCTCAGTCACATCAAACAAGCAAATGACTTTCATTCACAGCACCTTTTGTCTGATCAAATAGGTAATTACTACATGAAATTAAAGGCTTCTTTAACAAAAAACTTCTATATTGTTCCCGACTGACAGAAGCAATACAAAGAGAAAGTGCCAGGATTCAAACGTGGTGGTGACACAGCCCCATCTTTGAAGCAATCAAAGGCATTATTTATACACACTCCACTCATCTGAGTGAAAATACAAACGAGCAGAGCCAGACTGACAGTCTTCCTTTAATCTTTGCTACCCCCCAGAACTCTTTCCCTTTTTTTCCTAAGGAGAGTATCAGCTTATGCAAATAGTGACTGTGACAGGAGGGTCCAGATGTTTGCAGTGTATTAATGGTAATGGTGAAATCCCCACTCCCAGTAAGCAGAGAACAGTCTCTGACTGCCTGATGCTAACAGTCTAATTCATGCCATGGCTTCTGGGAATAGCACTGTTGATTTCCTTGAAGGAGAAAACAGTACAAAGGCACCTCTTTGAAAATGAAGGAATTTCAATATTTATCCCCAGCATCCCTTCTTAAAGGCAACACTCCGTCTTCTGTTCTCTCACTGTCCTTTAATCGCTTCCTCTCTCCGCCAGTGAGCATCATTCTATGCTCTTTGCATTTTACCTCTGGGAGAGGTAGATTTACCACCGAGGTGCTTTCAGTCCGGCTTCCACAAAGGGCTGAGGACAGAAAATGGAATGGATACAGTTCCCTTAAAATGCTTTTCTTTAATGAAGGCCACAGGGTTACCGCAGTCAGCAGAACTAATCAGGGAGCCTGGTTCTGCGGCATTAGCGTGTGTGACAGAGGTAAGGAGAAAGGTAAACATCAAGTAAATATGCCTGTTTGTCTACTAGCTATTAGTGGCACCCGGCTGCCAGAGACTGAGCCGAGGTCATGTTTGAGCAGGTATCTGTGACAAGAAACTGCAGTTCTGAATTATGCCAACAGGGAGATACAGTGTGTTTGCATTCACCTTTCCCATGCTGTAGGCCAAGTGGGTAAACTATGAATGTAAGCCACTTGGTTTTTCCCATAGTGGTTCACAGGGAAACTTGAATTTATGGAGCTGAGGTTGGCACTGCGCAGAGATGCTGTGCATCAAGCAGGTCCAGTCTGTGTGGCCGATAAGAGTGCACCCACCGTGCTGATGTGAGTCACGGAGCTGTGCACTGATGTGACATGTTATCTGAACCCACACTTCTACAAGTATTACGGAATACCATTGGGAACTGCTGAAAAAGTGGGATCTCTCTATGCTCCTACACCAAGGATGTCCTTTGTACCCATACTGGGTACACGAGCAAGTTCTAGATGGGAGATGACAGCTCAGGCAGAGTTCCTCAGCAGCAATCACAGATCTTGGAAAGAATAGATTTGCCCCATCTGCAGAAGTAGCGTGGAGCTAGCTA
Source organism: Pavo muticus (assembly GCA_016647715.1). Taxonomy (NCBI): domain Eukaryota; kingdom Metazoa; phylum Chordata; class Aves; order Galliformes; family Phasianidae; genus Pavo; species Pavo muticus. The sequence goes on along the minus strand of JACDJE010000149.1, from coordinate 10,945,378 downwards.
AAAGCCAGTACTGAACGCTACCGGCAGGAATTACTGGCCACAAACCACTTCGGATCAAAGTGTGGGTCATCAGTCCTGCTGGTTCACAGATTCATTTGCCATTCTCCACGCCTGCATCTTCCATGGCCTTCGCTCCTCACTGCGGTGTCCCCACTGAGTGCAATTGAGTGTGGAGTTTTATTAGAAGCTGGGCTGCTTGTAGAAGATCAAACAGCAATTGTAGCCGAAAATAGGATTTTTCTCATCTGCCTCTGGATAGGAATAGGAGACCAATCCTTCCTCGTGCTGTACATGAGGTTATTCATTAGGACTAGTCGGGAGCTCAAATTAGAACACAGCTGCCAGTTGTTGAGTAGTTCATCATGTGGAAAGCAGCCCCCTGCATGGCTTGGAGGATTGTGTGGGAGGCGAACCAACCTCGTGGCTGTTTTTAACCTGCACGTCCCCGAGCAGTGAGAGTGGGTTGTATTGGTTTGGGGAGGGAGCTCCAACCCATGAGCCCTGCAGAGCATCCCTCCTCTTGAGCATGATCTGGAAGTGAAGACAAAGTGGGACTTCATGATATGGTTATGTAGGGTTTCTTAAGCTTTTAGGAGAGTTGATTCAGTCAGCTAGAAAGGGCATGCACAAAATATGGGCTTGGCATTGAAATGCCTTCTAAAGACTGGGAAGAATGGCAATATGTGGATGTAGGCTTTCTCTATTCTTGTGTGAGTTTTATTGCTGAGAAGGTTTAGCAGCTTAGTATATTTCTACCTGTAAACTGAAGCTTACTGCTTTTGCTGGCTGACAAAGGCACCTATGAGATCTGCTGGTGTATAGGAAAATGTAGGCTAAAAGGCTTAAGGGAAAAGATGTATAGCAGACTTCTGAATATTTGAAAAAAAAAGTCAGAAATGCAAACAATAGAAAACTGCAAAAAATTACTTTGTAATGTCCATTTAACCATAGTTCGGAAGTGGAATGAATAGATAAAAAGGCAATAGGGAATAAAGACAGCTATGCACTTCACTTAGCATAGCAGCAGAGAGGCCGTTTGCATAGCTTCTGGTGTCAGAGCTTAGCCCGTTACCAGGAAATGTGCACTTTAGCAATGGAAAGTTTGATTTCTAACCTTAAAGATACAATCTGTTTTCTTGGATTTGTTTCAAACTCTGCAGTGCCAGCTGCATAAAATACCACTAAGCTTTTGCACAAAGAGACATTTATAATCACTTTACCCTGTAGCAGAAAAAAATGTCTCCATTTAGACACTCATTTTGAGTTCATAGGCACATTAAGGACAAACTTTAGATCTTAATGAGGTGTAGGAGGTTTTTCTTTTTTTCCCTTTTAGTTCTGTTTTCTGTTCTCTTATAGATCATACTATATTTCAGAGCATTAGGAAAAGAGATGCTGAATCTTTAATGTGATGTGAAACAAAAGAAAAATTCTGAGCTGCAACAGAGACGAACTTCAGAGCTGTAAGCTCTTTAAATCCTGATGCAGCTCTCACTGAAGTCAATAGAAAGACTTTGATTGATTTCAGCTTCTAAAACTCAGTGGGTCATGTTGGTTTTTGTCTTGTTAGTACAACAACTTGCACTTCTTCCTTTGGAATTTTGTTCTGGTAAGTTTATCAATATAAAAGCCTTCCAAAAGCCAATTTGATTATCTAATAAAATGGCACTGCTTATTTTTAGGGCTGGCTGCATGCAGTGGCTTACAAAGAGCAGGTTAAATTGAGACCTCGTCCACCTTTCCTGGTCCCTCCCAACTCACTTCATCCCTCTATGCCATACTCCACTCAGCTCTGGGGCTGCGTCTGTCCAAGCTCTGTGCTCAGGCCCTTTTCAGTGGCTCAGGAGTGATGAAGGATGTACTGCGGTCTGTGTGCACAGCCGCCCTCATGCTCAGCTATAGAACTCTTTAGATGTCTTTACTTTTGGGAATCTGAGTTGTGTGAAAGCATGTTTGTTCTTTTTTTTTTTTAATCAAAGAGGTGGTGTTATTTGGGGGTTTTGTTGTTGTTAGATTGAATTTTCTTCTCTCTGTCTCTCACACGAGAAGTGACCAAAGAGTTCAGGCTTGTGAATGCTTTTCTGTAAACATGATGCTCCAACTCGAGGACGTTTTTAATTTCAACAAAACCCTCATCTTTCAACTCAAATCCAAGTTGTGGAAAGCGTGTTCAGACTTCTGCCTCCAGAGCGCAGATCTGATCAATTACATTGGACTATCTAGAGCATGAACATAAATATTAACCAAGGGCTCTGTGTGATTTAATATTTACTTGTCAGCCTTTGTCCCCTTGCCTAGCTTCTATAACTAAGATACCAAAGGCTTTGTTTTTCCTTCTAGAATTTTGTATTTCAGAACTGAGAAGCTTGCTTTATTTTAGAAAGTATCTACCCCAGACCTTTATTTGCATCTGAGCATTTTGGTTATGTTCTTTGTGTAGCTGGTTGCCTTTGATTCACGCTAAATGTTTGCAAGTAGGAAGAGAATAAAGAATGTGAACAAAAGGCTTTTAAGGCTGTATCCTGCTGGAAAGCAACCTAGGAGTCATGACCATGAAGAAAAGAAGAAAAAAACCTAGTATGGGAGCTTTTATGTGTGCTGCCTTTTACTTCTGCAGATCTTAAATGCGATTTCCCATTGTGTTTCATGACAGATTTTACCATTGACTGTAGCAGTAGAAAAGTTATATACCTGATGCTTGTGTGCAAAAGTTAAGATCTGAATGAAAAGGGAGGTCACCTCTGACTTGGTACCATAGCAAGCTTACTACCTGCTTTAGTGAGAAAATCAATCTAATCCGCCGTACCTGGTTTGTTTAGCAATCAGCCTTTTCAATTAAAAGTAATTCTGATAACCAAGAGTCAGACTGTACACAAAAAGTACACGGGTGGGTCCCAATCTGACTGTGGTTCACTCAGGTGAGAAATGCCCCTGATTTCAGCAGTCTTAGAGCAGATGTAAAACTGGGAAATTATTGGAATTTGCTATTGGGCTCTTAATCATGTGCTTAATGATCATAAGGGAGTATTTGGTAAAATAGATTATGAAGATGTCTAATTTACTATGTTGTGTACTACTAAAGAGTGGGCACCAGCCTACTAGCCTTTTATATTTTTCTTCTTGTGTGCTCCCTAGTACAGGAGCTATGCAATGTGTGTAACTGGTGGTTGAACTTGGTTGCCTGAGCATGGGCTGAAATATTATTGTTTGTGATACACACCAGTACAGTCAGTGGAACTGACTGCATTTTGGTTTGAGTCATTCTCTTCTATTTAAAACAAAAGCTGTGTACTAAAATGTCCCATAGTACACAGTTGTTTTTTTCCTTTCATGATGGCGATGGCAGCAGCCAGAGTGGTTTCCCAGGCCTTTGAAATAACTCAATGATAGCAGTGGGAGTGTCGCTGGTTCTGTCACAGCCCCATCAATGGGTTCCCCATGCAGCAGCGTCTGCTCAGAACCAGCCCCATCACAGGAGCTTTGTCTGCTTTCTTACAGTGTAAATCCAGAGCAGCGCAAAAGCTCAAAGTGAATCCTCTTCAGATTGCCCAGGTGTTCCAGAAAGGAACCGATGCACCACGATGCGCACTCACTGTTTCCATCAGTTACGGTGTGCAAGCAGCCCTGGTTGCTGCCAGACCTGTAACAGGAGCTGCTTTTTGCAGCATCTCCAGTCATGCTCAGGTGTCCGGCTCTGAGCAGAGCATCACAAAGTCACAGGGGTTGGAAGGGTTCTCTGGAGATCATCCAGTCCAACCCCTGTGCTAAAGCAGGTTCCCTAGAGCAGGTTGCACAGGAAAAAGCATCCCAGTGGGCTTTGAGTATCTCCAGAGAGGGAGACTGGACAGACCATGCAGCCCACGGTGGGCATAGATCTGAGCTGAATTAAATATGAATTTGAATGTGCTACTTTTCTGATTTCCTGAGAAAGGAGTGGTATTCCTCTGTGCCATCTTCACTGGGAAAGTGATGGCAGTGGTTTGGGGTGGCCTCTTGCTATCAGCCATTTCCATCCTAAGGGGAACCCCAGGTTCGAGGAAGCAGTCTGCTGCTTGTAGGGCATGTGAGAAGCAAAACCCCTGTAACTCTGAATGTGTGCGAGAGTTGCTCAAATCTTGCTTAGAAAGGGCATAATATCTTTGCCAAACACATTTACAGTGTTGAAGCTGCTCATAATTACGACCTTCATGAATTTATAACACTGTATGTTCCAGCAATGGAAAAGACTCCTACATTTGAGTGATGAGATTTTGATAAAACAGAATTTAAATATTCTATTACCAGAAATGTTATATTAAATGATGAGGAGGCATTCAAATACTCCCTGACTTTCACCATGTGACTGTGAACTACATTATGCTTGGGTCAATTAGGCTATTTTAAACCTATGGCTTTCTGGCATTAATCCTTTTCATAGAAAGCTACTGTTCCCTCTGAATTCCACCATTTCTCTCCTGAGGCCTCCCCCTAGTACCTAGCAATGTCTCCTGTTAGCAAACCCAGCAGCCTCTGCTTTTTTACCTTCTTCTGCACTACGCTATGAGCTAAAGTGCGTGGCCACTGGGAGCTGGGTCAGCCTTGATCCAACTTGAAACAGGCTCTCCCAGACAGAATCCCAGCTGCTGCCCAAATCCCCTTCCCAGCTGCACGTGGATCAAGTTGCCCAATCTCTGTCGTAACCCATCCCCCCCACCCCCCCTCATGCTGCAGAGTGTATTGCTCTTGGGGAGTATGGAGGCATTAGTACAGCAAAACACCCAGAGGAGCAGCCTAGTGCATGCCTTGCAGCAGGTCAGTCGTTTCTCAGAGGGGATGGTATGGCTATTCTCGGTATTTATTTCCCATATTGAAGCTAAAAGCTTCAGAGATCAAATGGGAGTGTGTAGTAAGAGTGGGAATTTACTGCGCCCTCATTATTTGCACACAGGCACTCTATAAGGAGTATTTCACTGTGCAAGTGGAATAGGCTGTCACCCACAGTGACATTTCTAATGTTAATGTCTCCCCTGGGGGGGATAGTGGGAAACAGCAGCGTCCAGGAGGGAGGCAGGATGCTCCAACGTTGGGAATGAAGGCAGAGATTTGCCCAGTATTTATGGTGATGGCCCAGCAATGGGTAAATCATTGCATTCAAGCTGACCAACATCTCGTATGTCTGCGCACTGCTTTTTACAGTTTGAGTGGCTTCCTCTTTTCTTGTGGTCTCTAAAGCCAAGCGGTGCACGGGTGAGTAAAACACCCGTCAGTCATACTGGGGCTTCATGGCCAAGAGTTGGCCCAGCCCTTCTTGTATACCTGGTTATTTCCATGGTTCAGTATTAAAACACGGTTGCTTTAGTGGATCTGAAAAGGGATAAATCCCGCAGTGTTAAACTCCTAGTCAAATATTTTGAGATGTGCTGAGGACACGAAATTCTTAATCTTTTTCGTTTTTCAACCAGAAAAACAAAACAAACAAAAAAAACCTGTGAGGCCTAAAAGATCACCCAGTGATGTTTTTTGGCACAGTTGGCGAATGTACAAAGGCATTGGATGAGAATCAAGCCAGAATTAAATTTAAGCTCAAGAAACTTTGTTCTAGGTTTTGATTCTCAGAGCTGCTAATCCTAAATTATCATGAGAAAACATGTAAAAAAGAGACATAAAGACATCAGAGTAGCTGAGCTTTCAAATGGAAAGTCAAGTCAGACCTGCTGTCTGCACCCTCTTCGCTTGCTAGAGATGGAGCATTATAATTGAATTATGATCAAGAATAATTCTGTTTACCTAAACCTGCAATTTCTTTCCATTTACAGAAGTCTTAAGAAAGCAATTTCTGTGAGCCATTGCAAGAAAACAAACAGACAATAGAATAAATCATCCTCAGAACCCCCACACAAATCAATTCTTGGGGCAACCTATATTATTTCTGAATGTTTTCTCACATCTGGTTGTTGTAAATAGTATTTTACGTAAGATGAATAACAAAAACTATAAGCATCCTACCAAACTTGAATTTTGATGGCAAAGTAGAACAGCAGAAGCCCATGGCTTGCTGATGGAATTGAGCCAAGCGAGCAGCAAGGAGAAAAGTGCAAATAAAGGCAAGGCAAAGGGAGCAAAAGCATGAAAAGATGAGGGAACAACTTTATTTATTTTAACCTTTCATGTTGACATCTCCAGTAATTGCCTGGGATGAGCTTCCATTAGCTTCTCTTAAAAGAATAGCTGAAGGTCATGCAGTTTGGCCAGGCAAGATTAGCCGTTTTTACTGGCTAAAAGAAAGACCCCAGCGATATTTGGTCAGCGTTACAACATGCACTTAGATGTGAGGTATTCCAAATAAATGTTTTAAATCAGCTACAAGACACAGAGTGCAAACTGATGAGGAAAACTTTCCAAAGGTTGTTCCACTCTTAGAGGAATGAAAAGAGCACTGAGTTCTCCAGTTTGCTGAATGCAGTCTTCTGCGTGCATCACTTAAGCAACATTCTTGCTCATCTGTCACTGCTTCTAATGTAAATTTAAAAGGCATCTCAAACAGCATGGATTAAGTTTATTTTTAAGGAAAATAAAAAATAAAAATACCTTTAAAATTACTCATCCCATATTCTGTGTGTATGCTTATGTTGTCATGAACAGACAGCAGCACTAAATATTACTTTTCTTCCTCGTTAGCATCTCTGTATGTAATTATTATTGTTTGCATTGCAGCAAACAACAAATGTCATCCCAGGGCTAAAAATAAGTAGGTTACCAGTAGGTCTCCTGAAAGTTCAAATGTTTCATTAAATGGTTTTATGTTAGGTATGTAACCATGCTGGTGATAATATAGTGTAATGGTAATATAATAGAAGCTACAAATAACTTTTTACGACTGTTTTGTTCTCTATACTACTAGTCTAAATGGTTTCCCTTACAAACCAAGCAGAAGGTATTTTATAACAGTGTCTTAAAACCTCCTAATTAGCAGCAGTTTTCAGATACACACTTCTTGGCAATCTTTTGGGGATCGATCGAATTTAACTATAGCAGACTTTAAATCTTCTGCCTGGAAAGATTATCCTAATTCTTTCTCTAATTCCCCTGTCCCAAGGCACCATGACTGGAGATCCCTTGACAAAGCATTGTCATGCTGGCTTCCCTGGCATGTAGGTCAGGCACTCCAGAGCCACCATTTCCCATGTCATTCATGCACTGGTTGCACGGGGTTGAACAAACCAGTTTTCTTACCACACCCCTGAAGCTGTTAAACCTCAGCGTTTAACCAGACACACTCAAAACCAAACAAACAAATCTGCTCAATATATGGTAGTCCAGATCATGTGCAATACATAATTGTTTTCCCTCCGGAAGAAAATCTCCATGTATGTTCACATTCCATGGAGTGTTTTAATTATTTGATTTATCATATCCCCTCAAAATACAAAATAAGACAATCATATGCGTTTACAGAGGCAGCAAAGCTGTAGATGGAACTCATTTTAGGATGACATTTTAGACCCTGTTTTCTAAGGCACTGTTTTGCCACAATTTAGTACTTGTGTGTATCAGCTATAGGGAAGTGTCATCTTTGATGTCCTCGGTGTGTTTTTTTCTTCCTTTCCGTGCTGATTGGTATAATTTATATGAATGCTTTAGAACCCCCACTGTGTGTAGTCTACTTGGAATGCACATATAATTACCAGCCCATCTTCCAGCTTTGTTTAGCTATGTTGAAATATTTTAAAATCTATTTTAGTTCTGCCAGTGGATGTACACCCACACGCATACACACATTTTGGGTGCATGGCGACTTAGTCTTTGTAACATACTGTGCCTCCCTGATAAGGCTTTCTCAAGAAGTGAACAAAATGTCTTAAAGATAACAGTATTCTAAGGCACAATGTACAGAAGGAAAAGTTGTTTTTTTAATTCCTGCTAGGCTAGCAGTATGTCTCAAAGGAAACAAGCTGATTTGAATGGGGTTTGGATTTCTGTCGCTGAGGTTTTTCTTTAGTTTCTGAAATGATGTTTTTGAGCATGCTGGCAGCTCCGCATTCCCATTCTGATGTGCAGGTGTGCCCCCTTAAAAAAAGGACAAATGCTTTTTTGGTTTAAGATTTTAGATTAAAATCAGGTTAAGGTTCAGAAGGCTTCATAGCCCCTTACATCTTTCGGGGTGCAGAGATGAAGGAATATCTATAAATGCATCACGTTGTGTGGTCAATCTTTCCTCTAAAGCAGACGTTGAAGTACCAATGATATACTACAGGCTTTGTTTTTAAGAAGATCTCAAAGCCTTGCATTGGCTTCGGTAGATTTGATATTGGTTTTAGCAATAGAATTGAGTATTCTGTATGCTACAAACTCTGCTGCTGAAACACAGGGTCTGATTTTAAAAACAGGATTCGCAACATATAAACAGCCAAATCTCTTCAGCCTCCACCTACTTAAAAGGCTTAAAAAGAAGGAATGGTGTCCTTCAGAATCTACTTGCAGCACAAGTTTATTGAGGATCGATATACAAATGTTAGAGCTCCGGTTCTGTGTTTCAGGGCTACTCATTTTTTCAGCTGATAGTACATCAGCCCTTAATCCCCCCAAGTGGCTTTCACTGTTGCACAAACTGCCAAATGTGCATTTGTTTTGAAGAGTTTGTTTGCGCATGGATCTTGCAAGATCTTGAGAATCAAAACCTAGGCACTGGTCTCTGGGTACTATGAATTCTGCCATTTGTTATTCCACTATGGAGACTACTAAGAAAACGGATTTCATTTGTAGTGCAGTGTATGGCTTCCATAAAGACCCCATGCTCCAAGGAACGATTGCTGCATCCAGCACATCTGCATTACCCACAGGGGCTCTCGGGGAGTGAGCATCCAAACCTCCGATCCGCATGAGTAGTCTCCCTCCCTCCCTTTATTTCTCCTTCCCTTAAAAAGTAGCAGCATCTGTCCTTCCAGCATGGCTAGGAAGTGTGCACCTGAATAGAAACACAAGACAGATGAATGACCGTGTCTCAGTTCTGCATGAGGATTCAGAACAAAAGTTATCCATCAAGACCCATCAAGTTGCTGTGGACACTCCCTGGAGTCTGCGTGCTCTAAAACCACGCGGAATCTGTTTGGCAGTTTGTGAAATACGTCACCTGGTTTCCATATGTTTCCTTTCCAAATTCACAGCAATGTCAGGAAACTTGAAGTTGTTTCCCAGCACAAAGGGCCAAGGTCCCCTTTGTGGCAATGGCACAAGTGTGTTTGGTGTAGTGAAGAGAAGGGAATCAAAACAGAGATCTGCTTGCTGATCAGATATATCAGGCTGTGTTACCTGATTTAGGATTACCTTGTAGCTTAGAGGATGTATGACGATATCTATAACTTTGATAATGTTCTCAAGTGACAGCCTGACATAGCTGTGAGCTCCAGGAGGGGCTCGGAGGGCTCCTCGGGTAACCCAGAGCTCCCTGTAAGAGACCCCTTCCCTCTGTGAGCACCATACAGGGCGGCCACAACAGGGTGTTGTGTTCCTCCTCTTCGATGGGGGAGCAGTCAGCATTACTTTAAATCCTCATCAGAATTCAAAGCGCCATCACGCTGCCAGCACTGTTTTAGGATTAGAATTTGTTAATTAATTTAATCCTTTCCCCTTCTTCATCCTCTTGGATGCGGCACGCACAGATGGCAAATCCTTAAGACTTCAGTCAGGAGGAAGGGGTTAAAATCCCAAGGCCTGGATTAGATGGTATTGCAAAAAGTGAACTAACAGTTCTCAGTGTCTCTCTTATGGTTTGCCAACTTCTTGGGAACAAATTGCTGAAATGCAAAGCAGGGACAGTCCCTGGCCATTAGCAGCATTTAGTTACAGCAGGTAAGATTTGGGGGCTGTGTTTCCTGAGTGTCACTGCAATAACTTACTTGTTTGTTACAACTGTTTTCTGAAATCACAGGATTGTTCCCTAATGTGTTGGTGAATAATGTGTTTATTATTCTTGTCTGCAGTAAAGGGCATCTCAGTGCCTGGAAAATCACTCATGTAATAAAACCACTGCCATTTTATCATTTTAATAGAATAACAGTTTTGTATAATGTTGCAAATATTACTCTCCAATATACAATGGTGGCAGTAACAACAGAAGACAGGCACTTTTATGGCGCAAAATTATTACCTTGTTTAGATTATCAGATAAAATTTTTACCGTCGCATTAAAATGAAAGCAAAATGAAGACCAATAAAACAAACCTGGCCCTGTCCAAGGCTGGCCACCAGCCGCAGGCTCGGCGCAGCTCCAAGGGAGCCGCATGGCCGGGTCACCAGCCCGGCTTGCACGGACACGGCTGGCTGCCCAACATGTCAAAGCCAAGCAAGGATAACTTCCCTTTCTCAAAATATTTTTGAGATATAGCAGTAAAAAGGAGGAATGCAGAGGAAGCCTTGAGCTCTCTCCTGTTGGGTCTTTGGGAATCAGAATGAAAAATGAGGAAGATCGGGTCTTTTGAACATTTCTTTCTATTTAACGCTCAACCCCTTTGGGGGAACAGTCCAGTTCTCACTGATTTGAATCGATACTGAAGCAACCTGGACTACGCCAGGAGCAACCTGAGTGTAGGAGAATGTAGGAGAACAAACCGGCTGTGACACAGCCCTGGCTCCTGCAGCACTGGGGCTTTGGTGGCCTGACCTGGCTCTGCCATGAGCATCTGCAGGATTCCAGGAGCAGCTGCTGCTTGGTCCCCTGTCTCTACCACCGTGCGGGGAAGGCGAGCAGTTCACCATGCACACGAGCACTGATGCTGAAGCCTGCTTATTTAAAATCAAATTTATGACCGCTTCCTGCAGGTCTGTGCAAATTAAATTGTTTCTTGTGGTCTGAGAGACATAAAACACCATTTTTAGCATCCTTATTCTCTTACTGCACGTTCTCTTCTCTTTCATCATTTGCATCCCATTTGGTGTCTGCTTTTGATACCTCCTATTAGGTTTGTCTGATGTTCATTAATGTCCTTCCTACTGGCTCACAGGTTTTACAGTACAGTCTGCAGATACAGCGAGATCCTTCTCCTTTACCATGCTGCTGTGAGGGATTGCTTTCCCAACTCTTCTGCCTTATTTTTTCCTGCCACGGTATCACACAAATGTGTGGTCTGGTTAAGAGTTAGATCTGCATTATGGCTTTGCTCCGTAAGCTTAATGTTGTAGCAGCCTTACAAATGGTGTCAGATGTACTCTCAGCAAGAGCTATTCCAGCGGTCAGTAATGTGTTGTTTTGGAGAGATGTTCACAAACCCACCATCAGCTCAGTCATGTTGCTGAATATTTGGAAAACAGAGGAATAATTCTAGTGTGATATGATTTCTCCCTGTTTCTCAAACAAGCCTGCAGTATTCTGTCTGATCCTTTCTGCTGGTTGAACCAACTGTTATGGAGGAGTGGTACCTATCCTTACAGAGATTATAGGAATGGGCAGCCAGATAAAGGACACCTTCCTAGAGCAAGAGCTCAAAGCTTTGACAGTACCCCTCAGTTTGAGGACCCCATCATTTCTTGCCCTTGAGAAGTATCACACAGTGCTCAGTTCTCAGAAGCCAAACCCTTTTTGTTTGAAAATCTGAAAATCTCAAATAGGTTTGAAATCTACAAAACCCTGTTTGTTTCTTTGGGCTGAGATTCTTTCCCCCAGTGCTTAGCATATCACAGCCAAATCGTCATTCCCTGATGGAAATGGCATGTGTGTTCATAATCTGCAACAGTGATAGAACAGCGAATTCCTAAACTGGAGCTTTATTAATAGTTCTCTGAAGGGCAGGACAGGTGAGTATTTGTTGCTGAAAGGCGCTGAGAATTCAGGTTAAATGCTTCCAAGTAGAATGTGATATTCTCTGCTAACTATGTTTGGCATGTCTCCCAGCATGTCCCAATCAATGCAGAATAAGATCTACCAAGCATTGCTGAGAACTGCATAGATAATGTACATGCAGATATACTCTAAATAAATCACTGCAGCCAGTGCTAAAACAGTGGGACAGTTCATTTACAGAAAGAAATTGGCAGTGACCTGATGTACAGTTCCCAGCTTTGCCATTGCTCAGAGTCAAAGCGCCATGCTGTCTCCTCCAGGGGAGGCTGCAAAAGGTGCAGTACCTCAATAGCTCTGGGACAAAGTCAGGGAGTGCAGCTCCAGATCTATCAAGCTCATTTACCTGGTCGGTGCTTGCTCCAGCAGCAGCACGTGTGTGTGGCACAGCCGCAGGTTTGTCAGCAGGATGGCACCAGGAGGAGATGGCTGAGGGCAGCCTGGAGGTCTGCAAGCACAGGGCAGTGCCTTTCCAAGCTGCCCAGGAGCAGTACAGCTTCATTAGTATGGCACTGTGCCCTGGCTAATATACCCAAATTCTCAGCAGGACCAATTAGTGAGGGCAGGCTGAGATCCACAGCTTCCCATTCTGGCGCTGGCTCCTGTGCCCTGTAGGCATTGCATCAAGTGTTCCATGCGGAGCGGCCAAGCTGTGTCACCGTGCACACCTGACCCCTGTTGTTTCCCTGACCAAGACCTTCCCTAAAGGCTGGCTCCCTTTCTCCCGCTGCACTCACCCTGCCAAGTGATCCCAGGAGGGCGTGGAGAAGCATCCACACCACTCCCCTGGCCCCAGAGGCAATTCCTCATCCTCGAGTGCCCCTCCTGGCAGAGGTACGACACAACTTGTCTATGGCAGTGTAAGTGCAATAATATAGCCTCTTATTTCTAACCTCCTTTCTATGGCTTTGCTCTGCTAATTCCTTAAATTAGGTATTTGTCGCATGAAAGGTTTTGTTCTGACTTCCATCTGCATTCGTCACATTCCTAGGGCAGAGGGCGAAATTCAGAACCAGCGTTCGGCAGCGCGGATCCCTTGATGTCAGCAGAAATTTGCCTGCTTACATCAGGCCTGAATTTAGCCCACAGTGTTTCTTTTGTAGCATCAGAAAGCTTTGTGTGCTTCTGAACTGAACGTCCACGCTGCAAGATCAGAGCGTGGCTGGGACAATTGGCATGTGGGTAATTGGTACATTTCTGTAAGAGAAAATGGTTCACGATCCTTGGAAAGGAAAATAAAATAAAGTAATGTTATTCCCTACTGACATATTAAGTGAATTGATAGTGTTTGAAAAGGCAGGTATTAAATCTGGAAGCAGCGTGAGTGTTATGAAGTAGCTAGCAGTTTTATCCCAGCAATTTAAAATTCCTATCATTCAGCTCTTACTGAATTGAAAGTCACACATTTATTTTAGATTGTAGCCATGAATTTCTTGGGAATTACCAGACATGAAAGCATGGAAGAGTCACTTGATATGAACTGACATGACAATATCAAAGAAAACATCTTGATACACTTAATCTAGTTGCAAGTGACTATATAAAAGTTCTTTCATCCAACCATAAAATTCATTAGTAGCATTTTAATATTAGGGAAGCCACTACATTAGATAAAAACTTGGGCATCCTGTAGGGCAATAATCTAAAGCATCCCCTGGGATCTGATTTCAGACTCCAGTTGGTTAGGTCTCTTGCTACCCTTGTATGCCTAGCAGATAATTTGCTGATGAGCATGAACTATCTGGCTCTTTATTTTCTTGCTGTGTTATTAATGTGAAAAACATTACATAAACATTTGGCACGTCAGGATAAGAAGTCGTTACTGAGGGAGCCTGGGACTAGAATAGTATGTGTATTAGAAGGCAGGACTGAAGATTTTTACCTTCATGCTGTATCCGTCCTGTGCTTAATGGCCCCAGCTTTCACGATCGCTGAAAATTCACCAGCTGATCTGTGCTTTGAATTATTTCAAAACGGAGACTTGGAAGATGAATCAAACAAGCAAGCAGCCCAGCTGCATTTGGCACAATCTGCCACCACCACCGCCTGATGGAGATGACCAGATGTTGAGTGGCATGTGAGCTGTCTGGTTTTCTTGTGCCTGTGCCGGTGCCCGGACGCAATGTCAGAGTGCTGAGATTCTCTGGCTCTTGCTGCCGGGGAGCTGTCTCTTCCCATTACTCCACCAGATGATTTGGAAACCGTGACCCTTTTCCCATGCGTGTACATCCGCACCATCAAACGCACGGGCTGTCATGGCCAGCTGTTGCCCCGAAGAAAGGGCAGTGCTGTGTGAGGGGAAGGAGGCACACACTGCCCAGGCTCCCCCTGCTTCATCTTTTGAGGATGTGAGATATTCTCCTGGGCTTCTCTCACAGCCCTCTGGGCACTGATGGCACAGCACCTTAGGTCCAGGCAGTATAGCGCTTAATAGTTGTGGAGACCTGGTGCTCCCATGTTCTGAATTAACTCAGTGCTGGAATTGGTGCTGCTCTCTGATAGGAAGCTGGGGGAGCAGGACAGGGAGGTATTGATGTGTTTGGCTTCCCTCCCGAGTGAAGAAGAAAGGATTCTGGGTTGTTGGGATTTGTGTGTGTTGGCTTTAACTTTACGGTCAGCATCTGTCGCTGCTGAGCAGTGGGAGCCCTGAAGTGCTGACCAGCTCTTCTCAGAACTCTCTAAATAACCAGAAAGACACACAAAGCAATAAAAAGAGGAGATGAGAATCCATATTAAAGGCATTAATAACTCGAGCAGAAGTCTTTATTTAAATAATGTTTGGAAACACACTGTGAAGTGTTGGTTTCCCCTTGGGTGGCTTTGACCCAGCCTTCTTTCCCTGAAGATCCAGGGACCGAAGTGCTGCAAATCACACATGTACAGTTCTGCATTCAGGAGTTTTTCATTAAAATTCTCAGGAGGTATTGATGCTCTTCTGTCAAGACTGCCAGTGGAAGCATTAAGACCCTTGCACAAGTGAGGATTTAATAGCTAGCATAATGAATATGTTTATTCTCTTGAAAAACTCCTTGTGAATGTGTTTCTGTCAGGACTAAATAGGAATAGGGTTGAACAGTCGTCGTTCTCATCAGAGAGAGTGGTTGTTTGTGTACCTTATACCCTTTTTTGAAAGCTGCCTCGTTACCTGCAAAAAAGATATTTCTTAAAGAATAGGCAATCAAATGTTTCCAAAAGATCTTCTAACTCCTTGCAAACACAGTTCTTTTTAAGCAAATCATTTTAACAGCATTTTCCAGGAACTCAAATTTGAATGCCTCTGTGTACTGGTTGTATGGCAACTCATAGACCTCCCTGAACAAATAAGTATTTTGAAGGCATCTGCTTTGGAAAAAAAATGAACTAAAATGAGTGCTTATCACTTGAAAAGTGATAATTGCCTATTCTAGGTCTTCTTTCCATTCTGTTCCTAAAACAGCATCTCTGTACAGGCACCTCCACACTGCCCTGCTCCTGCAGTATCAGGGAACCTCAGGAGAACTCAACATGGAAGTAGACTTTTCTTAATCAAAACTATCTACCAGTTTCCAAGGGAAACAAACAGTTTTCCCCCATGCTTATTTTCATACTTTCACACATCATGCACACAGAAAACGTTTCTGTTAATTTAAGAATTATGACAGCTCACCCCTTCTTGCCTTCACAGAACAGCAGCAGTACAGTTTGAGTCACATCAGTCGCGTTCCTGCTGACCAAGATTATAGCTCAGCAGGAAAACAAGTCATTCCAAATTGTCTCCTGGCATAAACATTTTGGATCATTTTTATATTACAGCTGAAAGGGGAAACAATCTTGGGTTTTAGATTTTTTGTGTTCTTGTCATGTGAAAAAATGACAGGGCTTTTCTTTTTTCAGTGTACATTACTTTCACTTCTTTCTACTGCTTCAGCAATAGCAACTTTTAAGAAAAAAAAAAAGAATGTTTTTAGTACGCTGTTATTACACGTGTATCTGGATTAAAGGCTCCCTAGGTACCTATTGATACAATAGACCGTAACAGCTCCTTTGGAGTCGTGTCAAACCGTTATAATCAACCCTGTCAGTGATCCACAGATAATAGGACATTAAGAGATATTTGAACCATACCTTTCAATCCCAGTCACCATTATCTGAAGCACTGTGGTTTGGCCAGCGCTGCCGCTGCACACTCAGAGGTGACCGCTGAGGTGGCCGCTCAGCTGGAGCTGCGTGGAGGAGAGGGACAAATGGCATCTCCCCTGCTTGTGCATAGCTGGCACGAGAGTTGCCAGCATTCTTTGCTGTGCTTTCTATTTGTGCTCCTCAGAGGCTTTGTATGAAGGACAGCTTTGCCTACTGAAGACCTGGCAGCAGGGGCTCTGGATGCTAGGTGTTTGCTGGATGTGAGCGTGCTTCTGATGGTGATGGTGGTGCTGGGATCGTCATCCAAACATTAAAAATGTGTATGCATGGGCAGATTCTGGTACTTATTCTGTTTACAGAATTACAATTACACTTTGAACAGAAAGTCCCATTGAGCACTGATAGAAAAAGTTAAATGGAGGATGGAGCATTCTCTTTTCCCTTGACTACAGCCTCATTTTTGTTCAACTCTTGTGTGTTCAAAAAAGCCAGTACAGCCTGTGCTGCCATTTTTTTTTTTTTTTTGTTTTTTTTATTTGGTTTTTTTTTTTTTTTCTTTTTAATCTTTTTTATTTATTTAATTTTGGGTATGGGTATTTTTATTTTTGTTTTTTTGTTTATTTTTTTTTTTTTGTTCCTTTTATTTTTTTTAATTTTTTTTTTTATTTTATTTTCTTTATTTGTAAAAAAAAACTTCTGTCTTCCACAGACTCAGTACTTAATTACACCAACACTGAGAATATTGTGAAGGTCAGTGAAATCACAGCCTCCAGTCTTCAGGCCTAATTTTTTTTTCTTTTTAAATTTTAAATTTATTAATTTCTTTTATACCTCTTAGGCCTTCAGATTTGTGGGGTTTAATAGATATCTAGCTGTCACACAAACATATAGCTTTAAAGACAACAAAATGTGCTAAGTAATAAGAGAGAAGCTAGTTTAAAGAAATTGTTTTGTGTTGTGTTGTGATTTCACCTTCATCCATCAGAGAAGATGATGAGGTCTTTTGAAGACACAAGGACAAATGATGTATTTGTGGCCAGGAATTAAATACTAGCATTTTTCGGGGGGGGGGGTAGGTTGAAATAAAAATAAAATTTCCTTTTTCTCAAAGAAAATAATCTTGAGTGGAAAGTAAAACCAAGTTCATGTATACATCTGTACCAGCACAAAATTGGGAACTGTTTTTGTTGGTCGCTTATTTTTTCTATTTAAGTTAGCAAAGGTCTTCTGTGGCTGTCGGTAGAGCTACAGTTTCTGTTTGTAGGGCTCTGGTACCCATAGCTGACCACACTTCTTGTTATCAGACTGTTTCCTCATTTGCTGGTTGCTTTGCTGGATTTTGACTGTTCGAGATGTTTGATGTTTGTCTCAGACAGAATATTTTTTGAATAGTTTCAGCTGAAACAGTTCTTTCATCTCATGCAATTAGGGTTAGACAAAAAGTGCATTTCCTTCATTTTGATACTCGCTTGTTTTCCGTATTACAGGCTCTTGCTGAGCCCTTTGAAGTCAATAGAAATCTGTCCATTAACTTCAACAGACTCTAGTTTGTCCCTAATCTATAGTAATTTGATTAAAATAGCTCTGAGCATTCTGGATCCCAGTGGACCTTGTAGTTGTTCTTTAGGTAGCAATAGCCCCCAGCTTTTCTGTGTGCAGTCGTTTTTGTTTGCCAGGGTAATGCAGCAGGAGACGTGAATCTCTCAGTTCTCACCATTCTTGCTAAAATCATGGTGGACAGGTTTGAGTTAAATGAAACCTGTGCTGTGAGAGCTCAGTGTGAGTGGCTGAATCCTTCCACAGCCTGTTTTCTGCAAGCAGCAGGTTTATCCTGGATGCAGGAATGCGGAGGGGACTCTACTCTCTTTGTTTTCACTTTTTACTTCCTCCTCCCAGCAGACAGGCATGTGGGGTTGGTAGCAGTTTGTAAAAGCACTCTTTCTTTAGGCAGTTTAAGAAATATACACACCTAGAAAAAAAAAAATCATGCTTTGTTTTGGGATATTTTAGGGAGTTAGACCATAATCCATTAAATGTTACCATCTCTTTCCTCTACCCACCTTGAAAGTGCTTCACCTATGAAAGGGGGCATTGGTCTCCTGTGGCAGTGTCATGGGTTGGAAAAGACCGTCAAGCTCATCCAGTCCAACCATCAATCTGATCCATTGAGTCCCATCACTAAAACATGTGCACACTTAGCTTTAAATACCTGCAGAGATGGGGACTCCCACTGCTACCCTGGGCAGCCCATCCCAATGCTCGACCACCCTAATACCCTGCAGGGATGATGAGATAGGATGTCAGGATCTCTGGTATCCTTCCTGAGCTGAGCCACCAGCTGGTCCTGCTTAGCTGTGACTTGGTCTGGCCATGTCCTGCCCACCCAGCTGGCCAGTGGGCAGCATCAGCCCATGCTTCCTCTGTTCATCTACCATCACTCTGAAGGTAGGAGCTGATATGCTGGCATTTCGTAGATTGTACAAATTTCTTTTCTCAACTCCCGTGTCTTTTAAACTCAATATAGAAGTGAAACAGCAATGAAGCTCTGCATTGAAATTGAAGTTCACAGTCTGACACAGATGCACAGAGTCTTCCAAATCAAAGAGAATTGATGAGCTTTGCACAGGCAGGTGCCCAGCTCAATCACAACCTAAATAATCCTGAAATTAAGATCAGAGCCTGTCACTGTGGTTGCTGCCATATGTAGCTGGTACCCAGCTCTGTCTCCCATGCAGCAGTGGGGATTGGGGTGCATGAAAGCCCCATCCTGCTGAGCAGTGGGAGCCCTGGCTCAGGAGCAGCAGGCAGTGGGAGCACCGCTCCTCTGTGGGGAAGGCAAATGCTGGAGTCCCAGGGACCCGGAATCAAAGAGCTGCAGAAATGACAAGCATTGCCTGTCACAGCACGTCCCCTGCCAGGAGGTTCAGGGCACAGTGTGGACAACCACACATGGCACTGCTTAATTAGAGGGAAATGCAGCCTTCCCAGTAGTGGCCTTGAACCAGAAGGGATGAGCTAAGAGGGCGGCATCCTCCGAATAAAGAGATGTGCAAGAACACAAATGCCTTGGAATGGGGCCATGGAGAGAATGAATAAGATGCCCTTCTAAAGCATCTCTTTATTTGTTAGTCTTATTAAAAATAAAAGATAAAATAAAAGCTACAAGCATTATGCGCAACACAGCATTTGAAAAGTTCACATGCTTTTCAAGCATACCCCGCTAAGCACAAACTATGATTCATTTGGAATTTGCTAATTAATACTGGCATGGCATTGTCCCCTGCTGTTGCCCAACTTCTTGCTTGAGAGAACTTTTTCTTTTTCAAGAAAGAAGAAAATATTTTATCTTGGAACAGTAAGGTGCCTCTTCAGACATGAAGTCTGCCAAGACAGGACAGGAAGGGGGTGAAGTGTGGGCGATTCTCTCTTTCCTTTTGCTGAGTTCCTTTGTCATGGTAGCACAGTCTGACTCTTCAGTACGATGGTGAACAGTAATACATTGCAAGGAATGCTAGCTTTTTTCACCCCTGTCATTAAGTGCTTTTAGCTGGGGAAGAGTAAATTGTCAGGATATTGCAGTGGTCCAAATGGTTTTACCTTTTTCTCTCTATAAACTAATGGATGTGGATCTTTCAAAAAATAAACCAACTCCTCTTAATAAAGCTCTGCATATAGATATTTAGCAGCTAAGCACTAAATCCATGGAATAGGGGGAAAGTGCAGAAGTGGTGGATTAATGTATAAAAGGATGCTTTTTCCCCTTCAAAGCCTCCTTAAGTGCTGACTGATGGAATAAACCCTGAAAACTTTCTCTGTGCTAATTGTCATGTTCCTTGGCTTGCATCCCATTTGCTGTCCTTCATTCTCGGCAGTTTAAGAAGTTTCACATTAGAGCTTTCTTCTTCTGTTTACCATATCGCGTATTCAAACCCAAGGATAGTTCAGAGGGTCAGGAAATCTTCCTCCTGCTTCTTATTAAAAAGAAGAAAAAAAAAATAGCAAAAAAAAGCCCTGAAGATTTAGAGTTTGAAAAAACATCTTTCCCCTCATACATCCAGCTTCTGAGAAGCACAAGAGCCAACTCTGAGCTCTCCTAGAAATAAACATGAAGAGATATCTCACTCTAATCACCACCAAAATACTGGGTCAGCTTGCCAGTCGGCACGAAGCCGCTGAAGCTGTGCTGATTTACGCTGGATTGAAGAGCAAGGCACAGCTCACAGAGCAGCTGCACGATTTTGGGATGTGACGGACTGTTTTCTTTTAATTTCCTCCGAAAGAAAAAAGATATGGCATGAAGTAGTAATAATCTGTTCCTTTTCGCTACCACCTTTTGAGTATGTATAGAACTGATAGATGATGACCACCTGTAATTCTATCCCAATTAAATGCTGGAAGTCAGCAGTCCACAGTTTTTGCACTGGTGGATTGCTTCCAGCCCTCCTATTTCCCACAGGACCTATTCCCTGCGCTATTAGCGACTTCTTTAAAGTGGAAGTGTTATGAAGGCAATTTCCTGCCACCAGCAACGTTCACCTCCCTTCCTCAGGGCCCTGCAGCCTGAGAACAACTCCTGTGTCTGCATCCAGCTGCAAAGGAGAACCGGATGGAATGACTCAGATTTAAAAAGTCAAAGTGCTCAAGAAGTGTTCTGCAATAAATGGTTTTCCTTTCCTTTCTGCTGTTGGTTTCAAAAGCCATTTTTGGCAAGGAAGGGTAAGAGTGCCAAGTTGTTGTAACCATGTGCTTGGTCAATGTCTGCTGGGGACCGTCAGGTTTCAGATCCACTCGTACTCTTACCAGCCCCAAACAAGGCTTGAAGAAGAGTCATGAACCATATGGGATAGCTCTGTAAGGTCTGCAGGACGTAATTATGGCTTACAATTGAAATGTAACATCAGCCATAATAGCGAATGTGTCAAACTGACCAAAGAGTACAGGGAAATGCAGAAATGGCTGTAGGACCTCAGATTTTGTTTTTCCTTCAAAATAAGAAACTGTAACAGTTTCATGAGGGAGAACCAGGCTGGGTGCTGCACAGGGAAAATGTTTACAATGCAGTGCCTTTGCTTTCAGCTCGTGTCAAGTAAAAACCCCTTTCAGAGCTTATTTACCAGACTCAGAGGCTACAAGAGACCCGTGGCCGCCCTGTGGGAAGCCAGGGACAGATTTTCTGAAGGTTCATAGTAAGGTGCATTGTGAGCCCTCAAAATAATTTGACTTTTGTTAAAGGTGCTTTGGCAGGAGGTCAGCTGTGCTGAATGTTGGGCCCCAACTTGTCATTGCTGCATTTCTTGAGATGTGCCATTGGTGCTGCCGGATGCACAAAGTAACATTTTCTTCCAACCAGTTTTACCATAGCACTGTATCTACACTTGACTAAAGGCAGCAACAGAAATGTGATTTGGGGTTTGTGGTACCCATTCAAGTGAATTTCTACCTTATCTGGCTGTTGCCAGAGATTACTGCTGGGCCTTCTCTGTATTGCCAGAGATATCTCTATTATACAGCTTGGAAAACAAACGGAAGGTCGGACCAGTTCTCTATGCTTGCAGTCGTTCTGTTTTACTCCTCAGGCTGAGATTGATAGAGCCAGCAGTGTGGAACAAACATCGCTCCCGTAATTAACGGCAGCCTGTGAGATCCGTGGGTAACATGTAGCTGTGGGGCCATGCAGGGGGAGCTGCTGCCACACCAGCAGTGCACAGAGCAGAGAAATACCGAGGTGACATGCAGCCACGTGCAGCTTCTTCATGTGGGGCTCGTTGTTGGAACCACTGGGAGCACTCATGCTCACACTTGGGGTTTCTGGTTAAGAAATGGAGTTAGTCCCTGCCAGCTGCGTTTACTGTAGTTTGCTAATCTATTCTTTCAGACACCACAAATAGCATATTTCATTGTGCTGCTTTATTGATCGAAGGAAAGATTCGATTTGACAGCAGTTTCAGAAAAGCCTTCAAATTGTCCAAGATGTGGTAGAATTATTAACTACCCTAAGCTGACATATGGTAATTTAGCTTTTAATGTTTGCCCTGTCGTGCTGGGGAGTCATCATGCCAAGCTACCAGCTGATGCCCAGAAGTTTACGAGTACATAAATAATAGCTGAAATAGTTTGCTGGAGCCATGTTTGGATGTAAGCATCCTTCCTTTGATTCGTTGTGTGTTGTAGTTAAACTTCCTTTGGCATGGCGCTGGGGATTGGAACCCCACTGCATTACCCACTACAGTTGGAATACATTAATAGGATTTTGCAGCTTTTTGCAGCTGTATTTGTACAACTTCATCTTGAAATAATTTTAATTTCTGTGCCTAGGCTTATAATTTTTTCAAGCGCGTTACACAGTTGGCTGTACATAATTATGTCTTACAGCCATAAGCACTGACAATCTGCTTACCTAAACTTTTCTGCTCTAAACTTGTCATTTAACTGATGGCGAAGGAATTGCATGTAATTCGCCAGATCGGAAATTAAATTATCAATTAATAACACTGCAAAAAAGAAAAAAAATTACCCAAATTCAGTATGTCTGCTGGAATATCTGCAGTTAAAAAGACTGCCAAGCACTGGTGAGCGCTGTTGCTGGCTTTGGGGGTTAATTTCAGAAGCTCAGGGTGTACCATAGAAGGCAAGGAGACAGAGGAAGGCTCCGTGCCATGTCAGAGCTGGCGGCAGGGCCTCTCATAAAAGCTCCACGCAGCGCTGTGTCCTCGAGCAGCTCTGTCTGCCCCGTGCGTTAAAAGCATGCGGACGGGGAGCGCATCAATAAGTTACATGGAGAAGGCTAACATGAATTCAAGTCAAAGTAAGCAGGGGGCTCAGCTCTCACTCTCACAGAAGTGCAGTTAATGAAAGAGGAATGTTTGCCAAAAATTCAGCACTGTGAAAATGTTCTGAGTGTGCAAAGTTCAGCTCGGCCTGAAATTTCCTCGATGACAAGCTCCCATCCCTATCAAATGAAGCAGAGTGAAAATGGCTGTTTGAGCCTAAGGACACCCATGCCAAGATGCAGTGTACATCCACCTTTGGACAGAAGTTGGCAATGAGGGAAAAGGTCTGGAAGATCTGGCATTTCATCTGAGCATCGCATAACATACGAGAGTAAGAGTCTTAGGACCAGGATCACCTCACATTGGCTTCATTCAGTGCAGAATAAATGACAGGCTAAACTTGCAGTAGCGCATAGGAAGAAATTCATTTTCAGCCTCCTCTGCTTTGATGGGTCCATTTACTGACCATTGAAATACCTTCTGTATGCACTGTGTGGAGTAATCTGCCCCGCAGAACAAACCAATGGGTTTGCTGTTCCTATAATTAAACTTATTAGAAAGACTCTGAAAACTGCAGAGCTTTAAATCCTGCTCTGTGAGCGTCCCAAAGTAGTGTCACAAAATGAGCCTCAGCAGATTTTGTTCACCAAAATATACACACTGGAGGGTTTTATTGTGGTTTCCTATTGTTAGCTATTTGCAGACAGGTCTAAAAGCTTAATTTTATGCTGAGAGCAGCATTCACAATCATGCACAGCACCGCTTCTCTGTGATCAGTGATATCTGTGTAGGTGCTGTGCAGAATGTAAATTCAGTGCATGCTTATATAAGGTCAGAAAAACTAATCAGAGGGGGAAAGCCAGCGCTCATTACAGAAGCAAAGGTCATACTAAGACCAATTATATCCCTTGAGTCTGAGAAAAACTCTTTTCATGAGGACACAAGTGTGTTTGTTCCCCAATCAATGCTTTTTTCCTGTGCCCGAGCTCACTGCTCTACCAAGAGAAACGCTGCTTGTGTTAAATTGCTGTGTGAGATTGTGCAAAGACCATTTTTCCCTTGTTCTTCTGCTGTGCAGCTTAATTTTTAAATGTCATGGGCCAGGTTTGCAGCTGAAATAAATTAGCATGCTTCTGCTTGAAGCCAGTGAGTCCGCACTGATTTATACTAGCTGAGGGCTTTGATCATTAGTTGCAGTGATCAGGTTACTCCTGGGAAGGTCAGTATTTGCTACTCTTGTTTGTCTTCTGTGCTGAGCACTCTGCCTACTGCTCAGCTTTACCCTGAAGGGTGCTGGATTCTCTCTGCCAGGTTGCCTTTGTGGCAATGCTGTGTAAGGCATAAGGATAGACATACTTTACAGAGAAATTGGAACAAAGTCCTGCTGCTGTGGTTTGTTTCTCTTGACCATTTAGGTACAGCCGTAGCAGGCAACAGCAGGGTCAGCCACAGGATGCTACCCTGTGTGTTAGGATAACTGTGCCCTTCATTAGTAGGTTCCATAGGAAGATCTTCTCTTTTCTGACACGAATCCTCCATTATAGGGATAAGCAGAATTCTCAGAGGTATTTTCTTTGACCTTTGTCATGGAGCATCCTCGACAGCAGAGGAGGGCTTGTACATCTGCTTCCAATCCCAGATATTTAGTATCAGCCACTTGCATCTCGTGCAGTATGAACTGGCTTCAGTTCTTTGGGGCCAGAACTCACCAGATAGCAGCGTGCGCAGCTCCGCTGGGACGCCTTCAGTCACAACACTGAAGAATCTGCTCTCTTGTAGGAGAGATAAGAGAAGGACTAGTAAAAACGGGTTTTGTTGCTCATGCTATCAACATTCTGGCAGTGATAAGCCCTTGGTCACGTGGCAGCATTCTACTAATCTGTAGCAATCTCCTCTTCCCATCACCGCTGCTCTCTGCCTCTCGCTCACCTCGCTGCACTAAAGCATTGCCATAGAGAAGTGCTTAAAAACGGAGCTGGCTGCAAAGAGCCCGAAGGAAAGCACTTGTTGCTTTGGAAATTACCCTGCCCTGTCAGTTATCATTAGATATGGATGATCCATTAGCATTGGCCAGCTCCTGATACGGACGTTAGCTTCTTGACCTTCATAATAGCGAGTAATGAAAACTGCTTAATTATTTAACCACGAAGACCGTGCAACAAATTGCAATTTACTGAGTTTTCACTGGTAAAGATGGAGAGCTGGCAGTGCTGGCATTGTTGTAGCTGCTGCCAGTCCCAAGTCACTGCTCAGAAGCTTTGGCCCAGCTTCAGGGTTACAGAAATCCTGCAGATCTCAGTCCCACTGCATCCAGGCAACTCACACTAGAATGAATTCTTTGCACTTGCAGCGTGTGAAAGCAAAGCTTTGATGCTGCAGATCCAGAGCCCTGTTGCAGTGCTGCATATCAGATATTCTCTGCTTGTGGTGTCTCATCTGATCACATGTGAAGTACGGCTTCCTAGGCAAAAGGATTGCTGTTTTGCTTTTATCCCAAGCAGAGTAATGGTATTTTTCAATTGGACTGGGAGTAAGATAAGTTCATTTTATCCCATGCTCACGCGTGGGGTCACACATGGTTACTGGTCAGCAACACAGGCAGAAATTCTTCTTTCCTGCATTCCAATCTCTTTACTGAGCCAGATTTATATTCTCCTGTTCTCCATCTGCTTGGTCTTACATCTTCCTCCACATCCAGGAGAAAAACAATTCAAAAACCTTGAAGGGGGGGAGAGAGAGAGAAAGAGAGCAAAGATTATCAAAGCTGTGATGGGCATAGGGAGAGCTCTGGAGGAACACATCCACATGGACATAGTCAGCCTGAAGGGAGCTGCTGCCCTGGCCAGCAGCCCTTGGATGGAGGCAGCCGCCTGCCAGCCAGAGAACCTGCGAGTGGCTGGAAGCTCTCTGCAGCCGAGCAATTGGTGCCTTGCCATCCCCAGCACTCATGGAGTCATGGAGGGGAAGTGCAGCCCTTGTTCTGTAGCTTCATTTCTTTCTCTAATGCAGGCTGCGTCATCAGGTGCATCAGTAATTGAAGGGAAAAGCTGAATGAGCTGCCCAGGGGAGCTGTGGATGCCCCATCCCTGGAGGCGTTGAAGACCTGGTCAGGCAGCCTGATCTGATGGCTGGCAACCCTGCCCATGGCAGGGAGTTGGAACTGGATTATATTCAAGGTCCCTTCCAACCTAAGCCATTCTATAATTCTGCAGTTCTATGGAAGCTTTAATATATTTGACACACTAGTTTTACCCTGTTTTATTGTCAAAATAAATACATTTTAAGTCATTTTGCACAAGTTTCCACTGGAGGAAAATACAACCTAGCATGAAAGACATCCAGCCATTAGGACAAAGCAAGCATTTTTATAGTTTGGCTTTGGATTCATATTCTATAAAAGCAGAGGAAGAAACTTAATCTCTTGGATAACAGTAATGATAGTAGCTAACTGCTGATTGAAGCTCCTGAAGAACAGCATTTATCACAGTGCATTTCAACCATGGAAAAAGTAGGCATTGAGTCTAAACGTAGTCCTTGGTTCTGTCCCTATAACATAAGAAAACAGAAAACTACTTATTTCAGGAAATTTGATGTATGCTTAAGTGTTTAGGATAAGAGGATGCATTTTCTTCTGCAATTGTTTTGCTTTGGTGTTCCTTTGGCTATGTTAGATCAGATACAGTGTTTTTAGAAGGCTGCATGTCAGATGGAACCAGCTCCAGCTGAGGGAAGGGAGAAGCCCATAGTTGTAAATGTATACGGCATTTCCATCCTTTCTTTCTTTGCCAATAGACTTCTCTTCCTACCTAACCTTGTTTGCAAATAGTGCCAGCAGGGGAAATTTAGCTCAATTGAGAGTAGTTCTGCCTGGCAGTGGATACGGACTTGCAGGCTGCTATTGAGCCCAGCGCTGCAGTAAATGGAAGTTTTCTTTTTAGCCAAACATGTAACTGCTCTTGCTGTGTTATCCTCTTTGCAAGGTGCAGAATAGATGGTTTTCTCTGAAGACAGCTGAAACATTTCAGAGAATCTTTTGTTGGCTTTTTTATCTTTCTAGCAGAGGCTTGGGATCATTGGCAGGTCTGATAAAAGGAGACAGGAGTTAATAAATATCACTTCAACCTGGTTGGGTCTCCAAATCTATCTTAATTTTTCCCTGTCCATTTTACTTTTGCACATATTCATTGAAACCGTACGTGGTTCAGTAAGCAATATGCAGTAATTTGTTTGGGAGAAACAGGGGTAGAGATGTGTCTATTTATTGACTTTTAAAACAACTGTGAAACGAGAGTTAAGAACTTTTATACAAATGACTCTTAAACATATTGCAGATTCGGTTAAAAATAAATAAGTCGGTCCTTAGCAGAGATTTCAATAAGCAGTAAGAGTAGCTGAATTAAAATATTTCCACTAAAATTAATGAGCCAATCCTGGAATGCTTAGACTGACTCTTAAGTGTGCTCATTTAAAGATGTTGAATATGTTTGCCTGTCTGAATTTCTATAGAGCATTTTGAATGCATGACAGATTATAGTTTTCAATTATTTTAATTTGGTTTTCTTAATGGGGAAAATAGCTAAGAGCTTAATAATAAAAGACTCATTGCTTATCATTTACATTATTTTATGTGGTCATTAATAATTATAATGGATTTTATAAAACAAAAAATCAGGCCCAAGTCTCCCCGGGTCATGTTAGTGCAAACGTTGCAGACTATTTTATGGGAGATTTGGGAAATGAAGTCTTTCTGAAGGATATTCTCAACACGGTATCTTTATAGAGCGACTTGAAGAACTTTAAAGGAAATTTACTTTTTCGCTTGCTCTGTAGGTGGAAATGCCACAGATTGTATAAATTGCCTGCTGTAGTTCTCTAGACACATTCCCAGCTGCAGACATATACCATCACTGGGTGACAGGCAGAACCCAGACCACGCACAGCTCAGTGAAACCCACTGGTGATTTAAGAAGGGACCTAGCGAGTACACTGTGTAATCTGAATTCCTGTATATACTGGAAGGCACTGCAGGTCACCAAGGTACTTCTGTGTGGTGCTTGACTGTTTGATGAATAAATATTCAGGAGGCCAAGTGTTAATTCCCATAAACTGAGAAGAGAAGCAAGCAGCAGTGTCCTGGGTCCCTGCTCTTACTTGGAAATGACTGGGTGATAGATCTTCAGATTTACTTGAGCAGTGTATTTAGACTGTAGCTTGGTTCTTGCTATGGTGCAATAAAAATGCCAACACCAGGTTTGATGTTACTAATCCACACATGATCAGATGCTGCCCAGTTAACTCATAGGTCCTAAAACTCCAAGACACTTGTGTGTTTGTAGGTGTGGAGACCATATAAATAGGTTAGTTTGCTTGTTGCCAGAGGCTGTGAAAAATGAAACCCAACTGAGGTTGCTTTGTGTATTTACAATACATCATCCTCTTCACTGCAGTTGCATGCAAGCTCTTGCTTTCGCTGTTTTACTTAAATTTGGCCCCAACCTGCCACTGGCAGTGGTTTGAGAACTGTAGAAAGGCTGTGGGTGTTCAGAAGGGAGGAATAAATACAAGATTGTTCCTATCTTCTAAATGTAGCTTGTTACGTACAGGAGTGCTGTTGGTGCTGCCCTTGTCTTCTCTCTGTAGGCTCAGCATTCTCCCTTGTTCAGCATTTCCCTACATTTCCTAGCCTTCCAGGCATACAATCATAGAATCAAAGAATCACTAAGGTTGGAAAAGATCTCTAAGATCCCCAAGCCCCATCCAGCCCACTGTGCCCACTGCCCATGTCCCTCAGTGCCACATCTTCATGGTTCCTGAACAGCTCCAGGGCTGGTAACCCCACCACCTCCCTGAGAAGAAATTTTTCCCAATAGCCAACCTGATATCCCCATTCCTACTCTAAGCAACCTCTGCTGTGCCACTTTTCTCTGTCAATGTCATGCTCCAAAACCCGGGCAATTTACGGACTCGCTGGAGCCCTCCAACATGCTGACTGTGCAGCCCTCAGTGCCCCACATTCTTTGCAGTTCTCCCTGTCACTCAGCGGGATGAGAGGGTTTGTGCATTCTGCGCCCTGCAGCGGGGGGTGGCAGTGCTGGAGCACAGGGTGGCTACGGATCAGCAGGAGCCAAACAGAGGGATAAAATCTGGTACCTCTGAGGAGCTCATCAGTGGAAATTGTGCTTGCCAGTAAAACTTGCGAGAACAGTTTAGCTCCACGTTAAATCCTGGCAGAGATGCACAAACCCTAAGATTTTATCTGCAAAGGAGGGATGCAATCCTGTGTCACAAGCTGGCAGCTTTTCAAGCCCATCTAAATGTGACATTGCTACAAAGCAGAAAGCCAGTTCTGAAAGGCTTAGTTCTGTCTTATCTCAAGATCTACAATGCTCATTTTCACACGCATTAGTTATTATATCTGAACCTCTAGTGGAAAATACCCATCTGTGAAATCATGCCGATTTCTCCTGTTTCTGGGATTACTCTGTAGAAGTGAGAGCTGTGTCAGACTCCTGGCATTCTGTTTCCGAGTTGCAAACTTTGACCACTGCCCCTGGGCTCAGTTTTGGCTGGGAAATCAGTCTGGGATCTCAGACCCCACAGCCCTCTGTTGCCATCCAGCTGTGAGGCTGTGGGTGCGAGTGGTCTGTCCGCATCCATTAGCATAGGTGCTCACTCTGCATCCCAAGGTTCTTGCATAGAAAGTCTCACCTGTGTTCCTGAGATGCAGTAAGATCAGGAGATTGCATCATCCACCGTAAACTGTCTTTCTGTCTGGGGCATTTTCCCTCACCAGTGTAGCAATCTAATCTGAGCTCCATCCCAAAGGGCTCTTTTAGAGAGTAAAAGCTGCTTTACAAGCAAATTTCTCTGATGACATTCACCAAGCATCATCATTCATCCTGCTTCCATCAGGAGCTGCAGTGTTGTGCCATGCCTGGCGCTGGACCTCGAAGCACTGAGGGTTCCCTGAGCAAAAAACACGTGACTACAGTGAAGGAAAACCATCCTTCTGCCATCTGCTTTATAACCCAGAAACCCGCATAGCTACTGACTGCATTATAAAATAAAAGATAAATGAATAAAACTCATGTGTGTGTTCTGCAGTCAGAGTGTTATAATAGGGATATGTTACCATCTTCTCACTTCCCAGGCATAAATGAATGAAAAAGGAACTCTCTCCTGAGCTTGTAAATTCCCCCAACCAGTAATTTTTTTCTCCTGACCTAGTGAGTTCCTTGGGAATAGAGATTTATTATTATTATTATTATTATTATTATGGTAAACTGCTTCAGTAACGGTTCCAACAAAAGAAGTAAACCTTACATTGTATTCAGATAATGTTCTTAACTTCTCAACAAGATTTACTGAATTGCACCCTGGGAATTATGCAAATGAGACTTTTGGTCAAAATGTTACAGGATTACTGTTGAAAAAAATTCTTTTTTTTTTTTTTTAAATCTCATTAAAAGCACTAAAATTACATGTTCTAATGTAAGTGTGTGCCTTTTTGCGATGAATATCTCCCTGGTAGTAATACGTGCTATGCTTCATTGTCAGTGGTCTTTGCAACTTTCTATGGCAAGTGCTGCTTGTACGTATTCTCTGAACATTTCACATCCTTGTATTCTTAAAGGAAATGGAGCTAAGTGCAGGTAAAAGGCAAACCATTGTAGTATGTTGGCAATTAGCAATGAATAATGAGTCATTGCTGAATATTTGCAATGTATTTCTTTACCGTTGTTTTGCTTAGTACAGTATAATCATCTCATGGATTTTTCATAGCACAATTGGGTAAGTTGTGTGGGTCTTATGATATATTTCATCTCACAGATCTGCAGTGATTTACATACAGACAGCTTAGACCCCATTAATGCTAATAAAGTGCTGCAAGGACATCCTATAGCAAGCACTTTATTAAACTGTACATAGCTTTCTTAGAGAGCTTCTGTTTATCTGTGTTTCCTGAAAATAAAATATAGTGCCTTTAGCACTGAATATTTAAATCCAGCCTCCTTTTCCGTGTTTCTGTCTCTCTCTATGCATTTCTAATGCTTCTATCACAATGGGATCGGGGGTACTGTATGCAACAGGAAATAGAGCATAAAAATGTCCACGAAGAACTGGCAGACTCCCCTCTTCCATGATTCAGGTTAAAATTGCTTCCATTTCAGTTCTTGGAGGGAGGCTGGTTTGCTGTTTGGTGCTTGTGCTCTAGTCATGGCTGTAGTTGAGCTGACTTGGGGCTGGGGTTGGGGCTGTGCCTGAGGAGCCCCTCCTGGCTTCTGTGCTTCAGTGAGCAAAAGGCAGCAAACGTGCAGACACCCTGATGCAGGTACACTGGTGGTGACGGACACACAGCTATGTGGCCCGAGTTACCTTTTTCTGTTCTTTCTTCTTAATTTCAGAGACGGAAATCCCACACTGACTCAAAGCCACAAATGTGGCTTCCTACGTTTTCGCTTACCTTGAGCCTAGCTACAAACACGTGCATAGTGGGTTAGAGCCTGAACTCCTGACTTGAGTTATTCATTTGCACAGACATTCACATAAATCCCATTTCCAGCCCTGCCTACCTGACGGGGTGAGAGCTGAGTTTCTAAAAATGGGCACTACAGACTTCAGTTACTGAGCTGAGGGGCCATTTGCTGTCATTAAAACCACAGTTGTGCAAGCAAAGCTAAGGTTTAATATACTCTTTTTCACCCATGGATTTACTAATGAAAATTGGATTCTTGCCTGACTGCTTGGGTCCCTATTACAAATACCCACTGGGCACACACAGACCTGCATAAATGGCAGTATGCGGCACGAGGGCACTTTCTCTGTGTCCCTGGTACCTGTCCTAAGTGATGACACCAGTGCAAGCCCTATCAGTTTTTCTTGGTGCTAATAGCCTAAAGAAGCAGCGAATCCTGTAGAGAAAGACAGATGAAACTGTCTGTATTCCCTGACCTTCGGCTCCAGCAGTGTGGGTGCAGCACGAATCAATCCTCGCGGTGCCGAGCAATAACTGACATCATTAGCTGTTGGCAGCAGCAGACTGCTCAGTGGAGGCAGTGCGAAGAAACCAGCGTACAAACTTGGTAATGATCGGGACAAAGGCATCAAAGGAGATGCTTGGAGATGCTTGTTGGGGATCTGGTGTCATTCTGCACCAACGTTCAGCACACTGTCAGGAGAGGAGGAAATAGCGATTGGTGATGTGTGGGATGAGTGCGACCCATAGCCCATCCCAACCCCTTGCTGCTGGGGAAGTCACCTCTGCTCCCCACGCAGGGGCCTCCTGCCCCCTGCTGGGCCCCCCCAAGGCAGCTGCCAGAGTTGAGATGCTGACGTGCACTCACTCACAAGATTTCCATTATCTTCTCACTACTTTGTTGTACTCATAGACCTGTTTGAGGAAAAAAATGCACTGCTTTATGCTGCCAGGATGGTTTGAGATGGTGCAGGGGGTGGTAATTTATTTGTACCTTGCACTTTGTTTCAGGAGTAGTCATGGTGTTGCAAGAACTTCTTTCAGCATTTGATCAGAAAATTAAATTTGGGTTTAAAGAGATAGTCAGGGTTGCTAGGACAACATATTAACTTCCCTTTTTTATTTTGTCTCTGTATCCAAGGTACGTGTAATTCGTCATGCTGTATTTGATTTGTTATGTGTTTCTCAAGGTATGGGAGGGAAGGAGTTTCAAAAGCTATGTGCCAAATGCGCCTTTCCTCGACAAATGGGCAAATAGGCAAATGGTAACGTCCCACCAGGCATTCCCAGCCTCCCTCCTCCATCCTGCAGGGCTGGACAAGGCAGGAGGAAGCAGCTTGGCTCTCCAAATGTCTTGGGAGCATTCGTGTGCACGGTTACATGGACTGAGAACAGGACAGAGGGGACAGCAGGGAGCATTTCTGGAAGTGGTGAATGGCTGTGAGATGTTGGCTGTAACTGAACAATCTGGGCACTTTCAGGAGCTTACGGTTTCAATAGCAAGTAAACAGCATTTTTTTTTGCATATAGATTCTCCCACATCTAAGGCAAAAAGTCAGAATTTCAATGATTTCTAGAGAATCATCATGAATAAAAGAGGAGAAAAAATAACAGAAAATATGTGGAGGAAACTTTTCCTGGCTTTTTCCCAAATCCTCGGCATACAGCTCGAGCTCCTTGTCAAAATTGACAGCGGTTTTACATTTATGCAGCTTCCAGGCTCAGATCTTTAAAGTTGTTTAAACATCCATATGGCTTTTGTCCAAAGCTTATTGATTGCTGCCTTTGTTATTCCATCCAGATTCGTTCCGATAAGGACAAAGAGATCCATATCAGGTACAGCATCACCGGAGTGGGAGCCGACCAGCCGCCAATGGAAGTCTTCAGCATTGACCCTGTGTCTGGGAGGATGTATGTGACCCGCCCGATGGACAGAGAGGAGAGAGCTTCCTACCATGTAAGCATGATATGCCAAGGGAAAAAAGACAGCTGGGGGTTTATCTAGGTTTGCAGGCTCTATCAGCCACGCCAGTGCAGAACAGCATTAAACCAATGTCCTTTTCCAGCACAGTCACCCATTTCTTTAAAGTGGTGCAACTGCACACTGCTTATTAAGTCCATGCAGATTTATCTGTGGACTGAACCCCTCAAAACCGTGCGAAACCATCCGCAACATTAGCATGTCTTGGGAAACTGCTAATTTGGGAATCATTACTGCAGCTAAACATGCAATAATTGGCATCGTCATTTTTCATTTTAAATTACTAGGACATGTTCAGGCAGTATGATGGGGGTGTGTCAGATAGGTTTTTAAATATGCAGATAGGCTAATATTAAATATGAGGGAATTAATTAAGATTAATTACTCTCAAAAGTGCTGCCTTTCACTACCCTAGTTCATAAAATGCTCTACCTGCAGTATGCTTTGAGTGTAATTGGTCGTTATGTTGTGATATAAATCACAGTCTGTATATTACATGGTGTAATTGCACAGAGGATACAGCCCCACAAATTGCTTTAAAAAAGCATCACACCTCACATGATGGCTCTGCAAAATTTCAAACGCTTCCTACATCTAAGCTTTAGTTGTCTCCCAGAGAGGCTGTAATAAGTCGTTTCATGGATTGCTTTGTATCTGCAGTAGCCACATCTGTGGGCATCATACCAGCCCATCCCAGGGATGCTGTGATGTCAGTGATGCGGTATGGGTCAATTGCACTGACACCGTCCCCAACTGCTCTGCCGGAGACACACATTCGGTCAGCTTTATCAGGTGTCCAGTTAACCATGTTGACACAGCTTTGGGACTGGGGTGGGAGGACAAAGAAATAGATTACCTCTTTAGTTGGGTGGAAAAGGAGATTTCCCCTGAGTAAAGTGGGGTCTGAAGGAAAGTTATTTTATCCTCTGTGAACACGAACAATTATTTTGTTTGTTGTGCCTGTGAAAATATGAAGGGAAATCATTTTGGAAAAGGAATATTTGAGATGATACTGTTTGTGTCATCTCATCATTGTTGATATTGTTTCAGCAGTGCCGGGTTATCATAAAATGATGTAGTTGGTAATACTATGCACACATTAATTCTTTTGATGGAGTCTGTATGATGTCTAGTAATGGACACTTTCAGTCAAAAAATGTGCTGAAAAAGATTTCCTTGCAGTACAAAATTGTGCAGTGCCCTAATAACAAACTTAACCTGAGGGTTTCAGGGAACCCAGCAGACTGAATTGTCACCTCTGTGAATGGTGCACACCACAGGAATTCCAGCCCTCCTGTTCCTTACAGAAACCTTGACCTGGCAGTTCCAGGCACAAGTAAACAGATTCACTCTCTGAAGGTTACAGGAACATACAGTTTATGGAGAGTGGATAGCTGATAAATATGTTATGAGAGCTTACAGACAAGAATTGTGAGTGATAGGAAATCTTTGTTAGCAGAGCAGTGGAAGATGATAGAGATCATTTCAGTCATGGCTGTAAATAATGTTTAGATCCTTTAGCCTCAGTAGAAATTGATTGATGATTTATTGAATCATCAGTTGTTCATTTAATAATCCTTTACAAAGCGTTTATAAATACATCGTCTCCAAAGCAGTGACCCGAACACTGGTACAGAAACATACAGTAGGAATGGACCATCCTGGAAGCTGGAAATGCTGGGCCAGCCTCCAGAATGAAGATCCAGCCCTGAGCTTTGGCTGTTCCAGGTTATGGAGAAGTCAGTGTATGTTCACCACTTCACACAGCCCACCCGCTCAGTGGAAGGCAAAAGCAGACCTGGAGCTCGTACTGAGCACCGGAAAGCAGTGACTCAGGGCTGACCATCTTTGAGTCAGTTTGATACCTGCTATGGGGTTTTCCTGAGCTCCATTGGATGCTCTGAGCCTGACCCCATGCAGGACGAGGCCAGGAGTGGGGCTGCAGTGCCCAGAGCCCAGGGAGCCCAGCATTCTGCACTCCTGAGCTGAACGTCTGCTTGGCGCCTCTGTCACTGCTGAGCGTTGTTCTTGCTGCTTTCATTTCCAGGTGATCTAAAATCTAATTATAAAAAAAGAAAAAAAATTTGCAAGTGTTTGTGAGCCTACATGTGAAGAGTTTTTTTTCATTAACTCCTATGTTCGTAACACGTATTTTCTTATTATCTGTTTTGCTTTGAGATGACCATTTTTAAAATACTATTTTAATTCTCCCCACACTTAGCAAGCCATACGTCTGATGAAACCCTCCTTTTCCCTAAGGTGAAATGCATGCTTTCTCATTAGTCCTGTAGCAGAACTTCCCCATAGTTTTTCATGAGCTTTTCAAGAGGACATGCTCTGTGTGATGCATGCAGGGATGGCTGTGCCTCCGGGGCTCGCTGTGTCTGCCAGGTGACTCCACAGCATGGCTGCAGTGCTGGTGGCCACAAGTTCAGCCCTGTGTGGGCCTCAGCTGTTTTCTCCTCTGCACTACAAAGCAATGCACAAGCTCTCCAGGGACCTTGCAGACATCCCAGATGCAGTGCCAGCTGCAAACATGGTCAGGGAGGTGTGCTGGAGCTGCATGTGAGGGAGCGCAGCTTCAGAGCGCACTGCTGGTGTGAGCCCCAGCCCACCCCCTTCTGCTACCGTCTGTGCTGGGTTCCAGTTGTTGCTGCATCTCCTGCAGGCAGCTCTTCGTGGTTATTGCTGCCCAGCAATAGTCTCGGCGTGCAGCCACCTTACGTAACTTCATTTCCAAAGCCCTTTTTTCACTGGTGACAGAACTAGGGACTCCAAATGGCTTTCCCGATCCTGACAGCAGTTTTGTATCAAGCTGCAGTTGGCCAGTCCTGGGGATAGGAAATTGGCAGTTCGTTTTCCAAGACATTTTGCATTTTGTGTGTAAAAGCCATCAACAACATCCTCACATCAATAAGTCATCACTGCTTCTGGTACACAAGTTAATGTGCATTGTGGAGGAACTCAGAAACGAGTCCTCAGCCAGTCCCAGACACATGGGTGTGCCTTCAGAATGAGATCTGTGACATAATGTCTGGGACGGCTAGAGCAGGACAGGTTAGTTGCAGTCTGAGAAGGAGTTATTTGCAGTGCAAGGAGACAAAATAGATGAGTCAAAATTCAGGGATGCGAGAGCTAATTCCAATATTTTTAACTGAGTTCTAGTGAGTAATGCCAGCCATTTGTGTCACAACGCCCTAATTTGCACTTTTAATCACAATTAAGAGCATACAAATTAGGCATGACATTGTATGCTTATTGCTTAGAGTCTCTGTCACTGATTGATAATGTATATTTGTATTAGTAGTATTAGTGCATAAGTAATACTCATATTTAATACAATTCACTGTGTTGACTTTGACTAACTACCTTCAGATACCACCAGCCTCCAGTGTAATCAATAATCATGATACTGAATCATTTGTATGCCAACAGCCACGTTTACACGGCAGACTGTCAGTGGAAAAACCTCAGAGACCTGTGGTGGCTGCTGCTGAATATGATAGCAACAATTGTCAGACTTTCAAACAGTATTTGTTAAGGAATATGGAGCCCACTCTTTGGTCGATGCGTGGTGGAAGTCCCTGCCCTTTCCAGGACTGGTTTTTCCAGCTCTAGGTGATGTCTGTGCCTGACTGAGGGCAGTCATCATCTTTTGTGCCTCACCCACTGCTACTCACAATGCACTCACGTACACCTGCTTTCTATCTCATCCTTTCTTCTGTCCCCAAAGCACCCACTGGGCACACCTGATCTGCTGAGCACTGCAGTACACTCACACTGTGCCTTACACAAATGAGCCCTGTTTTGTCATCTGAGGAATGAGTCCAGAACAAAGCATGGTTCTCTGGCTTGAGGATGTGGGGTGAGCACAAGGAGTAGGGCTAGAGGGATGGGGAGAGGAGGAGTTAAGGAAGGCAGTATCTGATCTGCCTTGGAGGTACAGCGAGTTTCCCAGTGGACAGATTGCTCTGTTGAGTCCATTTCCTTTAACTTCCTCTTCTGGGAGTGGTCTCTAATGAGGAATGATCTCTAATGAGAAAGAGCTCCCACTGAGTTGAGCTTAGATACCACGCTCCATCTCAAGCATCTCTTGTCCCTCTGCTGCAGTAGACACGGACCACAGAAGAGGAGCAGTGTTTTGTGAAAGGATACAGAGGTGAGACCACAAAGAACTGTGCAGAGAGAAAACTCGTGGAAGTACAGGAGAATGCCCATGTCCCCAGGCACTGCCCTGCTCCCACAGCTCAGCCTTGTCCTGGTGCTGTGCCCGCTCACCGCAGGATTTTCTGTCTCATTGAGTCTTCTTTCCATTGAGCGCAGGAAGCAGCACCCCAGTCATAGATACATGTGCTCAGTGAGTGCAACAAGCAGATGGACGTGCATTGCTGAGAAATTCCTAACTCCTGGAGATTTCAAACAAAAGCTCTCAAATGTAATTAAAAATTTGCAGGGGGAAAGTCAGATCTGAGGGGGAAGATATCAGCCTTGCTCTCTGCTTTATCTCTGAATGGAGCCATTTCCGCTCCTGGAAATACAGCAAGAGGCGGCCCAGTGCTGCCTCAGTTTGAAGATAATAACTTTAATTTTAGCTCCAAATTACTTTTTTTCAAAGGCAATCTGACCTCTGACTTGTAAAGTTATTGAATTGCTACATCTGACACGATGAAGGATAGCTCAACAGGTGGGAGTCAAAGCAGTTTATATTCAGGCAAGGAATGCAGATATTAAGACCATTACAAATCGAGAAATACAAATGGTACATCCTGCATTGAAAGCAAAGCCAGACTTCTTCAGTCACTAAAGAAAAAGTGCTTCTTAACTTCCTTTAAAGAATGTTCTTCGTTCAGCCTATTTCACGTGGCAGTTTGTTCTCTTTGCTTGATTAAATGTTAATCCAGTCTATCATAACAGCGTGCAGTTTCTTTTGTTAAGCTCTGGACTTCTGAACACCACACATGAAGGAGAAAGTGGTACCAATCACAAGCACAGGGAGAGCGAGAGCCGGCAGCCAGCGCTAATACAATTAGCGTGTGTATTTGTCACGCATCAGAGGAGATGGAGACCTCCGTGCACGGGAGCTCCCGTGCCTGCAGCACCCAATGCCCGGGGTGGGGAGCACAGCCCCCGCTGCTTGCCCAGCACAAGGTGTTGGGAATGGAGACACAGCATGCTCACCATGGGCGGGTTTTAGGGTCCCCTGTCCATATCTGGTATCCAAGCAATGAGGGGTGGCAAGGACTGCAGCCCCGTGCCACGGTACCTCCAGTGCCCACCCCCAGACTGGCTCTGCAGAGCTCTCTCTCTGCTGGTCTCCTTTTTCTGGAGGCTGACGGCGATGTTCAGTGCGTGCACCATTTAGAGTAGCCATCTGTTCCCTTGAATGAGCAAGCTATCCATTTTCTTCACCTGGTTACTGATTGTTCCAGTCTAATGTTGATTGCTTTGTTTTATTAATTACTCATTTTGACATGCTGTAGCTGTCCCTTTTGTTCAGAAAACAGATGCTCTTGTTTTCCAGCATTATTGCTGATGGTTATTGCTAATAAGATAAAGCTGCAGTTCCACTTTAGCTGAGGACTTAACACTGTGGCTCCAGTTATTGTAATGCTTCATCACTGATATTTTCGTTAAGCCTGAGAAAATATTTCATCCTTAAGTGCCACGGGGGCTCCTAGCATTTGAAGGAAAGGGACTGTTCTTATGTCTTTTGGTGCATAGAGTGATGGGGTCGGTAGATGTTGCTGCTCCTAGAGACTGTGATTAAAGTAAGAATAAACAATACTAATGCCCTTCTGGAATCTCTCCACTTATTAATCCCTGTTATTGTGAGTATGAAAGGCTGCAGGTTCCCATAAGAAGCCTCTCAAGTCAATCTCATTTCCTCACCGTGTTTGGAACTAAGCAAAATTTGCTCTTCAGATTGTCAGACAAGGTTCAGCACATCTTAAAAATTAGAACAGAGCGGTCTATTAGCAGTGAAGGGCATGGCATCGCTGCACCAGAGTCTAAGTGTTTCCACTGACAATATTTTAAAATATTATTTCGGTATTATGTTAAGCTTTGAAAAACCGTGCATGTCTAGAGTTCAGATGGAATCCACATCTCTGCTTTCTCCTGGAATTACATACCCGCTCAGTTCAATTGTGAGAAAGTATTTATGAGGCAAAGTCAATTCTTGCAAAGTGTGGTTTCTCATTCTGCAACAAATCCAATTGCTGATATTATGCTTTCATTGTGCTTATTCCCAGCTCCGGGCTCATGCAGTGGATATGAATGGAAACAAGGTGGAGAATCCTATTGACCTTTACATCTATGTGATTGATATGAATGACAACAGACCGGAGTTTATAAACCAAGTCTATAATGGATCTGTTGATGAAGGCTCTAAACCAGGTACAGTTAAAAAAAAAGTCTTAAAGTTATCGCAAGCTTTCAAACATTAATCTTGCCTTGGTGGCTTTTCCTCCTCTTGAAATACGGGGAATGGAGGAGAGCTTTTCTTTTGCTGGCTCTTTTGTTGAAGACTGATGGAGATGAGAACAATTCAGCTGATATCTATTTCTCCTGATGCAGAGAAAGTGCAAACTCGGGTTAGAGTTAGATCCTGGCAGTCCCTTCTTAGGTGTGGAAAAACATCAGCTTTGTGAAGTAGTGCTCTGTATTGCCTTTCTCATATGCTCATTGCAGGTATGCAGTGCCATTATTCCAAATACAAGTACAGAAAGCAAATCCAGCCTTTTCCTGACCCTGTGCCCAAAATGCCAAATATCCAACTCCTTTCTGTTTAATCTAGTCGTTTACAAGCTTGGTATCGTGGAACTGCTGTCTTATTTGGGACCTGATGCAGCCCTGTTGGTGGGAACCATAGAATCGCAGTTGCTTGAGCTGGAAGGGACCTGTAAAGGTCACCTAGTCTGGCTCCTGGGGTCCCTCTGAGATTGCCAGATCTTCCCCCATTCTCACAGATTTTTTGTTCAGAGGGTAACATTCGGAAAAATCAGAAGCAGATGTTCTGAAAAATGATGAGTGAAAAGTTAGCAAGAGTGTAAGCTGTACACAGTGTGCGAGTGATGACTTTTATACAAACGTGCTTGTATCTTTGGAAAAATGCAGTTGTAAGGGTCTTTAATGCCTTCTTTTCCATGGTGCTGTGGAGCTGTTAAGTGCAGCAGAACTATGCGGCTTCTGATGTGGTAACCAGGGTTGCTTTTACTCATTGCTGAACGTAACTGGTATGGGTACTGTCACCGGTACTTTTGTAAGTCACCTGAAATCAGGCTGAGGCTTTTTCCAAGGTAAATGGATGCTGAGGTGGAGGTTAGGCACCACGTGGCTCTGTTTGGTGTCAGTGAACATCTGTCATGGCTCCTCCACTGCCGGAGGTGTCACTGAGAACTCTCCGGCGGCCTCTGCTTCTAACAAGGTGAATCACAGCTGTGATTGATCGTCCTACCGCGCTGTGAGGAATGGGCTGTGATGGTGACACGTTCTGGGGACTGTGTGTGACAGTACTTCTGAGGAATGGAGGGGTGCAGCCTCCTTCCCAGTGTGCTTTGGGGTGTGGTGCGAGTGTTGATGCAAGCCCTGCTCTGGCGAGGTGAGCGAGCAGTCCCCAGGCGGCTCGTTCTGATGCTGTCTTCCAGGAGGACTTCTCCTCCTTTCCTTTGAAGGCCACTTTGCAGCATATCAATGTTGGAAGATTAATACATTTCCGCAGCGAGTCAAATTCCTTACATCTTACTCTAGGACAAATCAATATTCAAAGTGTTCCCAGATGTTTTAACTAGCTGTGCTCATTTGTGTGAAAGAAGCAGCAAATTGCATCCTCTTCTTGTTTGAAATCCAGATAAGCCTTTGAGCTATTAAATCAGAATAGGATACCTTTGCCTACAAAATGGTTGTGCCTCTGCTTCCAGCAGTGATTGCGGTGTTCTGTATCCCAGACTGGAGTGTTTGCCTTTAAGGCAGGTAGGTAGAAAGCAATCTGTTTTTATTCAAAAGCAATTACATTTGTCTTTGATGTATTTGTTTTTTCCTCCCTTTCCCATTTAATCGGTATTCTTTTAAAGGTTTATATTAGTATTGAATTTCTGTTCCTTGCTTTTATAAATCCACCTGGGAATTCGGGTATCCGAGGCCTTCATTCCATGTACCTGGCAATAAACATGATGTTATGTCTTTGAGAAAATGATAGAGAGGTCAGATACTGTCTACGGAAGTCTGCATGCTCCTCATTTACCTCAAAGATATGTATCCCTGTTCTGTGCAGAGACAAGTCTAAGCAATATATTTAACTAAAAATAGATCTTGCAGAGATTTGGAAGCTTCTTTATAGTTCAAGTTGATTCAGAATATTATAACAACTAAGGAGATACAACAGCAGCCTTTGGAAAGGAAAAATAGGCAGCCAGAATTTGTGATCATCTGTGGCCATGGCTGACAAATGAAAGACACTGGGTACTCTTAGAGCTAACAGCAAAACTTGTTCAATATTGATTCAACAGTAAGTTACATATGCCTCTATATATATGCATATGTGAGTATATCCATGTATAAAGTGGAGATCTGCTTCAAGCAAACCAAAAAATCTTATTATATGATATAGGAGTTCAGCATTCATTTTCCACTATTCATTGGTATTGAACTGTGCCTGAGGACTGAAAATGCTTCCCTGGACATCCTGTGCGACTGTTATTTCTCACATCCTCCATATGCCCATTTATAATGGCTGTGATTAAAAATGCAGCTTTCCTTGATTGCCATAATATCTGCAATGTTCTTAATACATTTGAGCGCCTTTTATGAGAAAAGTAACAGGAATGTTAGTATCCCAAATAAACGTTGACTCTGTGGGCAGCTAGTGTGAGAAGCCAATGTCTGCTTGAAGTCAGTAGGAATTTTGCCCAGATTTTAAAAAAAGGAAAAGGGACATATGGAGCTCGAACTCTACCCATGAACATTTCCCAGAGCAAGACCATCACAGATACGCTGTTGAGCACAGACCGAGCAGGGCACGGTGACCTTGAGCTGGAGGGAAAGCCCCTGCAAGGCTGCTTGGCAGGGTCAGTGGAGCCCATCGCATTGAAGGGGAAGAGAGGCCCTGTGGTGCTGTCATGGGGCGAAGCAACGGCACAGGGTCCTGTGGGCAGGAGAGTGCCTCCAGAGGATGCTGCAGCCTGGTCCCCTCGTGCAGCTGAGATGTGGCGAGCTGGAGAAGAGTGTCCTGCCAGCAGGATGGTTGCAAAGCATGCCTGGCTATTGCAGGGCTGGGAGGGTGGCCAAGTAAGGTGTAAGACATAACCTGCTCTCTCTGCATTGAATAAGGCAAAAGGAGATAACATGAACCAAGAAAATGGGAATGCAGGAAGGACGGTGCATTCCAGCCTTGGGGCGTGGTGCTGCTGGGCACTTTGCTTCTCATGGGAGGAGCAGGTTTGTTTTAGCCTAAGAGACAAACAGCCTTCACAGGAGACTGTCCAAGAGCTGGAGTGCTGGCAGCACTGTGCAGTACTGGGGCAGCAGCAGGGCTTGTGACCCAGCGCTGCTCAGCTCTCAGCCTCCCGAGCTCCCAGGAGCTCTGCGGCGTGCGAGTCACCTTGAAGCAACCCTTGACAGGAATAGAAAAGAAATCATCAAGGATTATTAATTATAATAGGTTGTTGGTGCTGGTTAAGATTATAATAACTTAATTGAAGTAGTGTCTGACACCAGAGCACAGTGTTCTCAAAAAAAATTTCTCTGTAGTGTGAACGCATGTGTCGGCAGCCTGCCCTATGTAAATCCTTCAGTGTGTGCTGGCTCTTACACTGCATTGCATTTCTTTTTCCTTTTTTGATACTCTGTGAAACATGTTAATGTATTTCTGGTTTATCTAGCCTAAGGTCATGCAGCTGGACAGCTTAAATGTGTAAATGCAGGCTCTTCCAGAAATGCAGAGCAGGAATAGCAACGCAGGATTCTCTTTTTCACATGACCATCTTTCTTCCTTTCTCTCTTTCCCCCACAAGTTGTTTTGATTTAACGAGCCACTGTTTGAAAGTGTATCTTAAAAGGCCGTGTTTTACTCATATTGAATAATGTTCTGCCTCTTTGAACTTTGCCTCTATATGAAGAACACAGCCAAGTTTTAAAAATGCAGCTGCAAGCTAGAGCTGAAATCCCTCTGGTCCCTCTGGCAGCCTTAATCAGCAAAGTTCTCCCGGAGCTACCCAAGCTGCCTTTCAAGCACTGATAAAGCGAGACGGCTCGCACAGCCTGGGTTCCTGCTGCCCTTTCAAAGCCCATGGCTCTGCGCAGGTTTGGGGTGGGTTTTTCCCTCTGTTTGACCCCAATTACTGCCTGCCAGGAGCCCCGTGCTGCAGCGGTACGCCCGGCCTGCAGCCTCCCAGGGGTGTCCCAGAGGAGGGGAGCGATGCTTTACAACAGTTCCTCCAGTTTCAGAGTGATTTAGGATGGGAGTGTTTAACTTTTAGAGGGGAAAAAAAAAAAAGGAATTTAATCACAAAACAAAAATGTGATGGAGAAAAATTACTCTGGTCACAGCAGAAGCTCAGTTTTGACGCAGCCAACACAAAATGTACCCTATGGTGGGGTGGGGATGTCTTACTTTAGCGAAGCATTCGGTTCTGAAAAGGTCAATGTGAAATGGTCTGCAGTGACTCAAGCGCTTTGCTCTGGGTTGTATCTATTTTGTTTTAACAGAGAGATTGTCAAAAATTAACACATCTCTCCTAAACCATTTGTTCCTGTCAGATTGGCCTTTTCCATTCCCATTCATCCTTTCCAGTTCACCGACTCCATAGATGCATCTCAGTCCCTTCCAAGTCAACAGCAAAAGTCCAAGCTTCAATTTTGGCCAGCTCTTTCTATCTCCTGGTATTGCTTGGGCAGGAAGGTTTGTTCTGGTGGTGTGAAGGTATGTTAAAAACGTACAGTCTCCCAAAATAAAGGGAAATCAGTATTTCCAACATGAAAAATGTCGTGATTTGAAATTTCCCCGTCTGCTCCTGATTTCATGGAACTCTGACACAATAATTGTTGATACCATGCCATGTGAAAAATGAAATTGCTGGGAGCCAGATCTATATGTGGCAAATTGCGTTAAAGAAATCTCATAAAAATAAGCAGTATATTAAAAAAAAAAAAAAAAAAAAAAGGATTTTAAAAGTCGATTATTCTATTAGTGTCCCAGTTTGTTTATTTTATATCTATGCTAGCAGAGATTCCCTTAGAGATTAACACCATGGGCTAATGCACAGATGGGGCCAGAAACTTGAAAGTCATCTGAATATTAAGAATTTAAATCTTTAGCCTCAGTGATTTGAACAGAAAGCCAATTATGAGGCTGAATTAGTTTTCAAATTAAACTGCAATTTAAAGCTTGTGAAATTAATCTTTTAAAGCATAAAGTTGCACGTGTGTATATATATATTCATGGGAAGAATCTGGATTCTACATCTGTAGCTCCCTCCTCTTTCCCATCCTGATAATTAGCACAGAGGCAGGGGGTGTCCTGCAGGTTGTTTCCAGTGAAAAACCAGGGCGGGTGCTGCTGCGTTGCGTGGGAGGAAAGGAGAGCATCAGGGCCTGAGATCGGAGAGGCAGCTTTGGTTTTAGAAATGAATGGGGCAACAAGTGAAGACCCCTTTCTTCTATTGTGCATCATTACAGCAATGTCATTGCTCTGCTCGTCATTACGACGTTTAATATTCATTTACCATCACGGAGGTAGGTGTCGGTACGCTGTGCTGAGGACAGCTCAGGCTGAGCAAAGCACCTGGGCACGTTTGCAGAGTGCTCTCAGCTGTGGGCATCGCACGGGGCCAGGTGCGTTCTC
Source organism: Pavo muticus (assembly GCA_016647715.1). Classification (NCBI taxonomy): domain Eukaryota; kingdom Metazoa; phylum Chordata; class Aves; order Galliformes; family Phasianidae; genus Pavo; species Pavo muticus. The sequence goes on along the minus strand of JACDJE010000149.1, from coordinate 10,900,381 downwards.
CTGCTGATAGCACTAAAAGCTAGAAATAATGCAAATGCCATATGCTAGAGAGTCCATGTGCAGAAAAACTTTTAAGTGCCAGAGTTCCTTCAAGTCTTCCCTGTGCTCCTCACAGTTTTGGTGCATCTCTTCTGGGCTCATCACCCAAGCGTACGCATCAATGCTGTGCCGCCTTGTTCCATTCTAGTCCGGTCCTTGCACTTCATGTGCAATTAAAAACACACCTTTGTCCATCCCAGCTCTGTTCTCTCACAGATTGCACGTGGCTGGGGATACGCAGTATTCTTTTTTTAAGTTCTTTTGCTCAGCCAAGCACAATTTTAAGAAATTGTTTTTCTGCACACACGCCGTGGTGCTTCCCATTTTGTTTCTAGGTGAGTGGTTATGAAATCTGTGCTTTTCTTAATTTCCTTTTCAGAAGCATCTAGTCCCAATAGCAAGGAAGTGAATTATAGGGATGTAAGTGAGAATAAAATGCCGGTGGTTTTACCCTCCAGAAAAGATGGCCGGGTTGATATAAGGAAAAAAGGTGGAAATCGTGTTCTGAGACCACTCTTGAAGAGAGTTACAACACTGTAGGAGTCCACTCTCCATTACTTTTTAACCAGTAGTTACAAATAATACAGTATTATATATATACACTCTGTATTTATTTTATATTATATTATCATATAGAATCATAGAATGGTTGGAATTGGAAGGGACCCTTAAAGCCCAACCTCCCTGCAATGAGCAGGGACACTTACAGCAATCAACCAGGTGCTCAGAGCCCCATCCAGCAATATATATATTACCACAAAGCAAGTGATCTGCAGATGCACTGAATACAAGAGAACAGGAACAAGAATTATAAGTGATCAGGAATTGCAAGAGGCAAAGCCCTTCAGCCTGTGATAATACCAAAACACAGTTCCAGTGCTTTAGGCATTCAGGTGTCCAGGAGTGCAAGTGCAGATGTACCTGTACACCATTCTTCCTTTCAGTGTGTTGAACACAAGTGTAGTTTCCGCCAATCTGTGAACATTCACCACAGCTGGCCTGTTGAAAAGCATGTTAGGAGTATGCATGGCTCTTACTCTCTGTCAAAATCCCAGGGCTGGACTCGAGCCTTGTGTAACCACAGGCTGTGTGCTGCCTGGCACCTCGCTGCTTGCCTGTGCCTTTGGCTGGGCATGCGACCCAGCACAGCTTGTTGCTGCTGGTCAGGATATCTCGTCCCAAGTTGTACTTGCTCCATTTTTTGAATATGCCTGCAGGAATGGAGGGGTTTCTGCAGGCGCTCAGCTGAGCAGAGGTTCATCCATTTATGCAGTCAGGGCTGTTTGCTCAGAGGCTCAGTGTGCTTTCACCCACCTTGAAGGTTTGCTTCTGTTACTCTCTGCAGTGCACAGGGTCTCGCTGTGCTGCAGTGCAGGAGCTGTTTGCCAATCTGGCCGTGCCCGTGTGCACTGCATTTGGTGCATCTCTCCATTGTCTCCCCTGAGATATTTGCTTTCTTTATAATGATAAGAAGGTTTTACTCTGGTGCTGGGTGACAGCAGATGCTTCAGTTCTCTCAGCCATCTCTGCAGCCCCTCTTGCTCTCTTTACTCTCATTAGGCCAACTCTTGAATCGTTTGAGGCTGGGGATCTGATGTCTCCACTAATTAGGAAGTGGCATCCTTTATGAATTAGGTTAGCTGCTTGAAAGGTCAAAAATTGCCAGTGATTACAAAAATAATGGTGAAAGAGAATGACAGCAGCATCCGTTGTGACTGAAGGAATATCATTTAAAAGGGAAGTGCTGTTTCTATTTAGTTTTCCATCCAGAATGTGTGGGCTGCAGTTTAATTTATGTATATTTGCAATTTATTATATCTGCAGTAAGTTTCAGGCACATGTCATCTTGATGTCTTGCATACATCGCACACATTCCTATTTACCTATATATGACTCCACTGAGCACCTTTGATGAGTCAGCTCCTCATTTTTCACTTGAAGCCTTTAACAATAAATATGTGAAAGTGCTTCAAATCACCTATTGAACACATTTGTTCTCACTTGAGGATGCAGGTTTGTTTGCTGAGACGTTTTATTCTTTGACACTACAGCAGTTCTCCAAATACTGCTCTAAAATCCATTCTTATGACAAGGAAAATTCTGCCCTGAGGAGCTCTGTGCTGTACCGGATAGAGTACTGCTGGTCCCCAAGATGCATGCCTGGAGGCAGTGTCTGTCCTTCATTGAGAAGGGAAGAACCTCTTTTGTTTGTTTGGTTTTTTATCAGTTAAAAATACAAATTGCACAAGGACACTTTGGCCTGCTTGTTAGTAAGAAAATAACATCTCATGTTGGGAAGGCGTTTGTAAGTTCTTATGTGTAGCTCTGTGCTTAGAGGACTTGCTCAGGATCCCATTGCCCTGCTCACCACTTTGGTGCTGTGCTGTCATGACTTGCGTGGAGTCTCACAGTGTTCATCGATGAAGTGCTCCCATTGTGAGCAGTGCTGTGAGATCCCATCCTCGGCGGGGGAGGAAGCAGTGTCAGGAAATTCTTTTGAATTGAAAATTGTATTTTTAGGAGGTGCTGTAAATTTTACACTACTATTCGGTATTTAATTTTCCTATCAACAATTACCATCTTCTTGCTATCTAGCATCGGATGCAGAGTATTCACTAAGTGAGCTTTCTGATATAGGAAAAAAAATTAGGAGGAAGGGGAGGTTTCCATTAGTACAAAGCCATTATTAACTTGGGTTAATGAAGATCTAATGTAATATGGCCATCACCACATGTCTGCACGTAATGATTCAATCCTTTTCTATGGGGGAATGATTAAATTAAGTATCTTGTAGGTCAAAATTAGACTGAGAAGGTTAACCAACCTTTAATGATTCTGCAACCATTTACCAGCCATTAAAAACATAAATTGTAAGATAAAGCTCAACTGAGAATCAGCGTTATCAGTAAAACAAATGGATGAATTTTTATCTTTTCTGTTTATATCACAGGAGTAGACAGAGAGGATTATGTATTTTTATAGTAGCGTGTAGTATAAAGGGTGAAGTGAAAGAGTTTTTTGTCTTTTTTCTATTTGGATTCCTGGTAAGTGCCCATTAGCTCTTTCTTTTAACATGCATTAAATCTAACTAATGGATATCAAACCAGCTTAGAAAAATGGTAATTACAAAGCAGTTGTAACAAAGACTTTGGAAGCACAACTGCACTGAGACATTGTCTGAATGCCTTAAAACCATGAAAGCCCCGACTTTATGGAGAAATGCAGTTGTGTAGATGGGAGAGCAGAGATTGCAGGTGCAGTGATGGGAATCAGCAGACTTTGGCATGCTTTGGGAACAGAAACAATCACCCTGACTCTCAGATTCCAGAGTGATTTTGGGGAGACATTTGTTTACGACTGCATTGCTCGTATAGATAGAGGGCAGCTATCTTCCGTGTTTTCCTCCTTTTTTAACTTACAAACACACACAGATCAAATGAGATACAGTGAACATAAAATCCTTTTTCAGTCTTTTACAAGCAGATGCAATTAATTTTAAGATCGATAAAACTGAAGATACTGGTAAAAACGATCTGTTTGCTTCCATCACCCTGCATTCTGCAAGGTATTATTTTGCCTACCCCATAGAAAGATTGATTAATCTAATGGGAATATTTTCCATTAGGGGTGCTTTCAAGCATCTCTCTTGTTTCTTGTCTGTTGTTAGACCGAAACAAAAGTATCTCATTTGACAAAATAATATCTGGAGATGGCAGTCTCTGGGAAATAAAAGTGAATGTGTTGTGGATTTCAGATTCTTGGGGTCTTGCATTTTATTGATAGATCTCCTTCATCGTGCCATACATTAATTTTAACTCAGGTGATATATGAACTTGGCACATTAGTTAATGAAAAGCTAATGCACAGTAATCTTGTCATCACTAGCTGTGCATGATAATTCAATCTGCTCCTCAGAAGAGCTGTTCAACATGCAACAAATTTGATTTAATAGTGACATGATGTACTAGGTTAGGTATTTCATTTAACATACCATGCGCCTGATTTGATGAGAAATGCTTCCCTTTCAACAGGTTATCTACCTGAGTTAGCAGGCCAGGTGTGGGGGTTAATGCAGTTACATCAAACACCGTCTGGACTGGGTGATCGTTATTTGATACACAGCACAGACTTGGGCACATTCCTGAGTTTTGGCACTTCATGCATTCATTTAATGTTGTCAGCTTGCTTGTAGGGAGGATGTAAGCATGTCTGCTCCTTCAGAGCCAAAAATAAAGCTGATACTTCTTCCACACGCTGGAGGCATGAAGACTCTCTCCCCATTCACCCCCCTCTCTTTTGGCTTCATCACCAGGGGTCAATGTTCACTAGGACCGGGAAGGGTTGGTGCAGTGTCCCTGGTTTGTGGTAACTGCTGCCAGTCTCTACTTGGGCAGGTATTTAAAGGTGATGTGGTTAATGCTTTGATTTCTACAAATGCACACTCACACTCTACAGCTGGATCAAGCAGTCTGTACGTTGCTTAGAATTTTTTTCATTTAAATCCTAACAATCTGAGCCTCAGTCCTCCAGTGTGTAGGAAATGTACAGTCTGCCACTGTTCGTTTGCCTCATTTGTGCAGTAATAGAGGCTGGCTGGCTATGAGGGTGTATTTCCTTTATTTTAATATAAAGTATATGAAGATATATCTCCATGCATAGGATATAGAAACATGTCATTATTTACTATAGACTGGGTAAATCATCACCAACCACCTTACTGTAGTGGGAGACTTTTTATGGCACCCAGAAGATGTTCTGCACTGTAGCAGTATATATCAGCAGCACTCTGCTGAATATTCTTGTACACAGATATATGTTTATGCCACTCACTGCGGCACACCAGTACGTAGAGGATACATCTTGCTTAAAGACAGAACAAGTATACAGAGATCTGAGCAGGATATTGGTGGTGAGCGCGGGTCAGAGCAGCGGGCCCCCTGGGAGCGCTCCTTGGGAATGGCTCTCGGCAAGGCATGAGGAGATGCCATCAGGCTGCTGCCCTTGGGTCAGCACAGCCAGGTGGGAAATGCCTGCATGCAGGAACCAGAATGGACGGATCAGCTCTTCCCAGCCGCCACGCAGTCTGCAGAAAGAAAGGAGTCAATTGCAACTGGTTTCCAGCAGACTGTGGCCAGACAACCCGCCCTGGGGAGCAGCGGAGAGCCGGGGAAGGAAGAGCTGCTGGATTTCCATCATGTGCTGCAGAGTGCTGCAGCCATGCAGGGCCCTTTGCAGAGGATGCTTCATTAAGTTACAAGTTAGTAATTAATGCCAAGTTCTTCTCTTTATTTTCTCTGTGGTTGAGTTTCATAAGGGAAATTAAAGATATGAGATAGAGAGGGAGCAGATTGCCACTTGAAATACAGCTCCCTGGTGCTCCGTTCATGACTGTAGAGACATTTGTCCAGTCTCTTCTCCCTTTATGGAGATGTAGGTCAAACGCTGCTGAAGGACTCATTTGTTTTAGAGCAGATGTGCTCAGTCCAGTGGTCAAAATGCAGCATGGCAGAAAAGGTCAGGGAAAGAGTGAAGGACAGCCAATATATATATATGTGTGCCTCATTCATAGCAGAGCTACCATCAGGTCACCCCATGTCCACCACAGCTGCAACTCCTTTGCCAGGCTGGGAACCCACCATCTCCCTCATGTCCTGGTTTGTTTTGGAAACTGTGGTGCAGACTGAGAGATCCTTCCAGAACAGCAGGGTGTATTCAACTGAACCCAAAAAAACCCAACAGCTTTTCTTTTTGAGCTGCACTAAAAAAGAATCACAAAATACCACCTGTTGTCTGGAGTACATCCCAAGACTGCACATCCTAAAATAGATTCTGTTTTCCACTTCTGCTTTCATTAGCCCCAGGTTTTGACATTCTGTTCAGAGATATTTTCTGTATAGAATGCATTAAGATAACATAGATCTCAAATCGAGCATCTCTTCATTCAGCATATTTCCTATTTAAATTTCTCCTGTACATTTTGCCTGTACCTATCTAAGGAATGGCTTCTTTATTTGTATCAGTTGGCTCATGATAACTGGTTTTGCAAAAGAGCTAAAAAAAAGAAAGCTTGAAGAGAAAGGAGAAAGAAGAAAATCCTTTGTTTGTGCAGCCTTGTTTCAATTCAGCGTTCCTTCCGTCTCCCGAAGTTCATTGATTGGGAAAATGTTAAAGATGTTGAATAGTTTGTTTTCATTTCACAAATGTGTATCGGGATTAGTGCAGAAAGATAGGAATGTATTCATCATTAGAATTTGCCTTACACATTCATTTATTTTTTAATCTATAATTCTTATTGAACTAAAAAAGACTCTCAGGGATATGTATCACCACAGAGAACAAAAAGAGCCCTGATGGAGCCGGATGGAAAAAGTTCAGCCAAGAATTTTCCACATTGCTAAAACACAAACTTAGGAAGCCACTTCTTGCTAATGCTGAAAAGATGCTGGGGGATTGCTCACATACTGAATGTCTTCAGGACACTTGACTAGGCTACAGATTCGAGTGTGCTGCAGCCATTGATTAGAGCTGCTGATTTACAGCATGGGGTAGCTCTTTTAACTCTCTTGCAAACAGATACAAGCTCCCTAGCTCTTAGGGCTCTCCCTAAGCTAGAAACTGGTTAATTTTGTAACAAGCTGGACTTGTTAGGTCAGACACAATGCAGTGCTGATGTAGCTGTACAGCCTCCAGTTTGCCAGTGGCTCACATCTAACAGAGCAAGCTGAATGAGCTTGGCTTGTTGTTGCAAAAACATAGCTGTGTCTTGAGCCCAGGTTCTTGTTGGGACAACTTTGCATCTCCTCAAGTTTGGCACGCTCCTAAGATGTCTCATCCTGTGTAGGGCTCTCAAATGATCAGTGTACACGTGGTAAATTCCATCTCTCCATTGATGCTGTTGGTTTCTGATGGTCATTAAACAAGGCTATGTCTGGTTTCTCTGTCTCTCTTTGCCTCCCACTCCTCCTGTTCAGGTCTCATATGTTAGATTCATACGCTGTTGCAGATTGCTTTTTGCAAGCAGCATGCGTCTGCCCTTTCAGTCTTTCTCTCCAACCAACATAACAAGTGTGAAGCTGGGCCCTATGAGCTCTGGGGGGTCACAGGACCATGCAGCTGCAGGAGTCCATCCAATCAAGTAACATCTTTTACCCTCGTAATTATAATTTCCCACTTTAACAAAACACCCTGCTGCCAAACTCCAGTGATAATGAGTCTGTCAGTGCATCAGTGCACTCCCAACTGTATCTAGAAAGTAGGGATGATTTTTTTTTTGCAAGGCAAATGAAGACACTGATGATTAGCAAGAAACAAACCAATGATTCAATACATCACTGGCCACACATACCAAATCATTGATTTTCCATCCTGCTGGGCAGCAGCTGTTCCATTTGCTCAGCAGAAATGTTTTTTTTTTTTTTCTCTGGAAGGAGCTGGAAGGATGGACGTTTCTCCCAAACAGGAGGCAGCAGAAGGTTGCTTGCTACACTAGGCCTATTGATGGGGTCCTGGGCATGTTGATGGGGTCCTTCTGAAGCTGCTGGGAACTCTAACAGACTTTCTGCTGTTAAACCTTGGAAATACTTTTGAATGCTTGTGAATGCAATGATTGGTAGATGGAAAAAAATCTCCTAGGAGAATCTATATGAAATTGCAGGACAAAAAAAAATGCTGCCCTAAGACTCACAATCACTGAAAGAATTAGAAGTTAATCATTGATATCCCCATGTACCTTCTTTCTGTATATCGGCTTCACGTAATCAGTCTCCTTGCAGATCATCTAGTCTCAGCACTGTTGCTATTTTTGTATTCCTCACCTTGTCTAGACTGAAACGGGACGTGGTCTCCCTGCATTTCTGAGTAAAACGCACACCCCTGAGTCAATGGGGTTGCAATCTGCTGTGCAACGAGATAATCCTGACATTTTGTCTTCTCTTGTTCCAAGGTACCTACGTGATGACAGTGACGGCGAATGATGCTGATGACAGCACCACGGCGAACGGGATGGTGAGATATCGAATCGTGACTCAGACCCCGCAGAGCCCATCGCAGAACATGTTCACCATTAACAGCGAGACAGGAGATATCGTCACCGTGGCTGCTGGCCTCGACAGGGAGGTGAGTTTGAACACCGCCACACCAAGTTCCCAATCGTATCTTGAATTCAAACTCTACAGAAGTTGGAGTTGCAGTGTGGAGTTTACAGTCTTTGCTTCTGCAGTGACTGTGGGGCATGGTGGCTTTGGTTGTGTTAATCCATAGTGGTCAATGAAACTCTGGGAGAATCTTCCAACTCAGGATGCTGGTATTCACCTTGTGTAACAGTGCACAACTCAAAGATGTAGAAAATCCAGAAGGAACAGGGAGATGAATAAATTGGCATTTATCCTCCTGTCATGGAAAAGATAAAGTGGTATATGTGTATAGCCCTTTCTAGACCTATCTTGCTTAACTCTCTTTATATTATCTTTGGAAGCAGTTACACAGCCTGTATTCCACACACTTGGCATGTCTCATGATGGCATTCTTGTATCATTTCCAGATTAGGAAAATGTCTTCTGGTGTATGTTATCAACCTTGTGATTTTGGTTTTGTGTGCAACTCTGTTTTTAATACCTCATCTTCTTGGCATTTTACAAGGTACAGCTTCTCCAAATATAGAAAAAATATCATTTCAAAGGACAGAAACATGCTCTGTTAGTATGAGCTATGTAGTATGATTCTTATAGCTCTTCCTTCTTTGATTCTGAGCATAACTCAAGGAGAAAGCATCGAACATTAAACATTAAACAAAAATCAGCATAGCATTGGTGGTGGGTTGGAGTGACCATGAAGAAGGAGGCAGCAGTCTGTGGGTGTGAAGTGAAGAGAGAACTTAAATTCTGTCTTTTTTCCCACTTGGATTGTATGCTTTCTGGAGGGTCACCTGTCCACTACAACTGGGAGATTTTTTTTTTATCAACTTGTAAGTGATAGGAAGGGTCGTTTGTTCATTGAAGGGATCGCCACTGATAGTATGCTGATGCAGCCAGTACAGAAGTAAGGCCTTGTGTAGCCTTCAGCTCAGGTGTTTGAGTTCAGGCAGTCCCCAGAGACAAGAAGTCTGTCAAAATCCATTTTTGAGAGCGTCAGGGGTGCATTTATGAGAGAAGGGATCGGGGATTAGTTCTTCCATTCTCTCCTTTCCTCTCTCATAACTGATGGCAGGGGCCGAGTGGGTGCTCATGGGTGCCCTGCTGCTGACACCAGCCTGGGGAGGTGACACCCTCCAGCACATTGGGCATTTCTTTCCTGCCAGGTCAGCCCCATCAACCCTACTGCAGTGCTGTGACAGGCGATGGCTGGTGTGCATTGCTGTGCACATCATTAATGTTGTGTAAATAAGCGTTCATCAGCATTCATTGCACAATCTTCACAAACTTCACTTACATCAGCACAGAGAACTCAATGACTCGTGCCCCCTTCCTCGCCTGCTTGGGGCTGCTTTGTTGCTTCGGGGCTGCACGAAGGGTACAGAGCAAAGGGGGTGGCCCTCGAGGGGACAGCAGCAGGAGACCAGAGGAAAGATCTGAGTTCTGGCAGAAAAACAATGGCTTTACAGGAATGACAGAACGTTTATTGTCCCCCTGACATCAGTAGGGGCGAGCACTTAAATGTAGGGCTTTACAGATAAAGAAAGGTCGTAGGTTTATATTAATTTTAGAGACATGGATTGTGATAGCAGGTTGAGAGGTTTTAATCTCAGGAAATCAGCTGGAAAAAAAAAGAGGCAGGTGATAAATAAGGGAAAGGGTAAGCCACAACTATGATATTTTTTTCAGATTTATCTCCTTGCATCTGAAAGATATTAAAACTTACAAGATAACCGTATGCTTCATGTTTGTCCCCCCGTTGCACCAGGTCTGGAAAATGACAGCGAGGTGGCACTTTGAGTATGGAAATCTGGTGCTGAGCATCCCACAGCTGATAGCAGGGTGAGCAAGGGACAGTGAGAACGAGAAGAACAAGCTGCTGTGGGCACAGTCCTGGGGCTGCCCTGCAGCTATGGGGCATGCTCGTTCCCAGTGCTCTCTGCTGCCTTTCAGGCTTGCATCTGGAATCGACGGAAGGTTTCTATTTTATTAACATAAAATTATATTAGGTCTAAAGTGAAAAATGTGTTTTAGCTCTCCCATGACTGTATCACAGATTGTTTTTTTGTTTTTGTTTGTTTTTCCTCAAATCTTAAGAAAGCTATTAGGAGTAAATTTGGTTTAGCTACTGACATTTTCTTGTTATTAGGAAAAGGAGCCGAAGAGCGGTATTTGGAATGCAGCTTTGTGTAAATTAAAATGTTAACAAATCTGACCTATTCAGCTGAAACTACTACTGCCAAGATAAATTCCCTGGATACCAGTTATTTCTCCAAATGCTTATTGACACGTTTATCAGTGCCTATAACACTGTTATTTTAAGCTGTGTTGAAATAAAACCAAGTTTGCAGTCCGATCCTTCCACCTTGATACTGCAGTGCAGAGGTGCCTTGAAGCGGGTGTGAAAGTCACGGTCAGAGCTGTGTGGTGTCGGAGGGACAGCTCCATATTCCAGATCCAACCTTTGTTTTTCAAAAGGGAGAAAAGTTGCTTCAAAACCGGTGTTTGTAGCTCAGCATCTCTTCTGTGCGCTCTCTAACCTAGTGCTCTCAGCATCTCCACTTAGGGATTTGTTATTTATTGGTTTCTTCCATTATGTTCAATTCAGGAAATGTCCAAGAGGCTGGACTAAGCTTTCTATCTTGCTTTGTGTTGTGAGACGTGTTTCTGTTAACCTGCAAGAATCCTACTTAAAGACAAATTCATGTCGTTTACTGCTGTTTCTAAACCCTCATTTCCACAAACCAAGGGAGGAAATTAAAAACTCAGCCTCTAAAATTGTGCTGATCCCTCTAAATGTGTCTGACATGCAGTATAGCAAAATGAAAAGCTGAGGTATTAAAATATTGATGGCTTTAAATTTATCTTACCTGCTTCCCATTCATCTGGATGTAAATATGGTTACAATGCTCTGTGTCCATCCGCTCATTAACACTAAATGGATCCCCAAGGAAGATAAAGATAATTGGACTGCACTTCATAAAAATTATTAAAGGAGGACAGGTTGGCAATAGTCTCATTTAAGCTCTTGGATACCTGAGGGTGAAAAATGCCAATGGTGAAATAAAGAAATGTCTACCTCTGAACTAATAGGGAAAATGATAGGGATTTAGTGTATGCCAGAGGTTCAAATGTACATTCAAGCAACCTGGCTGAGATGAGAATGTTAAAAGTAGATACTTGCTCGAATACAGGAAAATGTCAAGAAAATGTAGTACATTTGTAGCTGATTTAGGAAACATAGGGGGGAAAGATGAAATCATGATTAGAGTACGAAATTAAAAGGGACGGCTGTGAACATGGGAGATGGACAGGCTGTAACAAAGTTCAGTGGTGGAGGGAACCATGCTATTTTCTTTATTTTATGACAAGCTGATGCAGAAATGGGTGGTGCTACAAGGAACTGCTAACACAGCGATAACTCAATTGAGCAGTTTATCTGAATTCCAGACGTCATTGCTCTTTTTTTCTCCACTTAGAAGAAAACAACAAGAGGTAAAAAAGGGTCGGCTGTCCCCAGCTGGGGCTCGGAAACAGTCAGAACATCAGTATTGCTCTTTTCAGTTCTGAAAAGGAGCATTTCTCCTTATAGCAATGGCAAAGGGACCAGAGCTGTTCTGCATGTTTGCTCTGTTTGCCCATCCCTGCTCATGCTGGGGTCTGACGGCCACCTGTGAGCTCCTGGTCCAGTGATGCAGCTCTGTCAGCTCTTCTGATTTCTCTGGGGGCAGAATATCTGTCTCTGTAGCACCGCAGACCTGCACTGGGGCTATAGTACATGCAATATCATCTCTAAAGAGCTTCCATTAAATATTTTATGAACGCAGACTTCGAGCAAGCAAGGAAAAAAGAAAGGAAAGAAAAAGATATGAGAAAAAAGGGGCTGGTTGATTCCAAGCTCTGCTGGCAGGCCAATAAGCTTCGAGATATCTCAAATGTCATCCGGGCTTATTTGAGATAATAAGTGTTTTGGCTCTGCGGTGCTTGTAGCATAATGTTGCTAACGTTCTGAGCCTTCCTTTGAAAGGAGACCCTTCCCAGCATGTTTGTCTGGTGCTAAAGGAATGGAGGCAGCCGGGAGCTCTGAGCTGCTTCCTCAGAATTTCTGAATGTTTATATTTCTTTTAAAAGTGATTGGAGCTCTGCTGCTGCAAATGTTTTTAAAAATACATGAAATCCAATTCTATGATTACTACACTTGGCTTTCCGAAAATGTGATGTTGCTAGCCTTCCTTAAGTGAGCGGAAGATAAAAGGGAGCGCTTGCCAGGAACTGAGTTAGTGCCTTATTTTATTTATGGATGAAGTGGCAGGATTTGGATGAGGAAGAGGGAAAGTTCTTTTTATTGGTCGAGACTTTTGATTTCTTTTCCAACACTGTGGTCTTGGAGCAAATACACATTTGTGTTAGAGCAGAATTCTGAAACACTATGTTAAAGAGAAAAAAAATGTGGTACCCTGCCCCTGCAAAGCCTGAGCCATGATTGGTTTTACCATCTGTAGGAACTATTTCTTCTAGGAAACAGCAGTCAGGCATCAGCATGGGCCGCTCAGGGCAGTGGTGGGTCACTTTCCCTGGACATGTTCAAGAAAAGAGTAGATGTCACAGTGTGACATGGCTTAGTGGCATGGTGGGATGGGCTGATGGTTGGACTAGGTGATCCTAGCAGTCTTTCCAACCTGAATGATTCTATGATATCTCCAGGTCATTGCAGTATCTTTTCAAAATCTCCTTGTTGACTTTATTTCAGATGTTGACTGAGAGTAAACAAGGTGATGGGAATTCGTTTAATAGCATTTTGGTTGCTACAATTTGTCCTTTGTGGAATATCCCATAGGCAGCATTCCACTGGTTTGAGATTGCCCAAATACAGCATTTCTAAGTTGGATTTGTCCCTTCCAACCACCCAATACACCAGCTGCAGCAAGCGGGTAAGACGGAGCCTTGCTTGCTGTGCCAGGAAGCTTTCCTCTGACCGGACAGTCCACTTCTATGAACTTGGACCACAAACCCCCATAGTTAGCTGCCAGACTTGGGAGTCTGGCAGGCTCCCAAGGTGTTTTGCCTGTGTTTGCTCCTGAGAAGCCACACATGGGCCACAGTTCATCACAGGGATGGATGAAGCACAGAGACATTCTAGGGGATGAAAGCCACTGATAAATGTCCCTTATCACTGAATGCTGTGCTGTTTTTGATGCACTGTAGATTTTCAGGTCCATTTAATAAAAAAAAATATAAATAATAAGGCTTTATGTATTAATATGCCTGAAATTATCACTTAAAGATAAAACTGGTTAAATTATTCAGTTATAAAATTATCCCATTTCTACAGCAGCATATCCTGTCAGAGGAAGAGCTGATTAGCCATAAGCTGAATTTAACCAGTAGATTTATGCTTGATTCTGGTTTATGTTTCTGCCTCATATGTAGGACTGATTTGAGCTTGTTCCATCACTCCAGCATGCATTTCATTTTCTCATTACAGGCAAGAATGACCTTTTTCAGCAAATTATGGAAAGGAGCACTCCCATTCATCAGTAAAGAAGGTTCATTTTGTTAACACCATTTAGTGCCTTTGGAAATGTATTGTGTGCCCAGTGGAGGGCCACTCGTAGTAATTTGACTTTGTGGAAGTTAGCAGATGGGAAGGGCTGGGGTCTGCTCTGCACGCTGTTGGCCCAGCATTGCTTCATGTCTTATTATTTTTGATTGGATTTCCTTGATTATAAAACTGATAGCTAGGTGGTACTGATAGCTAGGTAGAACTGTGAAACTGATAGAGCTGAAGGCCTGGAGGATAAAAACATGAGCAAGTATCACACTTTAAAAAGAAAAAGAGGGGGTTTTGGAGATAATAGTAGGAACTTTTAAAGAGTAAAAGAGCTTTCAAAAAAAATATGCTTGTAAATAGGCTGGAAGCTGTGGAAGCCCTATGGCCAGAGAGGTAAATAGCCATTGAATTTACCTCAAAAAATTAAAAAAAATTCAGCTGCAGATTGATCAGGATGCAGATGCAATGGGCTGGACAAATGGTGCTGACCTGCTGGCACGGTGTGGATGTGGGTTTGTGTAAGCAGCTCAGCCTAGCTCTGGTTTCCTCTCCACACCGCTCTCCTCCCTGTACTTTAACACTAATGGCCCTGTTGTCACTGGGGCTTTAGGATGTTAATAACATTGACAAACAAAGATAAACACTAATGAAAGAAGTAGGACAGAGCAGAGAACACAGGTTAATCATGGTGCCTGGACAGGCAGAGTGCACTTCATGGTAGGCTGCATTGCTGGCCCCTGACCGATAGCTGTCTGACATTCCATCCCTCACACCTCTGCTTTTGGGGAAGCAGCAGTTTGCACATCCTGCAGTAGTGTGGCCAAACAGTGCCTGTTTGATTAAAGGAGCTGCTCTAGCTGATGGTTTCCATGAAACCTTATCATGCTCTTCCTGTTATTTCAGCTGTGCACCATGAATTCTTTAGAATTCAGACAGTCATGGCCAACATGTTGCCAGGACAGCATTCCTACAAATCCTCTCTGCTCTGACATTTTATTAACGCTGATTTTGAACTCACCTCCAGCAGTTCTTTCTGTTGCTGTTGGCTTTGCTGAAGTGCCCTATTCATTACTGGGGCACACGGGCTTCCCCAGCTGGCTCCTACCCTTCAAGGGTGGAGAACATTGCAGTGGTTCTTGAGGGACAAGGAAGGACCCATCATTTTTTGGCCGTGCCATCAGTTTCAGAGGTTGGTTTGATGCTTGCAGTAGCTGAGGGGGCTTCATCTGTCACAATTCTATGATGAGAAGTTTTATGGCCCGTGGCTGTCAGAGGTGCTGATGGGGATGCCACCTCAGCCCCACAGCACTTTTCTTTGCAGCGAGCACATGACAGGTGGCTTGCAGTTGTCTTGTTCTTGTCCCAACATTTAATTCCCCATCACGTTACATTTTTAATAAAGAAAACCAAATGGAACAACAGTGCTGCTTTCATCAGTGTAGTTGTTCTGTGAAGTTTTTCATCTCAGGTCCCTGTGCACCATGTTCTGTCTGAACGTACATGCAGGAGGATGCTCCAGCCACAGAATAGACAGTACGAGTGCATGAAGGTAACCTACAACCAGTTTACATCTCCCATGGAGTGAATTCCACCAAGAATGAGTCCTACCCTTTGACTGACACTCACACATTGTGTATGAAGCTATTTACTGCCAAAGTAGCTCCCAGTTCAGTTTTGGTTTGGTTTCTTTTTATTTTTTCTTTCTTTCATTTGGCTTGTGCTCTTGTATCCACCTGGCTTCCTTCAGGTATTGCTGGCATGAGGATGCTACAGCTTCTGCAGGAGACTGTGCTGATTCACTTTCTAAACTGTAATGACTTCTTATTCATATTTGGGCACGCTGCTGAAGAGCTGTTATCAAATTGAAAAGCTACATGATTTGGGGTTGACCTACTCAGATAAAACAAACCTTTGAGTTTAATTGGATTTGATTATAGAGTCTGAGGAAGAATAGGACTGATACCCAACTTAATCAGGTTTGGTTTCTTTTCTTTTTAAATGCGGAAGTCTTCAGAGCCTCTCCCGTATGAAAATTCCACATATACTAATCGGCCTACAGACCCTTTTTCTTCACACACATTTTTGTATATTCTGAGAGTTCTGGTACAGTCTGGTTGCCCTTGTTTCAAGTTGCTCGTGAAATCCCACCTCTTTCTACAGTGGGTTGGTTTATACATTATTCAATAGTAAAATCCCAGCTGAATGGGAAGAGAAAAAAAATTAAGTATCGGAGTGGAAAGCTCACCAGGTCCTTAGCATAATCTCTCTGGTTCAGACCTGCATTTCGTTTTCCATTTGAGCTTGTCGTACAGTAGAGACTAGTGTATCTTTCCAGTTTTAGATAGAAGCCTACCTGCTCAGCTCAGGCAGATTTAAAGTTTCTTCTCTGATACATCACATACTTTCCAGCAGCCCATTCCCCTCTCTAAAGGGATTATTGTCTAAATCTGCACCAGGTCAAGTGAAATAATTAAACACAAGCTGGCTCCGCTAATTAACTTATCCACAGACCATTGTCTGTTATTAGCATTTTAAAGAGAGGCTTTGTTAACTCTTTCTTTCTAGTTACAGTGGTATTTGTTTAGTAACATAACCCATTCCTGTGAGCATCTTTGACTACATTTCTTATTAAAATATTAGCAGTGACACGTTTTCTAGAGGATGACTGAGTTTACAAGGTGTTTCAATCTGCGGCAGTGACTTTTCCTAACAAAGCATAAGAAAGACAACTTAAGTGCAAAGGCATGTCACTGTCAGAAAACGGAGTCCTATATTCTGATGGTATTCTTTAAATGGAAAGTTATCAGTATAAACAAAGGAGAAACCATTGTGTGCTCTGTAATGCAGAATTACAGCAGTAGTGTATCTGGTGTCTATAGTGCGTCTCATCAGAGCTTTGGAATAGCATCAGGATCACAGGGCGTGTAGTTGTTGGGGTTGTAATATTTCCAAAAAGACCAGAATGTGTGAAAGGGGATACAAATGTGGGAGTTTGCTATTCTGCGCCATTAATACTGTATAATTCATTGAGTTCTGTACTAATTAGTATCCAAAATGGGTGCAGAAGATAGCTCTTTGAAGAGGAGAACAGCTGTTCTTGTTCGATGCTTCCAAAGCATCCCCAGCCTGGCTACAAGTCATCACACACAGCCTCAAGTACCACACTTTGGAATATTCTCCATTGACTGCAGACTGAGATAGGATCTCTTGGATAAGGCCAACCCGGTGTCACTTGCAGGAGCTGTGTGTTGCTTTCCCCAGAACTGCACATTAAAGCACCTAGGAGCTGGTAGTAGCAGAGCAGTGAGTCACTGTTCTCTCATCATAGTAATCTCACTTTTTTTTCCCCTGTTTTTTAGTCTAAATATTTTCCTTTTCCTTGTTGTTCTTTTATTCCAATTTTTAAAATCAGTGGGGATTTAATGTAAAAAATCCTCATTAAGTAGAGTATGTGTCAGTACAATTATGTTTTATTCAGGCAGTTCATTTCTTATGCTTAAAATGCTTTCTGTTTTGAATGACTCTCTAGAAAAATAAATGTGGTTTTCAGTTAAAGTAAACAGGTCACATACTAAGTGACCTTATATCTAATGGCTAAAATTTAGAAGGGGAACTAATTGGATAAAACCTGGTGATTCGTATTATCCAGGCATTCAATAAGTTGGCCTTTACAGTCTTAATTATACAGCTTTATGAAAAATAAATAGATTGCAGTTTCACATCCATACCGATATGGAACTCAGTTTAAAAGGAAGTATCTTGTTTTAATGGTTAAAGGTTTGGGCAGATGCTCAGCCAGGGGTAGACTGGCCAGGCTGGTGTCTGTTGTCTGAGCATGGGAGGCAAGGTTCGTAGGTCAACTCTTGCAGAATTGGTATCACTTTTCTGGTAGATCCCTGCTTTTCTAAGGAGGGGATTTGATACCACCCAAGCAAACACGTGCAAAATAAAATGCCCACTTACAAAGCGCCTTCTTCACCTCCTCAGGGTGAATTTTAAAGAGATGAGAGGAGCAGAAATGCATCCTTCTTTGTTTAGATCTACAAACCGTGCAGTGTCTGCAGCAGTGAAGAGCTGTCCCAGCTGTAGAGATCTGCAGGGTCTGAAACATCCTACAGTATGTTGGATGTGTTTTGCTCACAGGAGAGCCTGTACTGAGGTGAACTGAAGTAGCAGATGAGAGGCTACTTGACGCATTATTCATTCTGGAAGTGGTTTGTTTTGGAGATGTGTATGTTTCTGCAATTATTTTAGCCATTAAACTTCAGCCCTGAAAACGCTTTCATCTTGGCTGATTCCATCTTTTTGTGGCCATGGCAATGCAGAGGAGTGTGATGGGAAATGCGTTATTAGATTTGTCAATTATGTGCATTTTCCCCCCTTAGATGTTTGATACCAGAAAACATGATGCTTGGCAGAAAAGGTAATGAACAGTGTTTGCTTGCAAATCAGCACCAAGATGTGGCTTGAATGAATACATCTTTAAGCATAAAGAGAAAAAGGATTACCAGGATTCCTCACTATCCAAAAATCTGCTCTATGGATGAGAAGCAAGGCAGCTTCCTTCAGCACGGGCTGGAGAAGTGCCCAATGAACACGCGGCTTCAATGTATCGTCTGTTTACAAAGCAATCCCTGCTCTGGCTGTGGCTCACACTGACATATCTAAGCCAGTGCTGCTAAAATAGTCTGCAGGCCAGGGAAATCTCAGGACATTGGATGGATCTTTGGTTGATGCCCCACCTGGAGCTGCTTTTGTCACAGCAGCACTTCTGTAAGCACACAAGCTGGAGAGAATCATAGAATCCTGAAATCCTTAAGGGTGGAAAAGATCTCTGAGATCCCCAAGTCCAACCCCAGCCCACCCCACTGCGCCCTCTGACCACATCCCTCAGTACCACATCTCCACAGTTCCTGAACACTTCCAGGGACAGTAACCCCACCATCTCCATGGGCAGCTGTGCCACTGCATCACTGTTCTCTCTGAGAAGAAGTTCTAATATCCAACCTGAAAGAGAGAGCTAGAGAAAATCTCAGCTCCGTCCTCATCAGCGTAGGTTGCAGCAGCAGCAGCAGCCATCCATGCAGATGATCCTGATTGGGCATGAAACGTCCCACAAGAGTTCCCCACCCCCAGATCAGGTCAAAATAATGAATCTAAAAAATCGTAATTACCAATCAGAAGAAAATCAGGGAAAAAAAAAACCACAACAGATCTTTATTTTAATAGCAGCAAAAATGTCACATTGATATTGGCCTTCTAAAATGATATTTGGCATTTTAAAAGATCAATTTTTTAAAAAGTTGTCTCAAACCATTAAAAAAGAGACTGCATTGCAATGTAAGATTAAATTCCAAGTAAGAGATTTCAAATGCCCTTCCCTGGGAGCAGTTTCACCATTAGTGACTTCTAATGAAAAAACATTGTAATGTTCTCCACCTCCTTTCATCCTTGGGCCCCTTCAGCTCTCTGTATGGTCTCTGCCACTGCTGTCATCCTACCATATCAAAAAGGGTATTTAGGGATGTTCTGCTGAGAGCTAATTCTGCTGTTCACCATAAGAACCTATTAATGTAACTCAGAGTGACCATCGCCTGCAGTACAGCATCTTCAAAGGCTGACTGACAGGTTTGAGAAATGGATTTTGCATTATTGTGCTGACCCCAGATGCTGCACCGGGGCGTGCTGAGAGAGGAGCACAGACCTGGTGCTTTCTTACAGTGTCCATAGGAAATAAGGCAGGGTAAACAGCGTAGTTAATAACTAGATGTGCAGGGGAGCACTCGGGGAAAATGCATCAAAACATCTTGCGAAAACTCATTTAAAGTTCCATAAATTATTGTTTGTGTTTTCACACAGGCAGTTATTTTCAAGTCTAACCAGCTGTATCTCTCCGGAGCGGCCCTAAATACGTACACCATTACATAAACACACAGTTTGTTGGGGGATTTTGTGCGATGAGGTCCAGGCCCTGTTTACTTTACAGCATTGCACAGACTGTGAGAAGGAGGTGTCTGAATTTCAATGGGACACTTTGACACAGAAAATCCCAGCCTTAGTGTGTTTCATGTTTCTAAATGATAGGGTGAGAGATACCTTAAAAGAAGACGCAGTAAATAACATGATAGATTTTTTTGCAAGAGAAATTTAAAAGTAGGAAGTCCAAGCAGATGGTTACGTTGCATTTATCATCTCTCATCCCCTCTCAGCCCAGCCAGCCACGCATGGAGCATGTTGATGTGCTGGGGGGCCGCTGACAGCCTTCCCAGCAGCATCGTGCTTCGCTGTTTATTTGGAAAGCCAGATTATTGCTATTCGAGCAGAGTGCCGTGTCATGATCTGCGGTGATAACACCCCCTGCTTGCTGCTGGCATGTCGTCATCTCACAGGAGGCAATTACCTGATAACTGGTGACGCTTCCCAGAGGCGTGCGTTGCTTACGCTCCACTACAAGCCCCGTCCACGCAGTTCAATCCAGCGCTCAGAAGTTCTTAAGTACCCCTGAAGTGTTCTCCAGTGGGCCCCTGGGTTTTGTAAATGAGAAAATAAACAAAGTGACTCAGGGCACAGAGAGGCTCCTCTGCAACTTCTCTGTTCCAAACAAGAATGAAACATGAAAGAGTAATCTGAAAGACACGATGGCTTTTATTGAAGAAATAATCAGAGAGTCACTTATCAGAACCAGAAAACCTGCAACCTGCTTTATCCTTTGTTGCATTATAAATAAGAATTATATTTGTTCTCGGCAAACAAGCCTGAAGTACACTGCACCGCATTACTGTGAGTGACGCACGGGCAGCATCAGAATAAATTCTGCCTGTCTGTTCCATTAGGTGATTTTGTTTCCTATGTTTCTCCTCTTTCCTTGCGGGGAATGAGCTGCTTTACCATCTCAGAAGTGCGATCTGACTGTGTGCTGGGGCTGCACTCAGAGCAGTGCGGGGATGCCAGGTCTTTGCTCGGGCTGTCCACCCGCTCTGTGCCTCCAGAACGCCTGGGTGCTGCAGATGAGCAAAGGGGATGAAGCACTCTTGTCTTTTGTGCAGAGTGACAGGAGTTTCCGCAGGCAGTGTTCTTTCCCTTTTTCCACTTCTCATGTCAAGTCTGGTAAAGGTTATAAGCTCTGGATTCAGAGGGATATATGTTGGCTGCTCTGAAAATAATGCCTCCTGTTTAGTTATGTTGGCCCATGACATCAGAGGCGGATATTGGTGGGATGGCAGTGGAGGTTGAACCTTCCCACCAATATTCCATTACATATTGTTGCGATGTGACAGATGGCAGCAGAGGGGCAGTCTGACACAATGGTGTCTGGCATGGAAGTGTGTATGAAACAAAGGTGTGGAACTGAATTCTTCCATGTGGAAAACATGGCACCCACTGACATTCATCAATACTTGCTGAACATTTATGGAGACCAAACAGTGGATGTGAGCACACTGAAGCAGTGGGTGGTGCGTTTCAGCAGTGGCAGCAGTGACAGTGGGTCACCTCCGCTGGTGCAGACTTCTACAAGTGCAGCATGCAGACTCTAGTTCATCACTGGCAAAAATGCACAGCTAATGGTGGTGGCTATGTTGAAAAATAGTGTTTTGTGGCTGAGAATTTGCTCTGTCCAATAGTGTTATTGTGCACATTGCATCTGTTGTGGTTTCCATTGAAATAAATAGAAGGCATTGCTTTTGAAGCAACCTACATAGAAAATGCCATTCTAGGTGGAACAGCTCATGTACTTCAGTATCCCCTCATGATGCAGACATCCATCAGAACTTCAGCCATGAGCTCCTTGAACTCAGTGTTTGGTGTTTATGTCTTGCACTAGCATTTAGACGTAAAGTTACGTGGTATCATCTGAACTTGGAACACAATTACCACTTCCACTCTCTGCCTTGATTGTTGGAATGCTTCTTGGCAGGGGCTGCTGCAGGCTTCGGCTCTCAGTCCCTTCAGACTGAATGGCAGCTGATGGTGCGGTGGCTGCCAGCGTGGGCATCCCGCTCGCTCCATGCCTGGCTCTGTAGAGCGGCTGTGCGCCTAGCAGCTCCTCAGGGAACATTTCCGAGGAGATCTTTGACTTTCTGTGCCTTCCCGGAGGAATTCGTAATTACTTCCTCCTTTATCATAGAGAGCAGCTGTAGGCTTCAGCTCCATTAGAACTGCCCTGGTAATTTTGCAGTGTGAAATTTACAGCAAACAAGGGACATTAACGTTAAACAAATTTATGCAACAGCAGCCCTCACCCAAGTCATTAAAAGTGTGTGCGATTTTTAACGGGTGCTTCAGCGTGTTATTTGATAAGTTTATTCATTTCTTTTCCCAGTCTGTTAAGGATATGTATATACACTCACACGTGCGTTGTTCTGCCAGATGTATGGACTGGAGCTGCGTGGGGCCTCGGGTGTCACCTCCCTGCAAACCCTTTAACTGTGGCTGTAATCCCAACCACAGCAGTGAGGAGAGGCCGTCACCGAAGAGTGGATTTGTGTGTGTGGGTCTGCTTGCAACTAAAATAGTCCAACTGAGCTATGTAGTGATTCTGAATTATGTCTATTTGAAAAGACAGGATATCATAAAGACTGCTAATATGGTGGAAAATTATATTAAGCTGAGACAAGACAAAGTTGATTATGTGCTAGACTAGTGCAGATGTGCCTGGCGCTAGTCACTTATGCATATTGATTGATCTTAAATATAGCAGAGCAAGGGGTGGGAGTGGTGTTTGTATGGTTATTGATTTTGTTTCAACTCCTTGGGCTGTCATCATGAGCTTTCAGATCCAACCTTCGTGACTGATGCAAGTTCTGATTAGAAAGCTTGATAAGAGAGTGGGCGTCGGGCTGATGTCCTACCCAAAGAGAATATACGGTTACATCCTTTTAGAAGCAGACAGTTGCCCTTATTTCATGCAGATATTCAGAAACGTGCCAGATCTGCCCATTTCAATGGAGCATGAATTTAAAATTCATTGGAAGACTGCAGTTGGGCTTCAGCAGGTTTTGGGTTGACCCTGCACTTGGTGAATGCTACTGACCTGTTAAATCATTGAATGGTTTGAGTGCATTTGCATGGATGGGCTTACTGTATGATACCCGTCTCTTCAGTTTTGTAAAAGGAGGTAATTTGGTTTCTTAATTGACTAATTTTTGCTTTTGCACACCTGTGTGAGCAGAACTGGCTTTTCTTCACCTCTCCCACATTCCCAGCAGCTAAGCTGTATACGGGAGATTCTCAATGCATTCTTTGGATGTATTCTTATTCCTCTTGAGTCTTTATTAAGAA
Organism: Pavo muticus; assembly: GCA_016647715.1. Lineage (NCBI taxonomy): Eukaryota > Metazoa > Chordata > Aves > Galliformes > Phasianidae > Pavo > Pavo muticus. The sequence continues at coordinate 10,877,383 of JACDJE010000149.1, read as the reverse complement.
CAGTATTCTTTCATGGTGCTGTGCTTAGGGCCACTGATCTTTGCCACCAGAACGCCCAGCTTCCCAGGGCTCTGTCACTGCAGGCATCGTTTGCGTAGAGCTTGAAACGTGACATGAGTCAAATAAGGTGCTGATTTTCTGATAAACAACGACTCTAGGAGCGGAGAGAATTAGACCTTCAACAGTCAATGAAATGGATTTGTGGCTGTTTGCCCTAGAAACTTCCTAACAGCCCCATCCTGGCAGTCCATACGTGTGTATGGCCGTCTCCTCCGTGCAGATGTCTGCTGATACCGATACTGAGTTTGAATGTCCACAATTCAACTCAGCATTGAACTGTGTGCATAGCACTTACTTTGAATTATGTCTGAGCTAAGGTAAAAGAGCTCTATCTGTGATTATAGACACCAAAGACAATATATTGAAATTCAGTTACTATAATGTACACATCATTTATCAGCTTCCTGCCCAATAATGCCAGCCGTTGCTGCTCAGAAAATACAGTCTGATGGATTACCTGCTTCTCACCATCTTACTGAAGACCAAGAAGGGTAGAATTCCTTCAGCATCGTCAGACTGCAGCTTTTTCTGGCTGGAGGGAGGGGTTCAGTCTGAAAAGCACGAAGTGGTCAGCAAAATACATAGGCAGGGGGAGAGTTTCAAGGAGCTTTGCTTCCTTCTCTCATCAAGAGCAGGAGCAGCCCACTGACCCCACGCAGTGCATGTGTGACCTTTTGCAGAATTTGGCCTGCTTTAGTGCCTGCTCTTGAAGCGCTGCTGATTAAAGCTCATTTTTACATTTAAAGCAGCAGTGATCTGGACTTAGATCTGTAATAGCCAGTTCTTGCCTAGGATCTAAAGAGTGGGTTTGTAACATGAATTTCAAATTGGGAAGAAAAAAAAAACAAAACAGAAAATACTTTTATTTCTTGCCGAGCTTCTATTCAGTTCCTGCTTCCTGTTTTGACAGCGTAAGTCATACTTGGGCAGGAAAAAAAGAAAGCCCACAACATAATTGCAACCATGTCTAATTAGGCAGAGCTATGTAAATTTAGCGTTTCTACATGATTATAAATGTCAGGAGAGCCTTAGATAAGACATGAGAGTTTTGAGTATCTCTTGTGTACCTAGTCTAAAATGTCCTTATTGCTAATCCTATTCATCTGGAGTTGCTTCCTAATTAGAATATTTATGTGCTAATAAGGAGGTGAACAAGACACTCCAGTTCTGTTCCAAAGGTGAGAGTAGGGATTCATTAGACTCAGAGTCTCTGTTTTGATTGCTGTACAATGTAATTAACATTGTGCTAGACAATCATTTTAGATTTACCTTAACAACAAATATTTAAGAAGATTCCTGTTGTTGTTCTCCGAGTCTGGGTCTGATGAAATGATGAGCAGTGATGTCATCAGCTTTGAGGAACTCTGAGGTTCCAGGATGTTTTTTTCCTATTTTGTGTCGCGAGCTCTTTTGGCCTCTGTTACTGGTGCATCTGAGTCTTGCCCTTACTAGCTAAAAGTGAATCTGTTCTGCATATTTTATGAATGCACGTTATATAGCTGGGATGTGTTTTGCAGCAAATGCTTATTTCTTTTTTTTTTCTTTCCCCAGGATTTTCAGTTGCAGGTGTATACCCAGTGACTTGGTATTAAAATTTAAAAAAAAAAGAAAAAAAAAAATTCCAAAGTCAGAGGTGGTTCAGCTGTTTGTAAGTTCCAGGGCCATGGGAGCACCGTCCCTGGCTGATGTGCAGTGTCTGACTGCGTTTCTGTACATTCCCTGCTCGAAGGGCTGTGCCATGAATTCTACCCTGCTGGGTTTTAGGCCTTTGTGATCCACCACTGGAGAAGCATGAGGCATTGGGTGCTTCTCCTCTTTTCCTCTTCAAGGGAAGATCCCAGGCATTCTTCACCATCCCAGCCCAGAGGCTGAGCTGCAGAAGACATCTTCCAGCTCTGTTCCTGCTTCACCTTTTCTTGCTTTTGCAAGAAGTTTCTTATTTCTTGCTACCAAATCTCCCCTTCTGACAGACCCCTGGGCACAGCCTGAGGGAAGATGCTTCTTTGCTGAAGGCCGGGAGAAGCTTTGCATACCACCAACCCCAAACCATGAGTGTGCACAGAGCTGTGCTCAAGTACTGTTGCTCAGGCCAGGGAAGACATGTGCAGGGCTCTCAGGCTCTGAGGTATTTCCTGTTGGATCTTAGATGGGACCAAGAGGCAGTTCCAGCCCTCCCTCTCTCCATATCCTTTTCCTTTTAGCCCTACTTGTGTCTGCAGTCTATGTCTGTAATAAATACAAATTGTTTATTATGAATGGTTCTCAAACAGATTTTTGCCAATGCTGTGGCATCTCAAAATCAGCTCCTTTTGAAGGGTAACCAGCTCAAAGCGAAACCTGGGGGTTTTGATCGCCTCTCTTTGCTTTCCTTCACTTAACAAGAAACAGGCTCAGTTGTCTGAGGAAACAATGTTCTGTTACTTTAAAGGTGTTCTCAGAGAAGTTGTTAAGATGGCAAGTCACGTTACTTCAAGTCTTCTCTGTATAAATTAGCTAGGTACGAGAATCTCAGAGATAATGATAAATATAGCATCATTCTACTGCTGATGGAAATCATTATCAGCCATTATCAACTTTAATTAATATATTCACGTTATTCAAATCCAGGTAGAAAATGTTCTTTGGCATTGAGTCTAGAATGATACGGTATGTGGCTTTTTGTGCAGTCTGAAAAGCAGCTCAGTGCCGTGGAGGCAAGGGGAGAAGCAGGGCCCAGCTCATCGTGCATCCTATAGCCCTCACCCATCTTCCACACTTGTGTACAAGGGCAGGAAGGTCTCATTTCCACGGGATGGTTCTCCCCTTTGTGCATTTCTTCCACACCTGAAGAGCTTTGCTGTTTGTGGCATCTCTGTTGTCTCCGTAGCAACCAGGGTAGTGCTGGGGAATATACAATCGAAGATGCTCGGAATGAGCACTGGTAATGCCAGTAGCAAATGTGCTTTGCTATGAAAAATTATTGAAAACAAACAGAAAACATGGGCTAAATAAACCTCTGCTAGTTCTAAATGGAATGCTTCTTGAAAATTTGTGTTAGACCTCAGAAGCACTTTAAATAAATAACTAGTATGTCCCCTTCCGGCTGAGGATTTCCATCTGTTGGTTTTGTTTGTTTTCTCCTTTCTCTTCTATAAAACCACCAAGGCCAGATCCTTCCCTGTGCTGTACACACGGCCCTGAAAGCAGAAACCTGCCCCTGTGCAGCTGCACACAGCAGGCTTCACTGTACCCAGAAAAGCCAACGAGAAGACTATCCAAGGAGATGCTCCTGCATCCCACCCCCAAGCCCACCCAGAGCACTGACAGCATGCCCTCAGCTTGGGCTCGCTCAGCAGGCAGCATGGCATTACCTGGCTAATTCCCTTCCCTCGGGTGTACCCTCAGCACTGCCAGCAGTGTGCCCAGCCTGGGATGCTCTGCTCTGTTCAAAGCAGTGAGAGTAGCATCCCTGTGATGGGTGTCATGGCTCCATGCCTGCCCCTTCCCAGCGATAGGACTGATTTCATTTAGGGCAGTATCTATCATCTGAATCAATGGCTCTGTGGGCTGATGGTTTAGTCAGAGACCCTGAGGACTCAAAGTAAGGACCTGTTGCAGCTGGTTTGAGTTAGCACTTTGTTTCTGCTGTCAGATAATTATGTTTCTAAACCTGGACTGTTCTGACATTTGCCACAAGAAAAAAGAAATAAAAAATCCATACAGCTTCTAATAACCGAGAGTAAGGCAAACACTGCAATTGGTGGGATGAGATAAATAAAACCTCTTCACCTCTGGGACACAAATGTGATAAAATTACATATATTTCACAGTCTCACCTTATTCCCCATAGGCAGTTAATCCATCTCACAAAACTCTTGACACACACTTATCAGAGCCTCTAGCTCCTTCTTAGGAGAGACCAGGGGCCGGGTCCTCCCTACACATCCTGCCTGGAGGGGATGGTCTCACCAGTTCCATGTGGAGCCCCAGTGGTGGAGCACACTGCAACCAAAGCAAGAACACTTTGTTTTGAGGAGTTCTTCATGCTGTATCATACCATTTCCTTTCTAATTTTCAGAAAGTATCAGCAATAGAATAGGGACTATCATTTGCAGCTAAGGTAGCCTGGACAGATAGCAGCTAACACTTGATAGCCTGAGATGGGCTATGGGTGGAGGTGGGAGCAGGCCCTGAGATGTGGCTAACGCACTATAGATCCCCAGCTTGTCTCAGAATCGCATTTATATATATCCTTAGTTTGCACTTTCTTTTTGCTGGGCCAGTTCTAGTTAGGAGTGTAAAGGGATGAATCGCTGCCAAAACTTTACAGTAGATCTAGTTACAATGGCAAAAAATCTCTTTCTGCCGTAAGTAATTCTGCTCAGGAAATTGGTGCATCTCAGCAAAAGGGCGTTTCTTGCACATAGAAGCAACTCTCAGCTGAGTGCGAGGAGAGAGGAAGTAACATTGCCAGTGTGGATTTGATCAATATAGCTCTACTTCTGTGTGTGAAGAAGGCTTAAAACTGTATTCAGCATCTCAGCCCAGGCTCCCCAAACTGATGAATGCCTCTGAAAAGATAGCCTTAGTTCCTCTGTCTGTTCCTCGTTTGAGAAGTGGGGATAATTCCCAGTTCACAGAAGTTTAATGAGGATGAATTTGTCAATATTTGTGCCTGCAAAGAAAATAAAATATGCCAGCATTATTTACTGCATAGCAGTAAGCTCGTCAGTGCAGCGTCATAGATGATCAGGTCATGGGTTAATTATCTTGGCAGAATTGTGCACTGCGATTTTTCATTTCAGTCTGTTATTTTTGAATATCTTATAATGTATGCTACTAAATTCAGGGTCATTTTGCTTCTTGCATGAAATTCAGCTCTTCCATACATTTTTTAAGAGGAAATGGAGCCAGAACTGGAGAGAACTGAAATGCTGAAACTCCCTCTTGCAGCAAATAGCCAAAAATCTGCTACATTTCTCCAATTATGTAACTGCAAAAATTACATTTTATCACATAAAGATGGTTGGCAAGTTCCTCCTTCATACCTTGTGGCAAGGTGAAGTTAATTGCACGTTGCACAAATCTGGTCGGTTGGCAATGGGGTCTCTCCGGAGCTGACTCCATTTTAAGTTTTCCCCTGCTGAGATGGAACGTGCTTCTGGTCACTTAGAGGCCTTTGACACTTGGAGAAATCCCATGCATCCCTTAGATGGCAAAAAGCATTGAAATTAAATGCTGTTTGATTAAGGCTGTGATCTGAGAAAATTAAATTCTGCCTTCAGTTATGGAAATGGCTCGTGGCCACCGCACCATCCTTGTACATTCGGTCATGGAAAGGGCCCACGTTACCCTGGCAAAGGTCTCTCTTACAGCTGGGACCTTCGAGGATTATAGAAAATCCTTGGTCTGCTCCTTCCCATATCAAATTAATAAATACAGGCTTTACCTTTCATACTTTGTGTATATCAGAACGCTTCTGGAGTCGTTTCTTAACAAAACACCTTCTCCTGCCATGGCTGACATGGAGTGTTTGTTTCCATGATGATAACGATTGCTTTTTTGTAGTTTCACCTGGACAGACGGTGACGCTGCTCTGGGAGATCCGATTAAGGCTGACAGCCCCAATAAGGAAAGGAAAACTCCTGCACATCACAGAGAACACTCGCAGTGGCATTCTGCCAGCCCGGCTTTTCTGCCATTCCGCTTATCAGCAGTTTCTTAGTTCATCATGAAGCTGTTTGTTCCTCACTTCCCCAGTTTTTTTTTATCTTGTCTGAAGCCTTCCGAGCAGGCAGTGCATTGAGTTGTACAGGTCTTTACTCCCCAGAACAGCAAGCTCTGCACACAGTTGAACCCAAACCACAAAAGTTGCAGACATCAAAAGCTCAAATTCCTCACAGACACTTTCCATTGCACATCTATGGCTGTCAATGTAGCCATCGATATTTTTCTGGGATCTATCTGCTTCTTATCCCCCAAGTGTTGCACCCCAGGATGCTGCAAACATCAGCAGGCTCCATGGTGAGCACTGCGCTGCTGACTGCTCTCTGCAAAAATTGCCTTTATTTGGTGGCCTTCCTTTTGTAAGAGTACACATGGCTTCACTCAGATCCATTAGTGCAGTGTTTAATTAAACAGAAATCTTTCTTTTGTATTTATCTAGTACATCTACAGATAAACATTAGGATCATTAGCTTCTAAAAAACTGCCAAAGTGCCTCGCTTCCAAAGTATAACATTTTATCCTCCATTAATCCTAGATCTTGTTCAGTGAGTGATTTGTAACATTCAAGTGACTGTAGCTATGTTGCATTTGTTAAGTTATCCCAGAATTTATTACTGTATTTTTCTCTATTCTTGCATGATTTTGTCCATCAGGTTCAGTGCGGGTTGTATCCCTTTTTCTCCTCCAAGACAGAGCGCAACCATGAAGCATTGAATCGATGCAGATTTTCATTCCTTGTGCATTATGTCTTTGATGTTATTAATGTATACATACAGAACAAGATCAAATCTTGTTCGCGTTCAGACATCGTTGTTTCATGTCATGGAGCATTCTCCCACTCACAGGATAAGCTTTGGTCTGTTCTTCCCACGGCACTGCAGATCTCCTCCTTTGCACCTGCTTTCACACGGGAGCTGACATTTCACTCCCATGCAGGGCCTGCAGGTTGGCTCAAGGATCAGCCGTGCTGCAGGGACTGCCGGATCACTGCTGTACAAAGCAACCCTAGAACTGCTGCTTTAACAGAGTGTTTGCCATATTTCTATGGGATTGGGGGTCAGAATTTGTGGAGGAGAGGATTGGTGGGGGCAGGTGGGACTCTTTGCTGTGCGTCCTGTGGCACTCCGTCACCAGGGCCAATAGACAGAACATAGTGACCCATGTTTCTCCTAGGTGTAGTTCTCACGATGATCTTCCAGTTGTGCCCCCTCTAACTTACCCACAGCATCTGGGTATTTGTCACAGTACCTGGGAGACCACAGCTCTCTTAAAAGCCAGGGAAGCAAAGCCAGAGCTGTCTTTGACAGAACCCCCATTAATATTTCCAACTTCACAACCAAACCAAGTTTCTTTTCCAGCAGTTCTGTCACATTCTCTCTCAGCAAATCGACACAACGTGACCCCACCCATATTGTGTAAAACAGCTCTTAAGGGAAATACAATAGGGAACATCTCGCATTAATCTCTTCTCAGTTGACTGTTTTCCACTAACCTTTCATTCTGCCAAATTTAATTAAATCAGCTGCTTTTCCAACTATAACCTGTTCCTCCATTATTTGGATGTTCCTTTCAATTCATTGGGGTGAAGGCATATATGATACACAGCTAGCAAGAACTTAGCTGAGCTGTTTTCTTAACAGTGCTGGAATAATTCTCATCAGTGAATAATGAATAGCACCAAATGTGTTTATTTTATCCAGACCATACAGAGTCAATGCCATACAGATTCTCAAGGTTTGTCTCCTGGCTGCCACCCTTCTGCCATGTCTAAACAGACAGGAGTAGAGAAAATGGTTTGAATATATTGCATTGAATATATATCACATTGGTTTCGGATTTTTTTTATTAACTCATTGATAGGATTTGGAAAAACCTTTGAATTAAGGGGTTTGGCTATAGCAGCAGTGCCACGAGCATGGAATTCTGAGCCTGTCTGCACAAAAAAATGAGACCAAGTATAAATTATGAGCGATATTATTAATATTTATTCACCTATGCTGATCTTCTTGATAATCTTTTTCATGCTTCCAGCCCAAGAGAGCTTAAAGAAGGCAGTTTTACCTGGATTCTGAGAGGCTTTTCTTCCTCTTTTTAATCAAGCCAGATAGACCAGAAAACAAATCAGGCTGATAAAAACAGAAGTCAGGCTTACAAGGAAAGCAGCTGTAACAGCTAAATGGCTTAAAGCAGGGGAAGTAGGAAAACAGCATGTGGGGCTAATGATGGGTGGTTTTCAGGTTTCAGAACACATTAAGGCATTCTCCCTGTTTATTAAATTGCTCTGGCAGCGTTTGACAGTGAAGGTTTTGCAGTTTATAAAAGTGCAATGGACATAACGAGGATTTTTTTTTCCATAAGCCTGGCCTTTGGGTAACCACCAGGACAATACACGCTATAGGAAGGATTTGGTTTGCTGCAGGTCCAAAGAAGGTCATTTGTTTATTTCCTTGGATTGTTGCTTGCTTTCCTGTCCGTGTGGTCTGCCTGGGGTTTTTGTTTTTTTTCCCCACTCTCAACTCTCGCTCCTTTTGTCAAAAAGTGGCAGACACAAACCACAAGCAGCATCAATTTAACGCTGGCAGACTTTCCAAAGGGCACCTCTCAGCAGCGACAGTCGCTCTGTGACCACCTAGACGTTGAACTATTGCTCGTCTCTTCCTGTCCAAGAGAAGCTGGACGTAATTTCATGGTTTTACAAAAATTGCCTCAGCCAAAAGATGGAAGGTTTATTTCTCAGGTCTCCTTTTAAGTGCTTTGCAAGATGACCTGACATCTGTGGGGCACAAAGCCTGCAAAACATTGACGTGAGTTGAAAGCTTTGTCTGAGTTGCTTCTTGTTGATGCTGAGGTCCAAAGGAACGCTCCCACAGTGGTGCATGGATGCTTCCCTCCAGCAGAAGGGCTCTGAGATGGGTCCTTCTGCATCTCTTCTCCTCACAGAGCCTGACTGCTCCTGCAAATGGAAGGATTTTATTCTCACGATATCTCTGTGAGATAAGAAAGTGTTTTCATTTCGTTTTGAAGTGTTATTTTCAATTTCTTGGAGGCACAGAAAAATTAAATGACCCGCTAAAGGTCGCTGGGGGAGTGTTTGGGAAAATGCAAAAGGAGCCCATGCTGCAGCCCGCAGCCTTAATCACAGCCCACCTCTTTTTTGGCACCAACTCGGTGGCGGTAGTCATAATCAAAATGCATTATCCAAGATATTCGTCATCTCTCCTTTTTTTTTTAATGAAATTTATTTGTAGCTCGTACCAGCTCACTGTCACCCCCTCGCATGGCTATCAGTGCCGACAATCAGCAGCATGTAATTTATTTTCCTTATTCTTCTCCCACTTCCTTGTGGTCTTGTGTCTGATCTGTAGTTTTGATCACTGAAGAATGAGATATAACCCATTTCTAATGATTGTGTGATTCTAATTTACGCATTAAATAAGAACCTTATGAGAAGCTCATTTACTCACAGTCTTCCTATTCATGAAATTCAATACTGTCCAAGGACTACAGATATTCTTACAGTGGGTTTTCTGATAACAATTTTGGTAATAATTCTGATAATAATTTTCAGGTAAGTCTGTAGTACCTGAATAGCTTCAATAGACTCAGCCCGGGTGCCTGTATGGAATTGCTTGAGGCATGGAAGCAGGTTAGGTCCATCACTGGCAACATCAGTAAATAAAACATTTCAAGACTGAAAAAAAAATATTTACAGAACAGTGAGTACTTCTTCTGCTGTTATTGTTGTTTTCATACTTATCTTCTGAAAACAGCCCAGTCCCTACTTTCTATTTGCTCCAGGCTTGGTGTCTAATTTTCCGAGGCTGAGTGAAAAAAAAGAAAATAATCCCAACAAATGTTATGTCCATATTATAAAACCTTCCAAAACTGGAAAATAATGTCACAATCTTCAGAATAATGGTACAATTTAGATTCTGAGTGAACTCCAAAGAATTAAATTGATTTTAAAGCGGTATTTCAGATAGGATAAAAGAATTGGGTGGGTTGTGGTTTTCCTGCATTCAGGTTCTGACATTCTGCTGTGGTCAAATATCAGATAAAAAGCTTGTGACCTCTTGTCATCCTCGCCTTTTGCAACTCCAAATCTAGAATTATGTGGGGTTAAACAGAGCCTGTGTTGGTACTAACCTGGGATACAGCATACCTGAGAAAGTGCCATTGCCTTATGGGTGGACCAGCTTGGGTCAGAGCATGGCAAACCCTCTGCACCATGCATCTGGATCTGTTGGCGTTTTGGTGGATGGTCCCAGGAGTGGCTGTGTTGCTGTTCTTAATGTGTTCCACCACCTTGGGGTTTCAGCCTGGGTGTTTTCCAAAGCCTTGCTCAGTGTCCACCAGGAAGAAAAAAATAAAAAATACTCAAAAATAAAAAATTTAAAAAAGTGAAGTGTAACTCAGATGAATCACACTCAAAACTATCTCTGTTCTTGTTTAGTAGAGCCTTTCCCATGCACAGTATTGCTAGCACAAAACATTAAGAAAATAAGGAAAATGGTCCACCGGGACCACCACTCTGTGTTACCATTTCCAGTTATGTGGATGTCCCCCGCTGCAGCTCCTTGTTGTTTTGGTGCTTTTTAGTGTTTGGAGTTGATATTTCCAAGCTTTTCTTGGTATCCCTGACAGCTAGCAGGTTGCTTTCAGAGATGAGATTCTCACTCGATAACAGCACTCCTGGAGCTGGCTCTTCAGCAGGATCACAGCTCCCACAGTAACACAGGGGAGGTGAGCAATTCCATCCACCTCACATCTCTCCTGGCCCGGGGCTGCGGATGCAGGAGGCAGGCGGTGACCATCAGGGCAGCGTTGTACGTGAGGTGTGCTTAGGGAGGGGTTCTGCTCTCACTTCCCACTGCCTGAGGAGCACAAAAAGAGCAGCCAGGGGCAGCGGGAGCTGCACTGCTTGGTCTGACACTGCTAGGAGGCCAAGCAGAGCAAACTCCCAGAGGGTCTTCCAGCTCTCTGTGGTTTTATAACCTCGCTGTGATCGTACTTCTTTCAGGTAACCTAAACACTTCCTTCTGCTTTTGTTTGAAAGCGAAGGGGTAGCTATTGCTGGCTGCTGCACGCACTGCCAGGTGTTGTTTTGCTTTCTGAAGCAGCCACGTGGAAAAGAAAATAGCTGCTGAGCTGGAACAGGGCACATTTGCACTTAAAACTCAACACTCACCCTGGGCCAAGCTGAAGGGATTGGTTGTGTGACTGCTGGTTTTGAGTGGGCTAAACAAATCTGCAAACTGCAGATTTCTTCTCATAAAGAGCTGTGATGCAGTGGCACAGCTGCCCAGGGGGTGGCGGGGTCACCATCTCTGGGGGTGTTCCAGAGCCGTAGAGATGTGGCACTGAGGGATGTGGTCACAGCAGGATTGGTTGGGGTTGGACTTGGGAATCTTAGTAGTCTTTTCCAACCTTAATGAGTCCATGATTCTATGATATTAAAATACTGTCTTAAAGTGCAGTAGAGAAGAGAGGAAGCAAGGGATAGTGATGGCGTGAGATCCCACAGGTTATGAGGCCCAGGTGCTGAGAGGAAATGCCTTAAAGAAAACTTAAATTCTCAGTTGCTAATCACACTGCTGGCTGAAAGCTGCTTGTTAATGGTCGGTTGTCACTATATGTGCCGTGCCAAGTGAAACTCCAGAGGTTAGCTTGTGGCCTCTGGACATTTGTCCTTTGTCTTGACCTGCATGTCAGAAGGCAGGATGTTTCTCACTGATGCCTTTTTTAGGGAGGAAACTAAGCTGAATTAGCACACCACCGTTTCCAGGAGAGTAAGCTTTGGCATCGCTAGAGTTAGACCAAGGACCATCCCAGCTTGCTGACAGCTCATAGAACCCAAAGTGCCCAGATGCTTGTGGCAGGAGAGCGCTGTGCCGTGCTGGGAAGAAAAGCAAACACAGCCTCAGTCAAACAGAGAAGATAAACCTGTCTATTTGTGGTTGCACAACATCAAGTTGCCCATTTTAGAAGTGGGATCCTCTGTCCCCGTCCTGGTAGCATGGAACACCTCTGAGGGTGGCTGGACCTGTATAGAGATGTTGGGATGAAGCAAAGTGCATCCTTTTAGCTCAGAGTGTGTATTAAGACTTGTGGGTTTTGAAGTCTGCTGAGGGTGCTGCATACCTGCCACAGTGCTGTGCTGTATGTGGGAAAAGAAAAGGTCAAGCTCCATCAAAGGCTTGGCTCGAGCCAGACACCAAGACGGAGCTGCAGACTTTGTCAGCAGAGCTGCCTCCTCTGAGCCCCCAGCACAGGGGCTACTTCTGGAAATCTGCCTTCATATTTAACCATAGGGAGCATTGCAGATGCTTTCAACATTCTGCCTGTGAGCTTTGTTTAAATGATGGCTCTTTCGATCTTTTTTGGATAAAGCACTTCTGCTGGAGTCATGTGACTGTCTGGGGTATTTCTTTTCAAATCGACTTTCCCAGCTGTGGTGCAGTATTTATTACTGTGCTCACGGGCTACTGTCGTATACCAAAGAAGCAAACATCAAAATTTCACCAGCACATGAAGAAATGATTTAGAAAGGAAGCCAGAGGAATATCCCATATTCCTCTCATTGGCATTGCAAAAGGCAGGGGAGATGGAGAAGTATATAAAGAAGAGGTAAAGATAGCCACGAAAGGAAATAGGACTTTTTTTCCAACTTCAGATTTTCTGTCTCCTTCACCCATATATTTCTTCTCAGTAAATCCCACTGTAACATCCTGGTAACCTTACTTGCTTTAGACAAGATGCTAAATTTAGTGAGTCATACATTTCCCAGGAAGTTGTAATTAATTGGACAATATTTGTACAGTGCTTTGAAAATGCAGGTCTTAATTTTGCAAACCCTTTGTCCATAATGAAGATTAATTTAATCACATAATTACCATGCTTCTGGACTTTGGCATCCACAGTTACCCAGCACGTGTATGATTTATATTAATTGCATGAGTAATCCAGGAGCAGCCATATTCCTAAAATTATTGGGCATGCACATGTGAAAGTTGGGTTCACAGATAGCACTTCATTGCTACGATTTCAGTTAAAAACTATTTTGCTCTTTAGATGTCTTTCTTTGTATATGATTTGTTCAAAGCCTGTCTCAGTAGTGCTGTGTGTGTGCCCAGGGTGCGAGGCAGCATCTGCTGAGCCGTCTTGCACCCCAATAGACAGAGCCAGAGCAAAGCTGCGCTTGGAGGGGGCATCTCTTCCTTTCTCCGTGCTTGCATAAGTGCTGGTCTGGTGATACAGATCAGTGTGAAGTCTGAGACCATCATCATACAAAAACCTTGTGAAAGGGGTGGGGTTTGGTGGGCTTTTTTATCTTCAAAAGTTGTTTGAACATGGAGAATACAGAGAGAACTGGTTTCTGCTTTAGCTCAATTTGTCGTAATTTCTACCCAGAGCCAAAAGGCTTTACTCCTTATTTAATATACTCTTTTGAACATTTTTTTCTCCCCCAGACCTTGTGTTAGACAGTTTCTCCAGCATCCCACAGCTTTAGAGGTGAAGGACCTACTAATTTCCAGCATAAATTTATTCATGGCCAGCTTACACCCATTTGTTCTTGTGTCAACATTGTCCTTTAGTTTAAATTGCTCTTTTGCCTTCCCTGTGTTTATCCTCCTGAGGTATTTATAGACAGCAATCATATCCTCTAGCAGCCTTCATTTGCTAGACCAAACAAGCCAGGCTCTTCTGGGCTCTTCTTCGGTGATGGGCTCTTCACTCCCAGCACCTGGTCGGGTCCAGGCTGCTCATACAAGTGACCTGGATTATGCACAGCATCCAGATGAGCCCTCAGAGCTTGGCCCAAGGAGTGAATATCGCTGTATCTGCAAGGCCTACACTGCACACAGTGCATATACCGATGGATTTGTCCCTGCTGCACAGTGAGGGGTCAGGACATGGGCCCATCCTCCATGCTCATGTCCCCTCAACCAGCTGCCCAGAGTTTTGGTCCCTTGCTGCATTCTGTTCTGTTTTGTACTGTTAAATCTCTTTTCTGTTATTTGATTCTCTCCGTGTACAAGGCACTCCTAACTTTTTAACCAAGCCCTTTAATCACCTTAACCAATTGTCCAACTGATTCCCAACCTCTGAAATTTAGCCGATGTATTTCTTTGTAGCACTGTATCAGATGATTGACAGGAGAGCAGACAGATTAGATCTGCTGCAATTGCTTAAATTATTCTTTCCTTCATATTTTTTTCCTTCAAAAGCTCTTCTTAGTTTTTAGGTCAGACTAAAAGCTCCGCACTTATCAAGATCAGCTATTTTTTTTTCCTTGATTTATGTAGAAGTAGCACATTTACTTTCCTCTAGCATGAAGATTTGCTAGATTTATTAAAAATACCAGCCACTGGGCCTTCCAGTGACTTTAGTGGGCTGGGTTTTTAGTCTACCCCTTGAGGGCTGATGCTCTTATCTTTGGTTCCACAGCATCACCATCAGAGCAAGCATACAGAAACTATTTCACTTCTTGAGTTAAGGCCATTTGGTGAAACCCCCTGCTGTATTTTTTATCCTGTTCTATTTAAAATGTCACTTCTGCGAAGGAAGAGAAGATCAGAATTATTCTGTGTGATCAAAACCCCATCAAGAAAATGTCTCATATGCTAGGGGGCATGAGACTGCCTATTTTTTTAATAGTCACAACAATAATACTAACAGTAGGACAACAAACTGAGATGCCCCTGGAGATGTGGTGACAAATTGGAAAGACATGTTGAAATTGAAATTGATTGAATAGTTCAATAAAATCAGCTTAATGCACAAAAGCAAAAAGGTTAGCTACAGAAAAACAAAAAAAAAATCAGTAATTTCTTATCTGCTGGGACCAATCTCACTGAAGATTGAATTAGTTATAAATTTAAACTAGGTGCTTGAGTGTGCCACCCTTATCTGCCCACACCAGAGGCATTTGGATGAAAATGGGTATGGATGGCAACCGAGTGCCTAAAGGGCTGACAAATCTCAGCCTACTTTCAGTTACATGTTTTCATGTTTGACACAACTTCACATGCCAGCCAACATCTTTCTCCAGGTCAGATCACTCTTCTGCTCCAAACACAATAGTCGTGTCTTCAGCTGATGGAAATGAGCGCAGCTTTGGTGAAGCTTGCAGCAGTTGGCCTCTGGCAGGGTCCCCACTGCTGCAGCTGCCACCAACCCTGGGACAGAGCGCCCATCCAGTGCTTTCCTTCCCTCTCCTCATCCATATGAGCCAGCTCTTGGGCGCTGCTTCATTTGTACCTTACTCAGTTCTGGGCATTTTCATTTTTGGCTTTGTATTCTCTTGATCGATGCGATCTCTCTTTTAGATTTCTTTAATGTGGCATTCTGAATTTGTTCTGGATATTTTATTAACACTGTGCTGCAACCCTAGTGAACAGCATTTAGTTAAACAAAAAAAGCTTGATAGTAAATCTGAGATTATTAAGACAGATTCATTCGTAGGACAGTTCAGCCTTAAGTTACTGGTGCTTTTCAAGTGGAGTAATGAATGGCAATGTTTGCACGAGGGAAAAGCAAGGGCTAGAGTTTCTCCTTCATGTTTTATTATGGGTGGCATAAAATAATGAAAGTGCATTTCCATAAAATATTCCAGTTGTAAGGTGCTGATGAATTCTTATGTGTGATGTCTTGTCAATTTAGCAGATTAATATCTGTCAATTAAAAATGCTGGAGTCGAGATAAAGCTAGAATTCAGATTTCTGTCATTTTAGTAGCTCAGAAGAATTACAGAATTAAATCAGTTACAGCAGCTTATGAACGTTGGTACGGGAGTAAGCAGACCTAAGTGACCTAATTTTCACCATGTGAATTTTCAAAGAGCATCTGACATTTTGCACGAGCTGTAACATCAGTGAAGGAAAAGGGCAGCCCTTGAGTAGCAGAGCCGGACTCCAGCAGCAGGCAGCTATCCAGCACGCTGCCGCTCTGGGCGTCTCTCTCCTCCCATTAGAGTCCCTCCACTTGGCTTTGCACAAAGCTTTTCCAGTGTAACACTGTGATTCCATATCCACACCTTTTGGGCTCTCTATTGCTGTGCCAGAACCACTTGGTCCCCGTGTCCCAGCTCACATGGGAACAGGAGGTTATTCCCCATCTCTAAGGGTGTTCAAGAGACGTGGCGTTGAGGGTCATGGTTAGTGGTGGAACTCAGTCATTGTAGTGGAAATGCTAAGTCACAGCCTGAAACAGTGAGCACCTGGTGGGAAGGCAGGGCCAACCCAGGGGAGCTCAGCTGCATGAAGTGCACCTGAGTGACTGGAAGGGCTGGAGCCAGGATCCACCCCTTCCCAGACCTTATTTAAGGGCTGGCAGTGGAGGTGAGGGCTTCTCTTGCTGGAGATCCCTGCCTACCTGTGGCCTTCCAAAGGTTAGCAGCTCTTTTCCTTCATTTCTGCACCTGTGGCTGCTGCAGTCTCATTCTCATTTGCTGTAGCCAAAGACCCTGCCACCCTGCTGTCATCATCCCATTATAATATTACAGTTGGTCAGGCTAATGCTTGGACTGGGTGATCTTGACAGTCTGTTCCAACCTCAATGATTCTATGGTTAAATGCTCTATATGCCCTGAGCCTGATGTGGGTAGCTTGGTAAGATGGTTTGCTCTGCAAGATTTTTTCATTTTTCAACTAATTGAGAATTTTTAACAAAGACTTTGTTACAAATTGGAACAAGGAAGATATTTTAAGTGTCAAAAGGCATTGAACTGTGTGAACAGAACCAGTTGGAGTGCCTCAAGGCAATGTTGCTGTCAGTTTGAGGATTATTAATGTGTTTGGTGATGTTTTCAATGAAAAAAAACATCAGCCAAGTTTCTACTGGTTTTCAGAAGACACAAACTAATGTTGCTGAAAATGTTTAAAAATTAACAAAAATGTCTGTCTCAGCCAAGGATTTCTGTCTGTAAGATCTTTTATTTTCCTATAAAACAGGTGATAACCACCAGTCTATGCTGAAATCGCTTCAAAAATGTAATGGAAAATTTTATGTTTTCTTACTAGCATTTTAAGTCCAACTAGCCTTGTAGTCAGCCTTAAGATTGAACTTATATATGGAAAATAAACCAAGGTATTTTACAGGATGCCTGTTCTTATTCTCTTCTGTTGTTTTTTTTTTTTCTCTCTAGAAAGTTCAGCAGTATATAGTCATCGTTCAAGCCACAGATATGGAAGGAAATCTTAACTATGGTCTCTCAAACACGGCGACTGCAATCATTACGGTGACAGATGTGAATGACAACCCTCCTGAATTCACAACCAGCACTGTAAGTAGCAATACATCAGCACAGCAGTGCCCAGACACCGCGTGGTTGTGGTTCGGGGATGTTTGTGCCAGTCAGCTCCCTTTGCTGGTTTGGCAGCTTGGACAAACTTGATCAATCTGTGGAACAAAGACTTTTAAAGGGGGGGGAGAAGGCAAAAGATGGGAAGATGAAAATAACAAATGATCTGTGAGGTAGCAAAACTATTTGGCGACCAATTTCAGTGAGGTACTAAAGGAGCTGAAATAATGTGGCAAACAGACGATGTCTGATTGCCCCAAAGAGGATACAGTTGTTTCACAGCAACTGGCTGTAGACATCTCAGAGTTATTATTACTTATGAGTGAAATCCGGAGCAGTAAGAGATATTTTGGGCTTAGTGGCCTGGATGTGATTTCAAAGAAGTAGTAAATACTCTAAATGGTAACAGTTATCCAGGAAATTTGTATTATACTGATAGCTTTAACAGATGTATTTGTGTGTGCCGGCAGTAAGCGTGTAGACATACTTCACTACATCTGCTTTTAATCAGTTTAAGATGTTACTTCTTTTAGTACAGTATTTCTCTGTTCCATTCTCATGTGCTCCAAGTCTTTATTACTCGGGAGAAAGAGGAAAAATAAAGAGATTGCAAATGGCAAATTAGAGCTGATTAAGATAAAATTGAAAAGACAGAAAGAGACATAATGCGGTCTTGTTCTTTCCAGCCTTCATAACCCACAGAGGTAGAACATCCAAAACATGCATAATAACCACTAAGGAGTATAGAGATCTACATGGTAATAAATAAGAAAACACTGTGTAGCTACTGTCTATATTCATATCATTGTAAACCAGGAGGAGCAAACGATTTGTCTAGAACTGATACCAGATCACTGAGAATACAGAAAGTCAAAACTGCACCGTGCTCATGTCACTGAATGCTCTTTCAGGGATGTGTTTATTATTTATATTATTCTGAATTTTCATTCCACCTTACAGGACATGCAAATATTTATTCATGTAGTGCCAGAGTTTCCCCTTAGTTACACCCTTACAGACTGTGAATACGCAGCAGAACCCCAGGGAGTCGTGTGAAGCCCAATCAATGCTGTCATGGGCCCAGGTGGGCTCTGTGCCAGCGGTCAGATCCTGCCCTCATTTCACCACAGGGACCCCAGCAGTCCCTTCCAGCCCCTACAATTCTGTGATTCTGTGTCCTGAGCTCTCCCAGGCAGTGGAAGTGACTGTGTTGTGGATTCTCAGAAGGGCAGCACTAGGTTTCTCCTGAGTCAGAAATGGGCCGCCAGCCTGCAGCCGTGTTGTTCTGTTCCAGCCTGGGTTTTACAACAACACATGTGCTTCCTATCTGTCATAGTGAACACACAGAGCTTTGTACTGTAAAGCTGTCATTAAATATCTCCTTACATATGATACATATGGTTGTGGAGAGCCACAAAAATGTGCTGCAAAGCTTGGGCCACGTGTTCCTTTCTCCTGCCAGCATGGGATTGTTTTCCCTGGGAAGATTTTTAGGGGCTGTCTTACAGAGTTTGGCAACTCCTGGGCAATGGGACTTTCAGTACAACAGTACAAGCTTGTTATTTGGCAGGGAGGTTATTCTACCAGGTGAATAGCTCTTTAACCTTCATTTGAGTGAAAAAGGAATGACATCTAGTGGCCACATCATTTAAGCACAAGTTGTTCCAGATGACCCAAGTTGCCTGGTCAGGGCTTCAGAAGAAAGACAGGTGAAGTCTCTTGAAATGCCTTCTGCAGGGCTTCACCCCATCAGGCTGTGGTCCATATCTGAACCAGGGTATTTTAAACATTTTCCAAAGCTGAATGTGATGGTAGGAAAGATAAGGGAAATCTGCTTTCAGGTGAAGTCTAAGTGTTTTACATTTCAGTGTGTGTTAGACCTAAATGGAATGAAGGTCATCAAGAGAATTGCGCGTAGGTTTGTGTTAAATGGATGAGAAGATGCTACTCTTCCTCTTAGCATGGCTGCTGTGTACCATTATTTCTCTATTTCAATCACTGAAGAAGGAGTTCTGCAAAGGGCCAAAGGGCTTTGTGCAGTAGCATAAGGGACTTGATAAAGATTTGAAAACCGAGGACATTTTACAATAGTACAGTAATATTTTATGGAAATGATTATCTTTGATATAATCCCAGGAATAGTCAGGATGAATTTCGTAGAAGTATGGAAGCACGATATGGTTTTTCCCTGACTGGCACAGAGAACAGCACTCAGTCTCCTTAAAATGAAGCTGAATCTCCTTGCTGTCTTCAGATAGTCTGATCTGATTTTAAAACCCCTAAAAAGAGGCAGAAATCTCTTTCCAGGAAATCTGCAGCTCTCAGAGGGTAAGAAAGCCCATGGTCTCCTTTAAGACTAGTGACTGGAGAGATGTGGTGTATTTTTATTCAAAATACTCCTGTATTGAAATGACCAAATAGCTGAAATAGCGGTTTACTCTTGGGAAGTTGCCAGCTGAAAGGAACTGGAGTGACTGTGTTCGGCCCTGAAGCACAGAAAGGCCAACCCTATAGTGCTCCTAAATTACCTGTCATTCAGCCAGGGGGGGGTTGGACTTAATCGTTTCTGGGTAAGAACATTGCTCGGGAGGACTCTGCAACATGCTGGTGTCACAGCTCATGTATTCAGCAGCAGGAATTAATGTTGCTGTGTAAAACTTAACAACAGGACAGGAGAGGAAAACACAGCCCCTGTGATGGTCAGGAAATTGGGATCGTGGTAGTAATTGGGCATAACGTGGGTTGGGGCTGAGGTGGAAGTCCAGACACAAGGAGGGCATGGGGGCTGCCCAGGTATTTTGGTTTAGGGCCATCTGAAAGTCAGGTGGTCACAGCGCAGTGCTGGAGGAGGAGTGAAAAAGGAGCAGTAGAATCACACAGAAGATCCTTAAATGTACAAATTGAAGATACCTGGTTAAAATTCTAAAATGGATGTTTGCTTATGTGAAAGTGGATCAATGTGTTTTTCTCATCCTTTACTACATCAGCTGAAAGGCCAGGGGAAGATCCCACACAATAACAAGGGAAGAAGAATCTCTGTGTTCTCATATGAAGGATTTTGTAGTTAGAAGGTGAGGAAAAAAAAATCAGAATCTCTGAGGGAAATATTTCTGAATTGAAGTGTGCTGCTAACGCTGAGCCCAGCAGCTCCATCAGCAGAGTCATGGCCAGCTCTGGCCAGCGTGCCTAGGACTACCAGCATCAAACTGACGTGCTGGGGCACAGCAAGGATGAGTTGACCTCCCCAAGTCCTTTCCAGCTCTGGTTTTTATGAGGGTGAATGCATCCTCAATCTACGATGCTATTTGGCCATGCTGAGAAGCATCAGAGAGCAGCTAACGGGGGGAGATATCTCATGAGATACTTCCTCAGTGGGAAACAGATCTGTGCTAGAAGAGTGGAGTATCCTATGATGCTGTAAATATCATAGACAGCTATTTTGGACAATTTTAATGATTGAGTGCTTGTCTGTGACCCAGGGAATGCTCTTCTGGCTAGCTAAGGGACTTCAGCAGCCGGCTCTTTGTGTTGTGTTCTTCATGTGACATTGCTGTTTGCAAAAATAAATGGAGGGATTCAATTCTTCCCTCTGCCATGGAGCAGCAGTAGGAGCTCTCTGCTACATGCCTGATCAGCCTGCTCCTGTGGGCTCTGGAATGCCTTGGAAAAGTTTCATCTACCATGCCCAAGTTTTCCATTTGAAGTGATAAGCTGTGCTAATTCATTCCTGTGGCATTCTTGGTGGGTTTGCACCTGCCTAATCATCAGCTGGCATGACATGGTGACATTTTACCTTTGCATTGCATCGAGACCTTGTAGGAAGTTTCTCTGGGGAACTTGCTCCAACTGCTACAAGATACCTGCTACTAGAAGTATCAGTGTGCCATCAGTTATGCAGTGTCCTGCTGCTCGTAGCAGGGTTGTGTTCTGACACTTCGTAATGGTGTGGAAATTCCTCTGCCACCCTTCGAATATTTATCTCCTATATGCAGGCAAGTTGCATTTTTTCCACATTAGTATAGATTTGTGATGGAGCCCCTGGGCAGATGTTTACCTCAGATACAGAGGAGGCACACTGAAATTAGTGTTGGTGTTCCAAAGATTAAGCGTCAGCTGAGACAGAACGGTGCTGGATACTCTCAGGTGAGATTTTACGCAAGGTGGAGGCATTTTTTGGCTCGTGGAAAGAGTGCCTTTAATGCTCCTGTCAAGCTGGGTGTCCTTTCCAGCCTGACCCACTGTACCAATAATCTCCATCCGAGGGTTTCCACTTTATCTAAGGAAATGCATAATCAGAGGGGAGGAGAAGTATAAGAAACCCATGCCTACACTTGACTCTTTACAAAGTCTATTTTTATCGTATTCAATCAGGAACAATCAGGCACAGAGAGGAGACGCAGATGAATTTGCATGATCAGACTTCTGTGTCTTAAATGTTAATTAAAAGTTATTTTAAATTTGCCTACTGTGCAGAACTTGTTTTTATAGTGGCCCGTGTAAGGGAAATATTATTTTGCAGGGCTGAAGTGCTTGTAATTAGTTGAGCTTGTGGATTTTGGGGAAAACCTGGCTGGCAATCAACCTCTCCTTTAAAAAAAAATGAAAAAAAGGCAAAGAAAAAAAAAAAAAAAAAAGAAACTGGGCTATTCAAGTTCTTTAAGCTCCTGAGCCTTAGGAGGTCTTATTTAAAGCTACTTTAAAATTTGCCCTTTGGCACAGCTTTGAGAATCTCCTCCTCCAAGGCTGAATCCAGTGGAGCATATTTTAAAGCATAGGCTCCAGAATTGCCTCTGCTTCCCCTCTGCCTCTCGGGCTCATCTCCTGTTGGGAACAGCTCTGAAGGTTTAGGAGCAGAGTGTCGGGCAGTGCTGAGCCCTGTGGGCTGGGAAGGGCCAGAGCTGGCTGTGAAAGCAGAAGAGCCGAGGAGGCTTGTCTGCTAGCAGAAGGGGACACGTTGCTGGGTGAGGTTAATCTGTTTGCAAAGTGGATTTGGCTAATCAGTGGAGGAACAAGCACTTGTGAGTGCATCAGGAGAAGCAGTCCTTGATAGTTTTTAACTGGGCTGTTTACTTACTAGTACAGATCTCGGAGCCTGGCTCACCCAGGATGGGATCGGTCAGCAGTGAGCTTGGTACATCGTGGGCAAAATGACACAGGCAGAGTCCCAGGCTAAAGGAGTTCTGGTTTTGGCACTGCACTGCCAAGAATTGCTGACCTTTGTCTCTGCAGGTGTTTTGGCTCCTTGGAGCCCTGTGGAAAATGCTAATGAACCCACTCTGGAAAGTGATTTGAAATTTGAAGCAGGTTCTCAGTGCATTGCAGGTGTGCTTCACCATAAATAGTTCTTCCTTCTCCCATCTTGATGTTTCCACCCCATTTTCTCTCATCTCCATCCTGATACACCATTTTGTAAAGCTAAACCAGCCAACCTCCAGCCCCCTTTTGCACTACAGCTTTCCATTCCAGTGGTTATCTCAGTGACTGCTGTGTGCCAGGCTCTACTCTTCTTCTTTCTTTTGACCAGAGCTGTATGTTGTCATACAGATGTTCTGAACAAGAGTCCCCCTGCTCTGCAAACTTTCCAGAATTCCAGAAAAGCAAACAAGTGCAAGCCAAAACTCTATTCCTTCCTTTATGTGCATTTGTGCTCATGTTAACACTGAAGTCAAAATACAGCCACGCATCAATCAGTTGCTCTTTGAGCAACCCTGTCCAGTGTCCAGCAGACATTGCTGACTTGAGCTGTGAAATAGTGGCGACTTGTTTGCGAGTGGCAGAGAATTGCACAAATGCTTTCCCCGGGGTCCAGCTCCCTGCACTGAGCTCTGCCTTTGGCAGGGATTTCAGAAATAGCAAGTGTCAGAGAAAACCCTCAGCTTTTCATTCCAGCTGAAAAATACTGATTTTCAAATGACTATGATGCAAAAATGTAAATAGGCCTAATTTGGAGAAATTATCTTTAATGGCCACAGGAAACCAAAACAGGAAGCCAAGTAAGTCTGCGAGTGGTTTGGGGTTTCCTAAGCACATTTATAGCCAGATGCACCAGGAAGTGTTCAGGACATGAGCAGTATGAGAAATCACTTCTATGTACATGCTGGTCTTTTGCTAATTAATCTTATGCACTGAAGGGAAAACCCAGCAGGAAAGGGATTTCTGCACTTTCCCACATCCAGAAGAATGGATTGGGATACTTACACAGGACTGTCCTAAACAGACACCTTACAGCTGATGCTGGGAAAACCAGCAGGCATGGGTAGCTAACTGCCTCCCATGGCCTGGGCATGTGTCCAGACCTGGGGACTTCAACCCCAAGCACCACATACCCCATGTCCCTGTGCAGGGACTCGGTGCCTTTGCCCATTCAGCTCTCATAGTGCCCTACTTTACACCTGTGCCATTCAGAAAGTCTGCAGCGACATTTGAATGTAGACGAGCCTGCATGCCACAGTACTTTAAAATCATCAAAATGCCCTTGGCGTAATTTAGAGGCAGTTGTCTCAGGAGCCAGAAATCAAGGTGAACAGCTCAGGTCAGAGCTGGCAAGGGGAAAGACCTAATAGTGTGGTGAGAAAATTTTACAGGACCATGTCGTTTTACAGCTAAAAACAAACCCAGGAGTTCAGTGCAGTCCTGCAGACAGGATTTATTGTTAAAAATCAATTGTGCTTTCATGGAAAATCCCCAGTGACTGCGTCTGCTTGCTGTTTTCCAATCAAAACGAAGCTCAGCTGAACTACACAGTAAAGCTCGGGCTGTTATAGAACTGTCATCTTCTAACTGAAATAAGTTATTGTATTCAAGTGAATCCAATATGCCCAGCAGCATTTGGGTACATGAGCATCTACCTAATTCTGTGTGCGTTTCAATTAAATGTGTAGTCGGTGAAGTCTAAAAACTACAAATGAGTTCAATTTTCCTAAATAAAAATTCAGTGTTTATACTTTGAAATGGGCTTTCCACCTCTCATTATATTGCAAGTCCTGATGAAAGCCACTGTTTATTGTCATAAACAATGAATTAGAATACGGATGTAGGGACAAGAGGTAACAGTAGAAAACGAGGACAGCAGCAGCACAAGAATTGCTCTTTCTTCCCACCTCATCTCAGCCTTGCCCTCAGCTCACCATATGAATGTCAGGAGGCTTTGCTGCTGTGGACACGCAGGTTGGCCTTGATCGGGGAGGTAGTTACACTGTGATGGAGATCATTCCTGTCATGAGCTGCCCTCTGAAATGCAGTGCCCTTGGGATGGGGGTCCTCATGGAAGTGCGAACCTGTCCATCAGTGCCCAGGAAATGGGTTGAGTGAGAGCCTCCCTTAAGGGTGCAAATTTTACAGCTTGGTGCATATTCTTTGGGTATTTTGGGGAAGCTGGGTAGTTTGTTCTGGTGGGACTTGAATCTTTCATCCGTGCTCAGATTTCTGCACACATACAAGCTGGGACTGCTAGGGATGAGTGCCTGTAGCTGGTCCAGGGGTGCCAGGAGCTGAGGGCAGGGGCTTGGTGGTGCCTGTGTTCTTCACATTACAGCATCTGGAGGTGCCCGGGGGCCCTTTGAATGCCATGCTGTGGGAAACAAGCCATGCGTGGTACTCCCTTGTAGATACTCAACTTCTGCTCTTTATTATTACCTCCTTCATCTAAAATGAGTAAAATGAAACAGTAGTTCGCCATGTCATCATGACAAGAGCATCAGCCTCTTCTATGGTTTCATCAGTGTAGTATAGGGCAGGAGGGATGAAATAATACCTTCAAGACTGCTTAGAGTATCTATGGGATAGAGAGAGAGGTACAAAGATGTGTATATACAAATACACAAAAATAAATACACATGTAGGTGGAGATGAAGCGTAGATAGATACTGATATAATACAGTCATCAATAAAACCCAAATCTCTACTCCCAGATAAATTGTGGTTATGTGAATTACTCCATTACGCTGTATGTGTATATATGCATTTATTAAAGGAATGTGGTTTCCTTGATAGAATTCTCTTACTAATAGACTCCATTAATCAAAACCTCAACTTACGGTGGCTTTTGTTTTGTTTATATCCTTTCAGTACATTCATTTTCAAATTATCACCAAATTAATCATCTACTGTACTTTAAACCAACTGCCATTTGGAGAAACAGTTCCAGTTCCTCTCCATTACACTGAGCATTACTTCTTAAGGCGTAGTTCAAGGCTCTGTTTAGCCTGATTCTGTCCTAAATCTAATTGGAATCAGATAGAGTCTTCCTTGTAAATGGGTCAGTCACACAGGAAAAAAAAAAAAGCCATCAAATTGTAATCTTAAGATTGGAAAAAAAAAAAAAAAGGAAAGGAAAAAAAGATAATTTTATTTCTCTTCATTGATACCTGCCTGCTGGTTAAAAGAAGGATTAAAATGAGGTCATTAAACTTTCCTTCGAGACAAACTCCAGACCTCGGTGGTAATATGATTAATCAAATATAAAGTGAAGCTACCCTGAATGAATAACTCATTTTTATAAAATATCTAATTACTGAAATGTCGTCTGCTGTAGAAAAAGAAGGGGGGGAAATTAATTGCAATAACAATTCAAGAAGATAAAGTTTTTCTGAATTAGGTCTACACAAGAAGCTAAATTGAGTTGATTAAGTAATTTTGGTTTCAGGAACACCCTTGATGGAAGTTAGTAGTAGTGAATTTTTCAGACCTTGGAGTTTAAATTGCCAAAGACCAGTGAGTTAAAAAATGGGAACGATAGTTTCATTACAGATTTCAATTTTCTGTCACAAAAAAAAAAGAATATTAAAAAAAAAAAAATGCTCTATTGGTCTCTCTCAAATTGGACACATGTACTGCTTGGTGTAAAATCAAGGATAATGCCACCTCTGCTCTCTGTATGAGAGAGCGCAATCTCAGCCAATTAGAGCTCCTGCAGCACCTGGGGGCTGCTCCCCAACACCACGCACTGCCTGCTCCTAGCACAGCAGTGAGCAAAATCCAGGCATCACAGCACATATCTCATGAACCAACCTCTGCTCACCTGTAGTGTGCGGCACTGCGCTCTCCTGTCTCATAGCATTGCTATCAATATGGGATGAGTGGCACGTGTGTACCCATCATCAGCACCGTGGCAGTGCATAATACTGTATTTGAAGGTTTGATCCTGCTCTAGCTCTCATCCCCAGACTGTCCCTTCTGTAGCACAAGCGAGTTGTATGCATGCAAGAAGTTGTAGCACAGCCAGATCTCCTCCTGCTTTTGGATGCGAACCCAGCGCCCCAGTTCTGCTCCCAGCACAGAGCTGGTATTGGGGCGCGCAGCTCAGTGCCTGCCCTGGCACAGCCCTGCAGGCACATCTCACCTCTGCCAGGTGTCCCAGCAAATACCCCTTTGCAGTGGATTATGTCATTACCTTAAAAGTACACGGCGTCTCAGGATATGATGCAAGCTTGAGAAATTTAAATACGTTTTGTGACTCCGTTATTGCGAGGAACTGTGATAAATCCCCTTCTGAGGTTGGCCAGCTCCTTCGGGTCGGCGGGTTTTTAATTCATCAATATTCTGTTGCTGTAAAAACAGAGTTGCTTCCAAGCGTTGTCATTTTAAGAGGATATATATCTGGAATTTCGTTAAGCACATTTTGGTTATGAAATCTTTAGTGACATACTGGGGAAAAAAAGGGAGAGAGAGAGATTTAGCAAAGGATTTGGCAGTGCTGTGAGTTTTCTCTTATCAGACATTTCTAAGTGCCCAGGATGCCTTAACACCTCCCAGCTGCAGAGGGAAGGGTCAGAACACAGACTGCAGGCAGAATTAACAACAGGGAGGAAGTTAGAGAGCTTTCACATAATTTTTGTGCATCAGAGTTTTTCAAACTCTTCAGCTTTGTGCAGGAACTTGCTTTAATTGCCAATAAGATAACAGGGAAGAAATAATGTTTTCCTTCCTAGGTGTACAAGTATACACAGGCTCCCTCTTTTCTTCAGCCTGATATCCTCCCATCTCTCACCGCGTTCCTTTTCTCTGCTACACGCACTTTGCCTTTTCCGTGCTGAACAAAATCCAGCTCCCCTCTCTTCCTCATGGCAAGTCTGATGAATCACACAGCACTTAATTTAGTCATCATTCTGTGCTCTGAATTGCTCTAAGCAGGCGGACATGCATATTTCTATTGCTCCTGCCAGGTTGCAGTGACTCTACCAGATCCCAAGCTTGGGAGCACAGGTTTCCTCTGCTTGCTTGTTTTCTGACCAGACCTCGTGGGTTTTCCAGCACCTGATAGCAGAGTTCAGTGGTAGTCATTAAAAAGTAAGGAAAGCCCTCGGTGTGCTAGTTCCAAGACTCATCTGGAAACAACAGAGGTTTCAATTGCAGTGCAGAGGAGGTTTGGGCAGAAGTCAGCATGCAGACAGGGGCTACATGGGAAACTTGGGTCAAATCTCAACAGTAGAATTATGGTGTGCTTAAAATTCTGCGTACTCTTAAAATTCTCTCTTCCCCAAATAACCACCTTTGGATCCCAAAAGCACACGAGCAGCTTTTATATGCCTTAAAACATGAAAAATAATAATAATAATAATTAAAAACTCATTATGTGAAATGGGCGGTTATTAAGGAAATCCTAAACCAGATTTATCAGCTTAAGGCCCTTCAGTATGAAACTTTATTACAGGAGCCTGAATAGAAACATTCTCTTCTATACACACTTCACCAAGAAATACAGAGTCAGACCCTTGAAGTCCATTTTGCTCACTTAGGAGCTGGATGCTGTCACATCATTTTTGTCAGCCTGGTTCATGTGTAAATTGGGAAAAATACGTTTTCGAGGTTGTGTTTGAAACACTGCAGTTATTTTCTACTTTGGACTTTGAAGAAAGAGAAAGAAGTATGAGGTCTGACATTCCAACAGATGAATTAATGCCACCTGCTTTTAAAGAAGTGCATTATTTATAGTGTTTACACAAGCAGAAAATGCAGATACAAATGACCATAATGTCTCTTCAGAAGTGCACATCTCTACGTGCCTCCCTGTGAGCACCAAGGACTGAGCTCTGGCTGCTCCTGTTGGCCTGCAGTTGCAGAAGGATGAGCAGGTCCTTCAGCTGAGGTCAACACAGTGCAGAGCTTGGGGAACAGCGGTGCAGGTGGGGCAGCTCGTCCCTGCACGGTGCCCGCCACGCACAGGGATCACTGCCAATCCCCTCCTCAAGCTTTTCCCTCTCTGTAGCCCAGTGAGTATTGCAGGGCTATGCTGCAGCATGCTGGTGGGGCTGAAACACTGATCTGAGCTGACCTAATGGGTTTGTCAAGTAACAGCAATTTGTGATGCTCTCAGGATCTGCCCCAACCCAAGGGCTGGGATACCTGTATTGCTACAGCTAAAGGGAAGCACAGAGCTGTCAGCTGCTGTAAAGCACTGATGTATCTGTGCAAAAATGTTCCTTTATATAAATGCATATATATATAAAGGGGTTTTTTTTGGTGTTTTTTTTTAAGAATGAAGCTTTTGTAGGCACCTCCAGCTGTTTTAAAACCTATGCCTTTTTTTAAAAGATAGCATTACTAATTGCACCTGACAATCAAGCAGTCTGCGGAAAGGTATAAGCTGCCTTTTCCTGCTGCTCATTCTGCAGGCAAGAAACAAAGGTGTGTTAGACAAGAGAGCAAATGAAATGTTCAAAGTATTCATGTCTAAAACTTGAAAATAAAGGGCTGTGTATCAGATGGGACTTTTAACATATACTGTTTCCATTGGCTCCTGAGATGATAAAATCTTTTATTGTTGAGTATAACAATTGTTAAAGGTCACTGTTGCAAAGGCTTCATCATTTAGATGAGATGAGATCCCGTTTTGGATAAATTCACAATTTTTCTTCCTAACAAGGAGATGGTATCAGGATTTGAATGTACAAGAGTGCTGGGTTACAGATTAAAGGCTTTTGTGTTCTGGAAACCACACTATGCCAGATTTCATGAGTTTCAGTGAGACGTGCAAGTCCCCAAAGTCAAGTAGGTTGATTAAAGTGGTTCTTCATAGCCTTTGAAATAGAGATAAAGTACAACTTTCCTACACGGGGTTAATGTAGAATTTTTTTTTCCTTGACAAGGCTATATGCCGTTCCAAGGACTTAATTTTAATCTCTTTTTAAACCTTTCATAAGAACGTTGTAAAAAGCTCCTTTGTGTTGTAATGCATTTTTATAAAATATCTGAATTTCTATGGCAACTTTGAGCCTCGTTTTATAAGACATATTTATCTGGAAAAGGCTATCTGCAGCAGGGTAGTGTCTTGTGGCATCTTTTCAGACCAACACAGGAATGTAGCATCTGATAATGAAAAAAAATAGTGCTCATTGTCAGACATGTAAACTTCTTGGTTTTTTAATATCCTTTTACTGTTACGTGTCTCTGAACTCCTGGTGAGTACTGAGTCTTTGAACCAAGGCGAATGCTAGACCTCTACGTTCCTTCCTCAAGGCAGAGATGCTGAAATGAGAGGGTTTTCGTCTGCTGCTTCTGGAAGAAGGGGATATAGCCCAGAGCCTTACTTGCAGCTCTGAGAGCTCCTCTGCAGGTGTGGGGGGCATTTCAGTGGCACAAACTGCTGACCGTGGAGGCAGAACCACCCCAAGTTGGTGAGCTGAGTGCATGCGCTTGGCTGGATGAAGCGGGATGGCCTATGGTGAGCCATGCCTGCAGCCCAACCAGTTGGTTTCGGAACGAGCTCCATGACAGCTGGCCCTCACAGCAGCAGAACAGAGCTGCGAGCTGGCAGGAGTGCGTCA
This sequence comes from Pavo muticus, assembly GCA_016647715.1. NCBI lineage: Eukaryota > Metazoa > Chordata > Aves > Galliformes > Phasianidae > Pavo > Pavo muticus. The sequence continues at coordinate 10,847,551 of JACDJE010000149.1, read as the reverse complement.
GGCTTTATAGGTGATGTTTGGGGAAGCATTTGCCACATGGCATATAAGAATCTGAAGCAGTCAATGCGTGCATGGATTGGCTGTGGAGCAGACCCAAGCGAACACAGGAATGGTGCGGTGCAGGGGCTGCTGCCTGGGTAATGCAGAGCTGGGCACAGTGGGCTGCTTCCAAACAGCGCGCAGACATCAGGGCTTAGAAGATGATCGTCATTCAGGAGCACACAAGAGTAGTTCTTTAATGAAATGGGATTAAGAAATTCACATTCCAAAATCTGATCTGCATGCAGAATGTGGACGACTGTGTTATCAGGTCACTTTACTCACAACGCAGAGATTTGAGCACTTTCCTGGTCTCTGATGCACAGCAGCAAAGTTGGAGCAAGAACCTGGAGTTCAGTGTATTGCTGTCATAGAAACTGATGTCCAGGTGCAACCATGCAACAGGACAACCTGCAGACCTCATACAGTCATCCATACAGCGAACAGTAGTGGAAATTAAAGGTCGGAGAACTGATAGTGAGGCTTAGGAAAACAGCAATTAGGCTTCTAGAAAGAAAAGCTAAATTACCGGTAGTAGGAGTAAGGGGAAAAAAAGAGGATTATTGATCTAAATATCACATTGACAGATACACAGAGTACAATCTAGAGGTTTTTTACACCTCTGGGCTTTCTCAGCCCCCACAGTAAAAAATGCAGGCCTATAAAGATGGAATAAGAAGCAATCAATTAGGATGGCATTTGCTTCTTTCCATGCTGCAATTGGGCAGGCACATCACAATTAATGATTTATTAGGAGAGATTTATTAGGAGATTTTTGCTTTTTTTTTTTTCCATTTTACATAGATGGCTGCAGGTAGACTGTAGTTGTTTATTAATTTGTGTGCATTCAAGCATCTTTGTTAAATAGCATGTGGAAAAGGTAAACATTTGGCTTGCAATGGGATTATGTTGCATAGTATATGGAGGCAAACTCAGCCTGGCATGCAACTCTGGGTGTTGGGTTCCCTGGCTGCACTTTCACATAAAAAGCTTTCACAGCTTTTTATTGAAAACAGCTAGGAAAAGACAAGCACACTAGAAAAAAGGAATTCCATTTAGAAGAAAGCCTGAATAATTATCTCCATATTCATCTATTTCAATTGAACACCTCCCTAGGAGTGGCTGCAATGAGCTAATTGGTTTTACTCTGCTGTGCATGGCTTCACAGCCCAGACTCCAGATTTATAGCACACAGTCAAGAAGGTGTGTGAATTCATCATTTGTCCCCCCACATCAATCCTTGACTCCTCCTGAATGATATTTGTCTGTGTGTTTATATGCTGTCAAGCGCTGGATGAGACAAAAGACAAACTGGGATTAAACAATTTTAGTAGAATCTGATGCAACCAGAAAATCAGAATGAATTATTACCTTTTCAGCAAGACATGACTTCAGACAGGCCAGCTCAAGAGGAATGAGAAAAGGACTTTTGCCAGCACATGCTTTTATGGAGAGAAGGAGGGCAAAAAGACGGTACAGAATTTAAGAATTTAAAAACATACCAAGTTCAGAATGAATTCTTATCTCAGAAGGGAAGCGGAGTGTATAACAATCAGCCATAGAAGTCTTTCTGAAGGGCCTCAGAAAGGCACTCTGGAAATTAAGGACTTCAAATGCAACAATTGAAAGTGAAGCTAAATGAATTACAGGGGAATACGAGTAAATGCTACAAGTATAGGTCAAGCAGTGTTTTATCAATCTTATGTTTACTCTAGCAGCTCTCGTGTTGCCCATTGTTTTACCTTGTTTGAGCAGATATGCTTCTCCTTATTTGAAAATCAATTGTAATCTTATGAAAGAAAATGTACAGCAGTGGGAATGCTGTAAAGCAGCACAGTGAAAGATAGCATTGTTCACTATCTGGAATTACTCCCGAGTAGGGAATGATGTTAAAGAAGTGTGCATAGCTCTGAGCTGCCGTCGTTCCTCTCACAGATGCCATATAATGTCATTACTTAATTTGATTAAAAGTAAAGACAATTGTGGCAATACATGTTACAGCATTTACTTACACTAATGATAGTGGGAGAGTGCTAAGGAGGAAAGATGAGCTACATTTTTGATTCCCAGTGGCTGCTGATCCAAAACTTACAAAAGTTGTTCTCATCTTTGAGGTGCAGCCCTCTAATATTTGCCTCTTCACCTGCATAGCTTCAGATGGGTCCTTTGATCCTAGTGTAGTTATTGTTCTCATCAGGAAAATATGTGCCTATATAAACATATGGACAATACCTACCCTTAGAGCTGCACAGGACTGAATCATTTCCCAGATATGCCTAGTAGGCGTCAACAGCTGAATCAGCTCCTGGATTGCTCAGGATATGCAGAGCACTTTGAGTTTTACCCTAATAGAAAGCTTTCTGGAGGATTATGATCCTCCTTCAGGCTTTACATAGAGATATGTTTGTGTACTCAAGATTTTTGATATACCTCCTATTTTAAAAATATGCCTTATTGTAAACTATATTGCTGCAGGCCAAAAGCAGATGTTGTCATGGCTTTTAGAAAAGCTGCTGTAAAATCTGTTGGCAGTTGTGTGGTTTTTGCCCACGTAGCCAAACTCATTGGCAACACCTGGATTATGATCTGCTAAAGGTGTTAAGCAGCCTGCAAGACCTGTCCTCATCGATGTCTTAAGTACAGTTGATAACTTTCTCTTAATCTTGTTTGGTTTTGCATGGCATAAGCCTGGCGGTAGTAGGCAAAAACTGTGGTCCAAGGTCAGAGATTGGTGATAGATGCACAACGTGCTTAAATCCTTTGACATTGCAACAGATACGATCCCATGATGTTAGCAGTGCTGTCATCTCCTCTAAGAGAGTGGGAGCTCATCAGCTTGTCATTGCTGGCATGCCATACAACATTAGCGTAATGTAATAGGTGATAACTAGCGTGGATTTAGTAAGAGACAATCCTGCTAAAGTAATCTCCTTGAGTTCTTTTGAGCAGGTTTCAGACAAAATTGGTAATAGGAGTGTACATATGACATAATCTAATGGATTTTTCAAAAGGCTTTTGATAAATTTCCATATGATATTTCCCCTGTTTAAGCTGTGTGCCACAGAGATTTCAAAATGAGCAAGAGAATGCTTAAAGAACGAGTGAAACCGTGGGAAATAAAGAGAAAAGATCTATAGCATGTGCTGGAACTAGAATCCTCTCTCAGCTTCCCACTGTTCTTCCCCACCACTCAGCATGGCTGGAAAGAGATACCATCTGCATTCACTAATGAAAACTTGTTTAGGCCAGGTGCGTACCAGAAAAGAGGGCAAAATGCCATTCAAGATACCACTAAAGAGCACATTTAAATCTACATTAACATAGGGCAGATTGAATATTTTTGCTGGCAGTAGTGGAATAATATACAGTAAACATATGCACACTGAAGGGCGCCGACGGATGTGTATGGGTTAGTACTGAGAAGGGACTCTTGTGCTAACAAAGGAATGATTTATTATCATTTACATAACCTGGCATTTGTGCACACCAAAGGCCAGATTTTCGGAGTGCTCTGCTCCTGTAGTTTGGGGCCAGGCTTTCACTTGCAGACTCAGAGCCAGCTCCTATCATTTCTCCCGTGTTTAATTTGCCATATGTCAATCAGAGTGTTGATTTGCAAGTGCTGATAATAGGCAATGTTGAGAGATGAGCACATTTGAAAATTTGGGAATGTGTCTTACTGGCAGCTTCTGAGCTCCAAATACTGGAAGTTTTCAGAGGCCAGGATCCCTGATCAGCCATATGATAAATCAAGGCCTGGAAAGCAGAGAGAATGCAGCTAATGCATCAGGATATGCCTGAACTGGACGTGCTCCATGAAAATCAGTGCTAAATGAGAGCATTAAGCACCAGGAAGGGCAGTGGCAAAATCACAAGAAACGCTTTAAATAAAGAGGCAAAATCAAATCAAGTGCAAGAAAGAAAGAAAAGAAATTCTCTGAAGATGCAATAAAATGCTATCACTGAAATTTGAGGGAGGCAAAATACCGTATTTTAAAGGGACATAGTCATCATAAAAATGGCACATTTTAATCTGCCATTTTTACATGCTGTTGACATTAACTGTCTGATTGCTCCTGTGAATGAGAGTATCAGGAACATTTCTGGTTTTCCTCGAGCACTTGCTGATATGTGGGCAGTGGGTGGGTGAAAGTGACTTTCCTCTCATTTAGGCCAAAAAGTGAATCTGGACTTCAAAGGTCTTGGGGAAATATGAACAGCAGAAGTGAGAAAGGAACAAGTCACTCACAACAAGCAGCCCCGTGGTCCTCTCCATGGGACTGAGGTCTGTGTCTGTGTGCTGCTTAAAGGGAGAGAGGACGTAGCCATGAGAACCAACAGAAATTCTCATCTGTGACTGCTTCTGTCTTTTATTTGCAGTATTCGGGGGAAGTTCCTGAGAACAGAGTGGAGGTTGTGGTTGCAAATTTGACAGTGATGGACCGGGACCAGCCTCACTCTCCCAACTGGAATGCCATCTACCGCATCATCAGCGGGGACCCCTCTGGCCACTTCACCATCCGGACAGACCCCGTCACCAATGAGGGCATGGTAACTGTGGTCAAGGTAGGTGGGAAGCCAAAGTAAAACCATATTTCTCACCCTTTAAGCCCACTAAGGCTGAAAGGATTGCCCAAAGACTGCAGTTATTTCATGCCTTCTCTACCTGGGAGTATGAGTGCTTCAATCTGTTGTTTCCCCACTCGCTGTGTGAGAGTCCTGATTACTTTTACTTCAAGCTATGCCAATGATTCTGGGTTTCTCCCACAGTAAACTCTCATAAACTCTCACATGCCGAGGGCAGCTGCCTGCATCAGAGCCTGACCTGATCCTTTTGAGCTCTGGCAGTGGGGCTGGTGCCAGGGCTGCCCAGTCCTGCCCTGCATGGCACCTCAGGCAGAGGCTGCACCTTCTTCTTTCTGAGCCTGTGAATAGGGGGTGGCATTTCACTGCAGGGGATCAGCCAACTGATCTGCAAGGAGTGCAGGAGAGATTTCAGGAGGAATGAATTTCCTGGTAACAGAAGGAAAGAAGAGAGATTTTCCTCTGAGTTGCTTAGCAAAAAATGGTTGCAGAAATTTTCCTTTTCCTACATTCAAGCAATAAACACACAGTGTGAACCACATCCTAAGTGAAGGCTGCTCCATGTGTTAGATCATCAGTGGATCTTGTCCAATGACTCTGTGAAATAAGGCTGTAAATTTTCACTACCTCTTCTTTCCTATATACCTTGCCATCAACCCCAGGAGAGCCCAAACCCCCCAGGTCTTTACAAGTGTCAAATTCTGTTTCCCTTCTTGCCTCCAGAGAGCATGCCTCTATCCTTGCTTGAGAGTTCACTCCCCACTCCCTGAGACCAGCAGCCCAGGCAATGAATGCTCCTGCAGTAATTACACACAGTCAGAAACTACTGGGTTCATTCATTCAGCATTCACTGAATCTCTTCCCAGAAAAGATGCCTATGGATGCTCCCACTGACTGCCACGAAAGTGAAGGCATCATGAATAGGCTGCTGTGATCTGTGGGAGCTTGCACTGCACTCACTGTGCACTGCATCTGAAATGGATAATATGTGCTGGGATGAACAAAGACTTCTGAGAAGTCTGGCCTGCTCGAACAGAAAGTTTTAATCAACTACTTAGGATGGAGCACCAGTGTTTAAAGAGCAAGCTGATTAAGGAATACCTCTGTGTTGAAAAAAAAAGAGCCCCACTCCCTTGTAGCTAATAAGTTGCAGTCATTCTTAGTAGTACTAAGTTTGGATATTAGAAAAAAATGACACCAGAGGAATGGCAATGAGTTAATGCTGGTAGGAGCATGTGAGCTTGTGAGCTCGTCCTGTTCTGTGGGCTATGCGTTTGTGTCTGCAGATGCCACTTTGCTGAAACTTTAAGGAAGACACCATCTTACCTGCTAGATGATATTTCAGCAGGGTCCTTGTATTTATCGCCCTTTATTTCTCTGTAATGACATCTGACAGCCTTATCTGGTGCAATGCTGCTCAACCTCTTCAGGCTTAGCAGTAGCTCTAGATGCACATGTGTATGGGCACGTTTATGCATTTAAGTATACCTATGTGCATACATCTGTATTTTCTGCCTAAACAGAAAACATTCCATAAAGTAAAATGGGACTATTTAACTTGTGTTGATATCGACAGCCGGTCTGAAATTCAAATGCCAACACACTGACTGAAAGCAAGGGAGGAGCTCTTATTCTTAATCTAGTGAAGTGTCATGGCTGTAGTTTAAAGCCACTTCAGAGTGAAGAGCAGGGATTTACAAGATCATCGCTGCTACGCAAGGATTTTTGCATAATGAACCATCCTTTATTCAGAACATGCAAGCAAAAAGCAGGGCAGATTTGTCAAGACACCATAGATGCTGGTGTTGACTTTCCACTGCTGTGTAACCCACAGTGATCACAATGCAAAGAACCACATGAAAATCCTATCTTGTCAAGCTGAGCTCAAAGCTTGAAATTGCACTGAATGTCTTCCGTATATAACCTTACCTTATCCTCCTGGGCGCCCAGAGTTTCTTACCCTTATCAAGCCTGCGAGGCTTTTTGGTGTATTTTCAGCAAGGAGAATGAGTGAAATTGCTTGTGATTAAATTTTCATGGTGAAGAAGGGAAGGCTCTTAGGATTCCACCTTCTTTGAAATATTTTGTTCTTGGTTAATAAATGAATATGCTTAAAGGTTAGGGGAATGCATGAGCACCAAACTGGGTGGCCAGTTAGCACTTGTTCTTCATAGTGCAGGAGCAGGCTCTTGCTGGTTTGATCCCTGGTATAGGTTGAAAACACAGGTAACAAATTAATTCAAGTAATGAACCTTTTATGTACAGACCCTGCACGGCTGGATTTTTCATTTGACTCTTTAGGCTGGTTATACAGAACTCCCCACCACTGCAAGGAAAGGGGTTTGCATCTGGGCTATAGCAATCACAGACAGTGCAGAGATGTTGTAGAGAATCCAAACCAGAAGCCTTTTGGAGTTCAGATAGAGCTCACAATGGCCATTCTGCAGCTGCTCTCGGCAAAGCTGCATCTGCTGCTCCGGTCCGATCACCAAAAGCATAACATTTCCTTTTTCTGTTCGTGCCTTTTCCAAACCATTTCCATAACTAGACTCTAATCTTCAAAGGAAGCCTTGATCAAGGAGAGAGAGCAACTTCTCACACAGCTGCGACATCGCAGTCTGGAGACAATCTCCAGGAGCAGCAGTGGCTGCCCTGTGGCAGCTGGCTGAGTGAAATGTTATTATAAACTCTGCATGGATCAGAGCCGTGAATTTATAATGGAGATGCTTCTGAAGCTGCAGTTATTATTTGCCTCAACAATAACATAAGGTAAATTTGTTCTCTTTAGTTAAAAGTACCTTGAGTAAAGGGGGACGTGTGGCAAGCCCTCGGCTTCACTCTGCTGCGTCTGGGCAGGAGGTGCTCGTGAAGGAGGGGAAGGTGCAGGAACTGCAGGCAGGTGTTTCAGAGACAAAAACGTGATTCTGGGACAGCCTGTGGGGTGGGTGTTACAGGGTGAATCCTGTCCCTGTGCTGCTTTCCTGCATCCCTGGTTTTGGAGCTCCCAGGAAAGAAACACAGCAGGTGAGTGAGCAGCTCAACAGATTTTAAGGGAAAAAAAAAAACGATTTAAATAACCCACATCCAATAGATCTGTGTGCAGTCAGTGTGTCCAGTGCACCATCAAACAGGGAACCCATTCCTGCATCAGCTCCCAGTGCTGCTCAGAGCCGCCCTCAGCACTGGGAGCTCCTGCAGGGACCGGGTACTTCTCTCCAGGACAAGGTTAGCAAACAGGCAGCACGTGAAAAAGTACAGAATGGAGGAACATGAATTATAGGTGCGTGTAAGGAATTGAGGAAATATATTAGTCGAATTGTTTTGAGGCCTCAAATAGTGTTTGAATGAGAACTTTTACCATCCATCTATTTTGAATGCGGCAGAAGTCCATGAGTCAGCGCTAGTGGGTGTACTGGGAATCTTTGTGCTTCCTTTTATTTATTAAATGTTGGCCCTGCCTGTCAGGAAACCATTTAGCAGTAGGAGCATTTGCACTTCAGTCGAATAGAGATTCCACTCTTTTACCTTTTGCCCCTGAAATTTGTTTCTCTATTGTAGTCTCCTCTGATTTGATTTCTCTCCTGACAGTGCTGTATTTTAAACAGACCACGGAAGCCAGTTCTGGCTGATGCAAATCTGTATGGCTGTACCAAAGTCAATGGCGCTGTGGCATTTTACACCAGCAAGGTTGTGCCATGCGACTCAGCACTTAGCTGTGAGCAAGAACGGTTACACTTCTACATTCGTACATTGCAGCAAAGCATTGCTTAACAAGCAGAGGTGTGATCTTGCATAACTCAAGACTCCTTGGCAGATGATTAGCAACTTCCCTCATAATAATCAGTGGGATGGATGGGAAACTATTACATTGCTGCCACTCGGTCAGTTGTGCCAGCAAAAGCCCTTCACTCCTTCTGGCTCCTCAGACACAGCGTCTTCACATGCATGTACTCAGAGATCTATGGCCACCCAGAAAACATCTGTGCAAGCACACAGACAACCTCCAGAGCTGACCAGGCGCTGTTCCTTGAGGCTGAACCTTTGCTTATGGTGTTACTAAAGAGGAAAAGTGAGAGCACTTCAGGCTCATGGATCCACACAGGCTGCCCTGGCTACTCAGTCAGCAGCCGTGAGTGTGAATAGAACGGTTCTGAGCAGGCTCTGCCTGTTGCATTTACAGCAAACCCTTGGTGGGTTTGTTCATTCAATGCTAAACTAACACCAGCAGCTTCTGGTTTGGAAACTGCTTAGCATTGGAACCAAACACAGGGCAAATCCTCCCTGGTGGCTGCAATTTTTACTTTGTGGGGTTTTTTTTAACTATTTGGCCCTCGAAATACTGGAAGACCAAATCCTTGCTGGGCCGAAGCTGGTCTGGATTTACCCCTTCAGAAGAACTGTGCTCAGAAGGAAATGAGATGAGGCAATGACTTTGATATCATCTGCCTTCTAAATCTTGCAGCTTTCAGCCAGAAGGTAGGATTTATTCCCTGCTTGGCTCTATTCTTGCTTGCTTGTTTGTTTCAGGCAGTCGACTATGAGATGAACAGGGCGTTCATGCTGACAGTGATGGTGTCCAACCAAGCCCCCCTGGCCAGCGGAATCCAGATGTCCTTCCAGTCGACAGCAGGAGTCACCATTTCAGTTACGGATGTCAACGAAGCGCCGTACTTCCCAACAAACCACAAACTAATCAGGCTGGAGGAAGGCGTGCCCACAGGGACGGTCCTCACGACCTTTTCAGCCGTAGATCCTGATCGCTTCATGCAGCAGGCAGTAAGGTGGGAGAGCAGGCAGTAAGGTTGGAGCTCGGGTCTGCACAGGGAATTTCAGCAGCAGCTGAAGTCTAATTCATGAGCTAACGGATGTGGTAGCAGTACAAGACCTGGCGGGTTCTTGCAGCCTCCGTTGTGTGCTTGCAGAACACCCCATGAGCTGGTAAATCCCACAGAAGTTTCTTTTTTGCTCCCAGTCTGCAAGGACTGTGGTGTTTTTGGCAAAGCACGAGCACTCTGTGTGACCACTGCAGAGGCCGCATAAACCTCCATCAGCATTGACATTTCGTGTCAGGAGGAGTGTGCAGTATTTCACTTGGCACAGTGCTGTCTGGTCTAGAGAATGATTGTTTATTCACTGCCTTGTTCTTGTTGTTTTTAGACAGGTACTGCAGCTGCTAAGGAGAGAGATCCTCCAAACTAACAAGCCAGTTTTTCTTCCATTCATTTTGAAATATTGGCCTTTGAAGGGCCTTTGTTTCCCTGACATGCGTAGCAAGGCTGGTTCTTCACAGGAGAGAGCAGTTTGTTTGTGGCTGAATGCTCTCATCCCCAGAAACAGCATCTGCCATTCTGGGGGGAGGACTGGCTATGCTGAGCCCTTCATGTGCTCACACAGTGCCTGTGCTGGGTTTGTAAGGCTTGCTGTAAATAAGAACAGCAAAAGTACTTTTCCCTGGGGCTCCCAGGTCACACATTCTGTGAATCTCTGAGCACTTTGCTTCCCAGCACAGGTACAATCTCTCTTACTGCCTTTTCTTCAGGGTAGCCTGATGCCAAGGAAGCAGTGGGGTGTCGTTACGGTCCTGTAGCCATCCAAAGCTACCTTTTCTTCCTTTACCACTGACAATGGTAAATTAGGAAAAAAAAGATACCCTAAAAGCTAAACTTATGAATCCATGGTGAGTAGTTCCCAGAGAGCTGATCCAGCTGCTGTCACCTTGCACACTGTTTTCAAAGCCAGTCTCCAAATAGTCTTTAATAAAGTGAGGTTTTACAAATACGAGATAAGGAAATGAGAGCATCTCCATGCAGGCACAGCTTGGCATGGCCAATGTCACACCTCAGGTTATCCTCATTAGCCACAGACACATTCACAAGGCCAGGCTGGATCCCTGGTCATTTAGCTGTGCAAGGGCAAGAGACTCACAGCAATGATATTAAAAAGAAATGAAAACATCCCAGAGGGTCTAGCTCCATAAAATGTAATTCTTTCCTTTGGCAGAGGCTCGTGCAACTGTGCCGTTACTTTCCTGCTCGCATGGATTCACACAGCTCAAGTTTTGCTTTGAGTTTCAGCTTCGGGCAGCCCATTTCTGGAAAGGGTTATTCTCCAGCAGCCAGAAGTTCTCCTGCTTGTGTATCTCAAGACAAAAAATTGATATCAAACTGTCAGCAGGTCTGAGCTCCCCGTGAAATAAGCTCAGCTTTTGTTTGCTCATTTCAGTGTTTTATAGCATGGCCATTTATTAGCTTCCAGTTTAACCACAACTCAAGCTCTATAAAACAGAGGCAGAAATCCATAGCCAGGAAGAGAAGAGAAGCAAGAAAACAAGCAGGTGAAAAAGTCTGGAGAACACGGAAAGTCTTTGCCCAGAGCAAACCATGTTCATAGCTGGCCGTGTAAGACCTGAACAGACTGGGGCTGAGTTGACCTAATATTCAGGAATCTGCCCAAGCACGAGCTAGTTTAGGAAGGGCAACGTAACAGGAGAGAGCAGAAATCTGCCCCTAGATCAGGCATATGTATGCAGTGGTCATTGCATACCCCATTTCCTCTTGGCTGCAGAGTCCTTGGGCTAAAGCGCTCCCAGTAGCAGGAAGCTGACATGTAAATGGCACTTAATGGGAAAAAAAAAGAAAAAAAAAAAAAAAAGGAAAGAAATAGAAAAATTGAATAATTGTAGAGGTCAAAAACCAGCTACTCAATTAGTATTTTGTTTGTAAACAAAACCGCTTATCCAAAGGTCCTTTGAATCGTGGGTCAGGAGTCCAGAAAAACCTTATTTCAAGCAATATTAAGGATATGTCAGTGAAAAGACTGCCATGTATTTATTTCCTTTCTCTGTAGATACTCTAAGCTGTCAGATCCTGCAAACTGGCTGAACATTAATGCCACAAATGGTCAGATCACTACTGCTGCTGTCCTTGATCGAGAGTCAGACTACATTAAGAATAATGTCTACGAGGCCACATTCTTGGCTGCTGACAATGGTGAGCCCAGGCTTCACATTGTTCATGCTTCAATAAGACTCTAATGTGATGCATTAAGAGAAATGATGCCCTGACAGAGTTGTCAGTATAAGTTATCTTTTTCCCAGGTTTTTATGGTCAAAAATGTGAAAGTGGGATGGGAAATTGCTGGAGTAAATTAAATGTGCACAGTATACAGAGAGTGTTATTAAGGGAAAGGGAGGGCAAATGGAAAATCGATTTGGGGAGTTCACTGTAGCGGTGTAGCCTGAACTTAAAAAAATATCAAAGGGATGTGATCTCCAAGGGCTGTTGAACACACCGGTCCTGGTAATTGTCCCAAAGGCACTGATCAGAGCATCCAGGAAGCCTTCCATCAGGAAACCAGAAATAATCGCAGGGGATGGCAGGAGGGTATTAAAACTCCATTGAATTGCGATGGCCTTCATGAAAGGTGTCTGTCCATCATCAGAGCTAATCTCTGTCCGTTATGATTTCTGAGATGTCCAGCCACCATCAAAGCATCTGGATCCTGGTGTACTTTATTATCAAATTTACTGAAGCCAGCACAGATCTTCTCACAGAAAAGTCAAGGCTTGCCCTCCTCTACTCATTTAAGATCACATGGTGCTTTCAGCCAAATTAGCACTGTGAACCTCAGTGCCAGACTCACTCTAGGTCAGCTCCGTTGCTGCTGCAGCAGCTTCCTTGGGCAAGCAGAAGTCTTCTTCCCCTCTCCCACCCTCACCTTCCCCTGCAGGGTGCTGGGTGCTCACACCAAACCTGAGCTACGCTCGAGCAACAGAATTCAGTCTAGACTTGGTGTGTTGCTTAGATACGATAGTTGCTCTCAGGATGGTTTCTGTGTTAGCTCTTGCTGTCCCTTAGGCTGAACGGTGCCACGTCTTTCATAAGTAGATATGGTGATGCTTGCAGGGCTAAGGAAAACTTGCTTGCTGTGGGCTTTCCAGTTTCACTTCAGTCATTGCATCCTGGGTCACAGGGACAAGGCAGACTTGAAGAGTTTGAATGCTAAGCAGAAGTACCATGCAGCCAATTTTGCCCCTGCTTTGTGCCATCAGTGGTAGGGCCACCTGCACTGACGCATCCCAAGCTTCCCCTCTGTGAAGGCAGCCAGGGCAGTGAAATCCAAAACAGCCCAAGGAGTTCTGGCAGCATTTATCTGCAAGATTCCCAGGGCAAAATGGATCAAATGAGCTGGCTAAGGCTATACGCAAAAGCAGTGGTACAGCTTGAACCCATCAAACTAATCCTCTCCATCTGACCTTGCAAATCCAGGGCACTTAGTACAATGTGATCTGAAGTTAACCCCTTCCCTTGGCTTTGGTGCTGATGCTGCAATGCATCAGAACCTCCACATCCATCATTCAGAAGCTCAGAAAGTGAGGACCTAAATAAATCTCTTTATTCTGAAAAATTAATCTATTACTGGTATGTTGCAGACATTAAAATGCACTTAAAGCAACACCTTATTTAAAATTCTGTCTAGAGTGCTTAGGATAACATCAGAAGTTTCATCTAGACTAATAGACTCTTCATGTTTCCCCCAAGTTCCAGCTTCTCTGGTATCGTGTACCCATCAAAGAAAGGCTCTGGGCTGGGGTTTTTGGTGCGGATTTCTCTTTCTTTCTTGAAGCAGCAGCATCTTGTTTCCTTAACTTCTGTTTGCTATTTTCAATATATTATAAAGAAGTAAGTTTAGCCAAATACTCCTTGGAATACAGCAGTTAAATGTAGATGCAGCAGTTGCATGTTCCCCTCTTTTTCTTTATTTTATTACCTGAGAAGGGAAGCAGTGGGCAAACCTGAGCTGTTGGATGTGTGCATGGAGAGAGAAATTAAAAATACCACACTATTTCTGGAGAAGCTGGTCCTTCCTGCTAGGCAGGGCATCGCTTTGTGTAGCTGGGTCACAGTCAGGCAAACATGGCTTATCATCGGCAAGAGGCAAGAGGACCAAGGCTGCTGTGCTGTGGCACCCCTGATGTCTGAGACAAATGGGGAGAGGCTGAAGAACTGTACATTGGGACATACTGTTGCTGCCATGAATTAGGAGCAGCCCCTCACGTTTGGTGATGATTGGCTCTCACTGTAGGCTTTGAGCAAGGACCCTTCGCTAAAGCTTAGACTGACTGTGGAATGGGTTATAGAGTTGGGCTTTCTTTGGAGCAGTGTAATAGTCTGAAAATCTACAAACTGGATAGCCAGTGCTACAGTAAATGCTAGCCAAAGGATTACTCCATTTATTTATTTTTTCCTTCCAAGCCCTCTTCTTCCTCCTTTTAGCTATCTTTTTAGATGGTTTTTCCTCCTCAAAACAGCAGGTACCAGAATTTGCACTAACAGCCTGGCATCACCTCCTTGTATTTTTAGAATGTGACTAAAGACATTGCTGTAGGCTACAAATCTGCAGAGCTGAACCTCCACATCCTGCCGGAGTGAAAAACAGCACCATTATGAGGCTTGGGGAAGTTTTAATAATGCCTCTTAAAGCAAGGGACCGTGAATGTGCAGTATGTCCCTAGTAAGGTCCAAGGAGGGAGGGAGAAAATCCTGGTTTATTGAAATTGGGAGGCAGAGTGGGGATGGTCCACAGTATCATATCTTCTGCTTCCCGAGTGATGGGCATCGGTTCTTGTTCGGCTCAGGTATACCCCCAGCCAGCGGCACTGGCACTCTGCAGATCTACCTAATCGACATCAACGATAATGCTCCTGAGCTCCTGCCAAAGGAAGCACAGATCTGTGAAAAGCCGAACCTGAATGTCATCAATATAACAGCCGCAGATGCTGACATCGATCCAAACGTTGGGCCCTTTGTCTTCGAGCTGCCAAGTGTGCCATCTGCGGTGAGGAAGAACTGGACCATAACACGACTGAATGGTAAATGGGGCAGGCAATCCTAAGGACATTTGGACTCTGATTCACTAATGAGGCCACGTGCAGTTTCAAACTTCCAAACTTTCCGACTTTTTTATCTGATTTTTATTTTTTAAAGCACATTATGGCTGACATTATAGACAAGATAGTTAATCAGAAATGATTTGTATCAGACTTGCAGCATAACTCTGGGAGCCTTGGCACTTGGCTTTTTTTAATGCAGTTCATAATTATGAACGGTTATCAGTACTGAACAGAGTATAAATCATCCATAATGGCCAAGGGGAAAAAAGCTATTATCAGTCTTCCTTATGTTCCAGTGTAATTGTCATAAGCCACAATCAGGATCAATGTTCATTTCTCTGACCATAATTGCATAAAGGCAGCCTTTTAATTTACCATAGAACCAGGAGGGCAAGGTAAGTGTGAAGATTACCAGTATGTGAAGGATTTTTATATTGCGGCATGCAACCACAATTGGCCCTAATTGCTCCCCTGATTAGTAGTAGTTTCAGCAGAGGATTGAAAACATCATGGAGCCCAAAGGCTGGTTTTGCCTTCAGAGCTGGTCCCTGTCACTGAGAGGCCTGTGCCTGTGTGATTTGAGGCCAAGCCCCACAGCTGTGGTACCCAGTGGGAGGGAACTTGAGAAGGATTAACACAACTGAGCAAGTTGTGGATGGGGTTTGGGCTTCCCAAATCCCTCAAGGAGGGTGGGCATGGCTTTGTGAGCCATGGCTATTTGTGTCTGCCACACATTTGTCTGCCTTGGTCGCTCCAGGTGATTACGCCCAGCTTAGTTTACGGATCATGTACCTGGAAGCCGGTGTGTACGATGTGCCAATCATCGTGACGGACTCAGGAAACCCCCCCTTGTACAACACGTCCATCATCAAAGTGAAGGTCTGCCCATGTGATGAGAACGGTGACTGCACCACCATTGGGGCGGTGGCTGCTGCAGGACTGGGCACGGGAGCCATCATCGCCATCCTGATCTGCATCATTATCTTACTAAGTGAGTACCGCAGGGGGTGACACTACCGAGGGATGTCACATTTCCCACCAAGCTCCCGTTTGTCCCATTAAATGCTTTATTTTTTAATGAGCCGTACAAGCTCTGTGCAAAGGACTGAGCCGTGAGCTTTGGGCTGTGGGTGGTGACTGGCGTGTGTGCGTTCAAATCTCCTTTACTGCAATGTCATCAGGGCAAACGTGGGCTGCACACTTCAGACATTCCTTTTTAAGGCTTCCAGTAGCTTTACAAATACTCATTACATCTCACAACATCCTGTATGTCATGAGTATGATACGATTCTCCATGTTTCGCAGAAAATGAGTTGGATGACTCGTCTCAAATCCTCTAGCAGAGTGCTCCACAGCTCTGGGGTCACTGCCTGTCCCTGTCTGGCTGTGGATGTACTGGTTCCCAGTTCCAGATGCACTGGTTATGAGAGTCTGTCTGGCCCCTGCCAGAGCCAGTGCACAGCTGTGATTTTCCAATTGTTCAATACAAAGAGAAAAAAGCAATGGTAGTTAATCTCACTGTTTGTAAAATTGCAATGGACTGGAGAACCAAGGTCAGTTTTGAGTGTTTGCAGAGGAAGAATCTCCAGTTTGAGGGAGCACACGGGCTGGGGGTGATGTAAGATAACACAGAGCCACATCCATCTCAATTGCCCAGCAATGCCATTAGTCCCGGATTTTCATGAGCATTGCCAATAACCATGTGTGCACACATTTTAAAATAAAAATGATATCATTATAACTTCAAGCAGGAGTTGGCACAGTAGGGATAGATAAAAATGAGTGCCGAAATGAACAATGAGGTAAATATTCATCAAGAAACACAGGATGAAACCATGGGGCTCCCATTAAAGCTAATGGGAATTATGGTGCTAAATCACATTTAATTTTTACCCCCAATGTGTTTAAACAGAGAACAGACAGAGCAACGTATGCTACAAATGTCACCTAATGCAGTTATGACATGGTACATTAAGAGAATGGGTCATCTCTGGGCAAATATCCACCCTCCTGGGCCAGCAGTGGAATACATGGCCATGTAATTGATTTGCCCTGTCTGTTTGGAGAGGGAGCAGCAAAGCCACTGGCTGTGCCGTCCCTGTTCCTCATCCAGCACATCCAAGCAGGTACAAACATCCCCACGCACAGCTACGACGTGCACATTCTGACCTTCTTTGGATGTGTGGTCCCAGCAGTGAAATGTTTGATGCTGTCCCCTTCACTGCACACATTTGCTGTGATGGCAAGCACCTGCGGGCTTTACCACCCCATGGAAGATTGGCTCCTGATGCTGAGTTCATAGAGGATGGGGACACAGGAAGAGTTTGCACCACAGGTCCCAGAGGTGATAAAACACACGACTTCCTTCTGCTGCTCTCGTTTAAATCCAGTGCTAAAATATGATTTAAACAGTTAAAAATCCTATTGACTGAAATTAACATCAGCTGAAGGACGTTTGATTTAAGAGATTCCTCTTTTCATTTTCAGATACATTATCCCTTTTTAAATTACGGGTTTTATTACAAAAGCTTATTTTTACATTCATTGTAATTCTAATTGACTTTTTTTTTTTATCTTGGAGAGCTGCAAAGCACTGCATCGGTGATGAAGAATGTAATTTGCAATGAGCAGAGTTTTTCAGCTACATCCTGCTGGTGTTTTGCCTCCTCTGTATCAATTTTATACCGTGACCTCTGAACAGGAGCCTGCAAAAAGGCAGATGGGTTTTTTTTTGGGTGTGCACTATTTGTCCATTTTAGAGTCAAGGGTCAAAGTCTGATGGCTTGAAAAGAAGGAAGCAGCGAGGGGATGGATCCAAGGGTGCTCAGGTGAAGGAAGTTTCTGTCTTTACCTTTGCTCAGAAGGTTTTTCTTCTAATACCTGATGTGTTTGTTAGCTGCACAAATAACACAGTTAGGAGAAGATCAACGCAATAAAAAATTGTGAAGAGTGAAGACAGTAGATTTCAAGAAAAACTACATGCAGAGTGAAAATGGGTCTAACAGCAGTAATAGCACTTCCCATTTCTACAGAGTGAATAAAAGGAAGGAGAGTGCACTACATCTGCTATTGACACTTTGAAGGTCTTGGGTTTTTTTCAAGGTATCTGTAAAGGCGTTAATGGTACAGTTTCTTCCACAAGTGCATGAAAAAGTAGCATTCAAAAAAAAGAAAGGGAAAAAAAAACTGGTAACCATTATAATATTGTCTTTGTGGACTAGGCAGGTATCTTGTTGTGAGAGACTTGAAAAGGAAAGAGGAGAAAAGGACTTCAATAGTCTGCTAAACAGCTGAGGTTTTATATTGCAGATAAGAGTTACATTTTCTTTCCTTTTCATTTTTCTCTCCTGAATAGATGCAGGATAAGCACTATCTGAAAACAATTCTGTTAGCTAGCAGGAAAGGATGGCAGCCAATTGGCACACAGTGGCAGTAATTAGCTGTCCATCCTCTTCTGCTCACTTCACTGAATTCCTGTTGGGTATAAACACTTCGGTGCTGGGAGGGAAAGCACACATCCTCCTGACCCATCTCCCTCTGCGGCGGAGCTGCTGGCTGGGCTGCCCACCCCAGCCTGTGTGGTCTGCACGGCAAAGGGAAGGAAAGCCATGCAGAACACAAATTGGTGGAAAAGTGGCTGTTTGCTCTCCTTGCGCAGATAAAAACACAACAAAAGCTTGGGATCGTCCATCCCACTTGGGTTTGCTTTCTGTTGTCTGCGTGGCTGAGGTCAGCCAGGTGAGATGGAGCTGTACCACGTTCCCACCTCCACTGTCCATTCATCTCCCCCTTTGGCATGTGCTGAATGCACAAGCTCATGTCCTGTCTGATGTGATTTTAGCAGTTTAGAAAACTTATCTCACTTACCAAAGAATATGAATGAGTCCAGATGATTGGATTACATGACCCAGCATTACCCAGCCTCCCCACAGCAGACTTCCTTAGCAAACTGTAGGCAGATCAGCAGAACAACTGCCAGGGCAAGGGCTCACAGCCTGTGCTGCCGTCAGAACACCACTCATGCACAGGTGTTCGTTTGTCTGAACCTGTCGGCTTCTCAGCAGCTCTGCGACCCTCTCTCCTTTGCCTTTATTTTATGCCCTTCATAGAACAATTCAGGATTTAGGTCAAATCTCTTCAGAAAGGTGCTGTTTTCACACTTGCCTCTTGCTTTCCCTTTGATTGTGTGTTTTACTTCTGATAAACATCAGCTCAATCAACATTCATAATGGAGCTTAAGGAACTGTTTGGATTGGAGGCCTGTCATAGTATTCACAGCTCCCAGTGACCTCTCCTTTACAAATGAGAACATGCAATAGGATTACATTTTATTCCTCTTACTAACAGCCAGTGAAGTTTCTCCCCCAAACTCGCTGTGGTCTGTAATCTACATTGTAAGTCACACCACATGCAATTAATTCAGTATTTGCTCAGCACATGCTGACATGTGCAGAGGATTCTCGCACGGGAGATGATTTGAAACATCACTAAGCCTTTACCATCAGCGTGAGCTTTGTCTTTGTAAAATGGGACTACTGCTATGGCAGTGGCTTTGAGTTCCTCTCCATGTGGTTGCATGAAGCAAGACAGGCTCTTGGTGCGGGTGAGGGGTGAGGAGGTGCCAGCACCCTGCCGTGCAGCACTGCTCACCCAGCCCCTCTGCTCTTACAGCCATGGTGCTGCTGTTTGTGGTGTGGATGAAGCGCCGGGAGAAGGAGCGGCACACCAAGCAGCTCCTCATTGACCCTGAGGATGATGTGAGGGACAACATCCTGAAGTACGACGAGGAGGGCGGTGGAGAAGAAGATCAGGTGAGAGGAACCAAGAGCAGCCACACAATCTCTCTCAAAAACAGCAGAATCCCCATCCCTTGCAGTCACATACTCCTTTTTGTGGGTTGTGTTCCCACTTGTTTATGCCTAGGTAGCTCTATCAGCTTCCTTGCCTCTCATGCTTAGGACACTGTTTGATCCCCACCTGATGGAAGTGAAGGGCCTGTGACTCTCTCAGATACGTTGCTCAAGCAAACGATGTGACTGCACCACGTAACAGGGATCCGGGTCAGGGACTTTGCCCAAAACTTGCAAAGTTCTTACTCAACAAAAAAAGCCCTCGCAAGTAATGTTTCTTTTTTCTCATCACTGACAAGTTATTTATAAATATTGCTCCTGGAGATTCAGTCATCCCCATCTGAGCACAAGAATAGTTTTACCAGCAGAACAAAGTACTGTTATAAACATCCAAACTAGCTGAGTATCTGGTTTCAGGCGACTGTGGGCTTAAATATTTTAGAAAGGATTCGTTAAAAATAACAGCTGAGGAAGAGCAGCAAAACACCATTACCTTCATGAATACATTTTTAATGAAATATTACCTGGTTCTCATTCCTTGAAAGAAACCTATTCTGCTGGGATTTTTCACAAGCAGAAAGAACATAATTACTTTAAAAGACCTACATGCATAAATGCAGTACATATTTTAGTGTTTTTACTTCTGTACAAATGTAATTGCAATAACACGTCAACCAACACTCCGTCTTTCCATTATATTATGAATTTCACCCAAAAGTAATGCACACATCTATGCATATGCAAACCAAGGCTGATTTTTTATCCCAAAGATTTTGACACTGTGTTAAATATTCAAAAAGTATTTAAATATTTGATATAACATGTTTTAAGATACACTCTTAGGAAGTCGATTTTATGAGCTACTGTAATTTAGAGAGATAGAGATGCCACATGCCCAGGGATGAGATCTGGCATTGAACTTCAGCTGAGAAAGGATTAAACCCTTTGGCTTCACTGTATGTTCCTGCGATGTCGGGAGAGTAACTGATCTGAAGGAAAAGCCCTTGGTTTCACTTTGTGCCTTTCCATTTGTCACAGGATTACGACTTAAGCCAGCTCCAGCAGCCAGAGACCATGGATCACGTGCTGAACAAGGCACCTGGAGTCCGAAGGGTGGATGAGAGACCGATTGGTGCTGAACCACAGTATCCTATAAGACCAGTAATCCCCCATCCTGGGGATATTGGTGACTTTATAAATGAGGTATCTTCTTCAGGGTGCCCTGTATCACATATTAAAAGCTTAAGCAGCCCGCACCAGCTGTGCACTTCTTTCCTGGCTGTATTAATGAGCAAGTGATGCTATTCCTCACACGAGGCTTCTAATTAGAATCAGGGGAACGATTCCCATGAGCAAAGGAAGCAGGAGTTCGCCTAAGAAAGGTACCATGGCTACGGAAAGCCAAAGTACAAACAAAAAGCCCAGGATTTCTGGTTTGTGGATATCAAAAATGCCATGCTTCTCAACACTCAGGAAGGCATTGCAACAGGGAAGTGCTGGAGTCACCATTCCTGGTGGTGGTCAAGAAATTTGGAGATGTGGCACTGGGGGATATGGTTTAGTGGACACAGTGGGGTGGGGTGGGGTTGGACTTGATGGTCTTAGAGGTCTTTTCCAACCTTAATGATTCTATGACCTGATCCTGCCCTGTTTTGCATTGCTCTGGGTGGTGCAGTTGTTGTCAGTATAAACACTGGCTGAATGTTCCCTCACAAGGTGTCCAGGAAGACAAATGCTTTGCCTAACATCAGAGCACCATTCGTGGCTCCTGGACTTGTAATTATTTCACCAGTTTGCATCTTCTAGTGAGCTTCATATGGTTTAGGCCTCAAAGAGTTTGCAGAGCACAGACATTCATCTCCGACCAGATCTTCCTTTATTTTATGTTAGATTATTGCTCCTTTACCTACTGGTGCAAACATCTATTCATTTAGCATTTCTTATCTCATTTTTTAGTTTTAAAATGAGCGATTGACTGGTTACAAGCCAATCAATGCATTATTTCCTCTGAGACAAAAAAATACCATCCATTCCACGAGTCAAAAAAATAAATGTTAGAGCGATTTAGTTCTGTTATTATATCAATTTCCTGCTGTGTTTTTTCTCATTCTCATCTTTAAAATTCCTTCTTCCTTTGCTCCTGCCTGTCCTTCACACTCACATTCACACACATTTGTGCACAGGAAGGCTCTTTCTTGCATATGAGGGAACTGGGTTGGAGAAGAGGAGGCTCAGAGGAGACCTCATCCCTCTCTACAGTTCCTGCAAGGAGGTTGGGGTGGGGTGGGGATCAGCCTCTGCTCCCAGGTAACAGCGATAGGTTGAGAGTGACGGCCTTAAGTTGTGCCATGGGAGGGTCAGGTTGGATGTTAGGAAACATTTATTCTCTGAAAGAGTAGTCAGGCATTGGCACAGCTGCCCATGGAGTGGTGGGGTCACTGTCCCTGGAGGTGTTCCAGAGCTGTGGAGATGTGGCACTGAGGGACGTGGTCTAGAGCGGTCACAGGCATGGGTTGATGGTTGGACTAGATAATCTGACTGGTCTTTCCTACCTTAATGATTCTGTGATTTTATGCCCTGGTTGCTTGTGCAGTGGGACGCACTCCATCTCCCCACTCTGAGCCTGGAGAACTCTATTCCACTCTGCATTTCTTGGTGCAGGGCAGCAGGAAAGCAATCCTTTGTGTTATGACTGCAATCCCTTAGCTTTGCACCCACACCTCCCTGCTCCCTTCCCCATTGCCGTGGCAGACACTAACACATACCTGTACCCCTCCAGGGCCTGCGTGCAGCAGACAACGACCCCACGGCCCCCCCTTACGACTCGCTGCTGGTCTTTGACTACGAGGGCAGCGGCTCCACTGCCGGCTCTGTCAGCTCCCTCAACTCCTCCAGCTCCGGGGACCAGGACTACGACTACCTGAACGACTGGGGGCCACGCTTCAAGAAGCTGGCAGACATGTATGGAGGAGGCGAGGAGGATTGAACTGACCTCACTTATTTAAAAAAAGAAAAACAAATAGAAGAAGGAGAAGAAAAGAAAAAAAAAAAACAATTAAAAACAAACCCACAGACAACATTAACGAGAAGAGCCGATGCAGAAGCAAGAACTGTACAGATGTGGCAGCTTTTTTAATTAATATCCCCTGCTGACTGTATTGTTATTTTTAGTGGTGATTTAGGAGGTTTCTTTTTTTTTTCCTTTTCTTTCCCTTTCAGTTTCTTTTTTTTTGTTAGGATATTGAGCTGTCTCGCATGAACACTTGTCTCTGCTGGAGGTTTTTTTTTGGTTCTGGTTTTTGTTTTTAATGTCAGCTGGGATATTGCTCGTTTATCTGCTTTATGACTAAAGAGAGTGAAAGGCACTCTGTCTTAACTTGAATTTCTTAGAACAGAAGCACTGTTTTTAAAATATATATATATATATATTTGAAAGTGCCTTTTGGTGCATGTATCAGATTCCCTTCAATCTCAGGAGTGATGAAAACAAACACACAACCATCCTGGGCAGCACTCCCTGTGACCCTAAGCCAGTTCTAGCTGGGAAGGAGTTAACAAAAAGGAACTGTGGAAATTGTTTCTTTTCTTTTTTGCCTTTTTTT
>JACDJE010000149.1:10808001-10824570 GCA_016647715.1 Pavo muticus | reverse complement strand
TTAAGGGGGTGACTCACTCTGGGGTGGAGAGGCTGGGGGGGGGAGGGGGTTATGTTTTGAGTGGAAATCCTAACAGCCATCTTTAAGCCTCAGCAGGTGGTGAACCAGTCATCATGTTGTATATAATTCAGTGTTATCAGATGCAAAATACCGACTAGGGGCTCTGCTGTAACCTGGTCACACTCAATGTAGCTGCATAGAACTATAGCATTGATAAAGCCTTTGGTTATCGCGACAGAACTCTCCAACAGCCCTAGCCTACACCCTACAAGTAAATCGTGAATTGACCAAAGGCCCATTTGTTTGTTTTTATGCTATCGGCGTGTTTTGGCTCCCACAAGCGATGTAAATACCGGCGGGGTTGCGTGGTGCTGTCCCACGGCCCCGGCCGCTTCCCCCACCTCGAGGAGGGCACGTGGAGCACGGGGCACCGCGGCTGTCCGCGAGGATGGAGCTCACTCAGCCTGATGTTAATGCCTTGGAGCATCCATAGCCAAAGCTCAACACCATCACGTAACTCAGCTAATGTGTGTCCGTTCTATTCGATGGGTAGGCACTGCTATCTGTAGTAAATGTTTTTTTTTGGAGAAGTGCAACGAGGGCCTGTTAAGTATCTTGTGGTTAATATGCTCGAGCATTGCCAAGCAAGCGAGAGGTTTTGCAGCATCCAGGCGTAACTCCACATCAGTATTATAAATGGTAGCATACTACCTAGTTTATATGTAGGATCAGTTTAACCAATAACAAATAGTTATTAGCTTTTTTTATTACATTTTTCCTTTACTGATTTGGACTAGTGGGTTTCTGTCTAATGTTTGTAAAATGATTTAGACTGCATGGATGTGTAATATAAACCACATTTAATGGATTATGAGCCACTTAATTAATGTGCTATGAAATCTTGGATTACCTGTGTTTTATATTCTGCAGACGATTTTGCAGTGGGTTCGCTACAAATTGTAAAAGTGCTTAGATCTATTTTCATTTAAATCCAAGAATGTGCACAGTACCGGAAGGTGATTATCCAGGGGATAATCGCGCTTTTTTGATATCTTGATTAATTCTCAAGTTGAATGCGAAGAGTTAACCGGGGGGGGCGGGGGGAGCGAGCGCATGCACCGAGAGAGCGCGAGAGTGAGAAGCAGAGAGCTTGTGCCGGCGAGTGGGCCTTGTTTCAGAGGGTGCAGACTGGGCTGCAAGATCGTCTCTATCGATTTTTGAAATGCTCCTAGTGCATTTTATATTTCACTGTATCATATTTTCTATAAAATGCAATTTCTGTAAATTAACGAGCATTTGAAATGTGTCTTGTATGAAGTGGAATGTGGTAAAAGTCTGCCCGAGGGGACTCGCACGTCACCGGCCCGTTATTGACCCCCAGGATGTGACCTTTCCTTTCCCCTTGGTCACTCGGTCCGTTTGTCCTTTCCCTGCCTGCAGAGCCGACACGAACGCTGGAGGACGCACAGTGAGCAGCATGCACCCATCCCCGTGAGCAGTGCTGGCACCCAACGCCTTTCCCGTTCGTGTCCCAGAGCTCACACACCCTGCATGGCCACACGAGAGCCTCCCGGCCGCCCTCCCCTCAGCAGCCTGCACCGCTCTGTTCCAGCATTCCCCATCACCCGCTGCTCTTACCCAGGGGAAAGAGCATCTTGTCTCCATTATTTCCCCAACCAGAGTTTGCACCCTTGCAGAAACTGCCCGCCCACAGCAATGAGTAATGAAAATGCAGTCGGTGCCCCTCGCACAGCAGCATTCTGTGCCCTGCACTGTAACCTCAGCACAAGGCTCTGGCCGCTGGGGTCCCCATCCAGGGCTGTAGGGCTGTACAGCAGTGAGCTCCTTCCTTCTTGGCCAGGCAGGAGATGCCATCAGCCTTCAGCTCGTCTGAGCGGTTCAGGTTTTTAAGAACATTTATGCAAACTAAGTCAAACGAAACTGTTTGATTAAAAATAAACCATTGGAAACTTTTTTTTAAGAAATCAGCGGATATTTTTCTGCAGTGTTAGCAAACCAGCCACTCCAACCCCATAAGCCTATAAATCAAACTAGTTGATTATCTTTCAACCCAGTTCTGCTCAGCCTCCCTCCATAGGACCACCTCCTGCTCCACCACCACCCTGCAGTGCCACACACACAGCTCCTTCCCTCCAGTGGAGCAGGCAGAAGGTAAGCGAGCAGCACCTCGAGCAATGAAAGTCAGAGAATCACAGGATGGGTTGTGTTGGAAGGGACCTTAAAGCCCATCCAGTTCCAATCCCCTGCCGTGCGCTGGTTGCCCCCTACCAGATCAGGCTGCCCAGGGCCCCATGCAGATCCCTTTTTGCAAATCTTTCTGTGCGTTAATACTGCTTCTGCTTTGTACCCAGCTAAGATAACATCCCATACCTTTCAGGTTGGGTAGTAGGAAAACCTTCTTCTCAGAAGGAGTAGTGATGCAGTGGCACAGCTGCCCAGGGAGTAGTGGGGTCACCGTCCCTGGAAGTGTTCAGGAGCCGTGGAGATGTGGCACTGAGGGACGTGGGCAGTGGGCACAGTGGGGTGGGCTGGGGATCTTAGAGCTCTTTTCCAACCTTAATGTTTCCATGATTAAGGATTTCATAGAAGTGGCATTGTCATTCACACTGGAGGTGACTGCAGCTTACCAGATGCCAAGGTGGGAAAGTGCCAACATTCCCTGACTGTACTCTTAAAGGTCACACAGGCTTACTCTGTGATTAAATAATGCAAGCATTAAATTTTAGAAACTAAGTGGTGATGACACACTGGAGCCCCCACTTTTTCCATGCCACAAGGCACTGGAGGAAGGAGCACTGCTTTTGGACAGGCAGAGAAGAGCCCACCCAAAATACCCTTTTCACATCCAATTCCCCCACACCTCATACCACTGCCAGGAGCTCCCAGCAGTGTCCAGGGGATGGGGACAAAGACAAGGAGGGGTGATTAGGTCTGGTCTGGGTGTCTTCTGCGCTGTTATAGTTTGGATTCTGTTTTTGTGTTTTCTTGTTTTTGCTAGACCAGGTGATGCCACTGCTGGCTGCAGGGTGGAGGTGGGCACTCCAATGGGCTTGCAGGGTTTGAATCCACCAACACGGGCTGCAGCCACTTGCTGCAAGCGTTGGAGGGTCATAATGCTCCGTGCAGGGTCTGTGCAACACGGTACACCAAGATTGCAACTTCGTGTAGTCTCAAAGAAAACATATTAAGGTAAAACACAGGGTTTTAGTTGTGATGTCTTTTGGCGCTCTTCATGGTGAGAAGAATGGGGTGGGGGACTGGATGCTGGGTGTGATGGCTACATGCACTCATGGCAGCAGCTGGGCAGAGAGCTGCCCCCACCCAGTGCTAACAGGGGAAAAATCCAAGTCATCTCGGGCCACGCAGACCCACCTGCAGCCGCTCACCACCATGTGTACATAATGTAGTTAGTGCTTGAAGCAGCACGTCAGAAAGGCGACAAAGAGCCACGGCGACGTATTGATGTATCACTGGAGCACTTTTTGTTCTGAGTTTGCATGTTCCCGGTGCAGGAGCGGCGTGGCAGCCCGCGTGGCCGCGGTGGGAAGGCTTCTGCTGTTCCGCTGTGTTCACGCAAAAAGCAGTTTGCGTCCGAGCTCAAAACCCCTTTTTTTGTAACCGTCAACAGCACAAATCTTTTGTATTGTTGTTTGTACCATTTTTGTACCAAAAATCAAAAGAGGGAAAAAAAAAAAAATAAAAAAAAAAGAAAAAAAAAAGGGGAGGGAAGAAAGTAAATGTTTTCAATGTGTTTTCAGTGCCACTGCAATCTTGGTTTCCAAACTGATAACAGCTTTGCTGATTTACTGTGTATCAAAGCTGAACTGGCGCGCCGACGCCTGGCTCCGGTGTAATAAAAATAAAGTCCCCCTTTTGAACAGTCTCATTTGCTTCTGTAAGACAAAAACTTCACTTTCCCCTGCTGCACACCGCTGCATTGGCTGGTGATGGGTTCACTCCTGCAGTAGGGCAGCGAGCGGTGGGCAGGCCATGGGTTCACGCTCCTGTACGTGGGTGTCAGTGGTGTTCTGTGTCCCAGCACACGCAGATGGATCAAGTGGGGTCCAACCTCCGCCGTTCATTTCCCCACTATTCCATGGCAGCAGGGAATGGGGCCGGGATGTGCAGCCCCAACGTGGCAGCCGCCTCATTTGTAACAACCATTGAGATGAATGCAAATCCGGCACATAGCTATTTACTTCCCCCCGGAGTCAACTAAGAATATTGTATTGCTAGTTTTGCTAATTCTCAAGCTGCTCTGTTTCTTAGAATTATCTTTAACTACTGAATAATGCAATGCTGTTTCATCACAAATATTAGCTCTGCTATCACTTGCAGCCTGTGCTCCCACCACCCTGCTACTGGGCTCCCACCCGCCCGCAGGAAGCCTTGTTCTGAGGATGACTGAGCTCCGTGCTTCATGCTGACCCCGTGAATGGCTCCACCGAGCTGACAGAGCCAGGTGTGCCCGAGAGATCCCTTGGCTTTGGTACTGAAATTAAGAATAATAACAATTACTGCTAAAGGTCTTGTCGCAGCCCGCGGGGTGTGGGATTGCTCTCCCAGCTCAGAGGCAGACGGCAGAACTTTGGAAGGGATTTTGTTCAGATCAGCCCAAAGCACACAGGGGATATTTTTTCAGTAAACTAAAAAAATCTTTTCTTTGTTCTCCAGACTAAAACCCCTGTGTTACCGAGCCCTTTTTCCTCCATTTCTCTTTAAGCTGAAGGCTTTTCTTTAATCAAACCCCGAGCAGTTTTAAGGTGACAAAAAAAGTATCAACCCAAAACTTTAATGTAATATTATAGCATTGTCAGAAACAGAGCCTGGGCAGGGACAGGGGAGGGGCGGGGAGGCTCAGTGCTTCCCCTCGCCACCTGCCAAACCACCTCTGTGTCACAAGAAGAGAAAAAATCCCAAAGTTTGGGTTTTTTTGACAAAAGTCATTGCGCTGCACTTTGCTGCACCGCAGCCTATGGCACTGTGAGCAAACAGCAGCATCAGCACTGCTCCCAGCCCAGCACAAACTGGAAGGAAATGGGGGGGGGGGGCTGCCCACGGGCCTGGCATTGCCCTGCCAGCGCTCCGCTTCCACTGTTAGCTGGCACTTCCCCTTTCCCACCGCAGAGCCCACACAGGGACAGTCACTGCCTCACCTCAGAGCCACATTTCCGTGTGGGGAGCAGCACTGTTCCAAGCAGCAAATGCTTTCCCCTGATAGAGCTGTAGGAGCTCTCCTTGCACGCCAGCAGTGATTAATGTGCTGCTCCCTGCACTCATCTCAGCAGCACGGTGCGATCCATCTCGCCTGCTCCTTGCCTTTCCTCACCTTTACACCTCCTTTCTCAATGAGAAAATACGTTGGTTGCTCCAAAAGTAATGCCTCCTATTTGTTTCCACAGAAACCACAACAGATACAAAGAGCACAGTAATACTATTGGACAGAGCAAATTCTCAGCCACAAAGCACTATTTTTCAACATAACCACCACCATTGGCTGTGCTTTTTTGCCAGCCTGCATGCCACATTTGGATAAATCTGCACCAGTGGAGGTGATCCACTGTCACTGCTGAAACGCACCATCCGCAGCAGCACTGTGCTCACATCCACTGTAGGCCTCCATAAATGTTCAGCAAATGTCGATGAATGTCAGTGGGTTCCATTTTTTCTGCATGGAGAAAGAGAAGGGAAACGGAAAGAGGCCCAGGCAGCAGAAGCCGCAGCTTGTGCTGGAATTCCACTTAAAGCAGCAGCTGCCATGAAGAGCGTTTGTAGGCATTAAATTACTGGGCACTCGCCTGTCATGTGCTCTGTTAAAAACCTGGGGAAAGGAGAAAAAAAAAGTGAAGGGATCATCATGGAATGCCCAACAGCTGCAGCAGCGATTCTCGGGCCAGGTGGGGATGAGCAGGCGGGACGCTGAGCTCCAACCCCTCTCCTCTCTGCCTTGTGCTTCCCCCAGCTCAGCTTTAGCTCTCAAACGCTTGCAAATGTTTGCAAATATAAATCAATGGGTTAATGCTCCCCCTGCGTGCCCAAGCTGCCGTGTTGTTCCAAATAGAGCTTTTCCTCTGAGAGATTAAAGTCTGTTTCTGCCTGTGCTGGAAGCTGCCAGAAGTGGATTGTCAAAAATCCCTGTGAGGCTGCAGGAGGAATAAGGAAGGATCCGATCTCTGTCAATATTTCCATTCTTAATAAACCAGATTTATAATATCCGAGGCCACATGGAAGCTTTATCACTGAGCACATAATTGCCGCGCCATTAACCTGTGCTATCTATAGCCAACTCATTACTTTATGAAGTGCTTTGAGTTACCTCGGAGTACAAAAGGTGACATAACTAATCCGTTTCTGTGAAAAACATATTGATTGGAATTTAACCACCAGGTAATGCAAAGAGCTTGTAAAACCCTCTGCAGAAATGCAGCTTTAGTTCTCACGCACAATACCCAGACCTGCTGGTGTAAACCAAGGTTGCAGTGTGCAAACAAGTGCCAGCAAACTCCATCCCTGATGGTGGATAGCAATGGCACTCAAGGCAGAGGTGGAACAGACACGTTGTGTTATCCAGGACCAAATTTAACCAATGTGCACCCAAAAATGGTGCCCCCAGCACAGACCAGCATTGCTGAGCTGAGCTTTTGCATTAGGAATTTGACATAGAAACACAGAATGATTTAGGTTGGAAGGGAACACTCACTTCCAACCTCTTCCATGGACAGGGTTGCCGACCACTAGGTCAGGCTGCTTAACCTGCCTTTGGGTGCCTCCAGGGATGGGGCATCCACAGCATCTTTGGGCAACCCGTTCCAGTGCCTCACCGCTCTCATTCCGTCATGTCTTGTCCTGTACAAGAAAGACACTGAAGCCCCAGTGCATGTCCAGAGAAGGGCAAGGGAGCTGTGAGGGGTCTGGAGTACAGATGTGATGGGGAGGGGCTGAGGGAACTGGGATGGTTCAGTCTGGAGCAGAGGAGGCCCAGGGGAGACCTCATTCCTCTCTAGAGCTCCTGCAAGGAGGTTGGGGCGAGGTGGCGGTCAGCCTCTGCTCGCAGGTAACAGATAGGATGACGGGGTTAGCCTCATATTGCACCAGGGGAGGGTCAGGTTGGGTATTAAGGAAAATTTCTTCTCAGAAAGAGTGGTGATGCAGTGGTACAACTGCCCAGGGAGTGATGGGGTCACTGTCCATGAAGGTGCTCCAGAACCGTGGAGATGAGGCAATGAGGGACGTGGGCAGTGGGCACGGTGGGGTGGGCTGGGGTTGGATGTGGGGATCTCAGAGCTCTTTTCTAACCTTAATGATTCTGTGATTCTGTGATTCTGTGCCTACAGAGGAGTTGCTGAGCCAGTCACTCATCAGCTCGGGTAGCAGAGAGGGCAATATGATGTGTAACCGTGTGCACTGAGGGAATGCTGACCATGTCCTCAGCTGCCCCTAGCTGAGATCCCTGGCACCGAGCATGCAGGCTGCTGCATGGTGATGCATTTATCATTAGGACCCTCCTTTCACACTGCACCTCCAGAAGTACCTTGCTTAATAGAGTAATATTGATCCTGAGAGCTTAAAACAACAACAAGTGTATGATCAGAATGCAGTGTTTCACAGGAACTGAGATTGAGTTGCTCCATTTTGCAGAGACAGAAGGAAATTCTCGAGGATCCTGGTGGGCAGGAGGATGGGCAGCAGCACCTGGGGGTGAGCACAGGGCACAGGAACCCAGCCCCAGCCCTCAGATGGAAAGCAAAGTGTGTCAGGGATGCAATCCATCGCATTACTGCAATACTGTATAAAAAATTTAACTTCTGAGTGCATTATCAAAGTGGTTTCTTTTGAGGTTACATTTGTGCCCTTGTAAAAGACATGCAGCCAAGAGCAACTATCAGCCCCAGAACAAGCAAACATTGCTCCAGCACGGCAGCCACGTTGGCTCAGGGGACCCAAAGCAACGCTGACATGAAATCTGCATTACCTCCTGCTCCCAAGGACAGGACGGCCCCACTCCCATGGGCACGAAGTGCCACCATGCTGCCTTCACAGCCACCACTGCCATACTCTGAGTGCATCAGAGCAGCAAAGCACACCTCCATGGGAGACTTTTGCTATTGAAATGCCTGACATCAAAAGCATTTTAATGTCCTAACCCAAGGAAATGACCAAATAGAAAGCAAGGCTTTGCTGCTGAGATCCAGCCCTCTGCCAGCAGGTGACTCCCCACTTCTGAGCCTTATAATAAATAGAAGAGGTACAATCTTTCTCTTGCTCAAAATGGCTTGCTAAATATTTCACTGAGCATCTCGGTTTCCCATTTGTCCTGCTCCTGTTCACTGCTTGTCTCCCCCATTTGTTCCTCCATATCTGCAGCTGCACATGGCACCCAGTGGCACAGAGGCAGTCCGCAGGCACACAGCACTGGGACCAGCTCAACCAGAAACCATAGAATCATAGAATGGTTTGAGTCAGAAGGGATCTTTAAAGCCCATCTGAGCCAAACCCCCTGCAATGAGCAGGGACATCGGTGCTCAGAGCCCCTCCAGCCTGACCTTGGGTGTCTTCAGGGATGGGGCACCACCACCTCTCCGGGCAACTTGTGCCAGCGCTTCACCACCCTCAGCATAAAAACCTTTGTCCTGATATCCAGCCTAAATTATCCTCTCTTTGAGTTTGAAACCATTTCCCCTTGTCCTGTCAGAACAGACCCTACTCAAGAGTCCATCTCCTTCTTTCTTACAGCCCCCCTTCAGATACGGAATGCTCTCTCCAAAGCCTTTTCTTCTCCAGGTTGGAGAAAGCAGTTCCTGGTGGAAACAGATTTAAGCTCAGGTCCAAATATCTGTTCTTTACAAAGGTCTGAAGTTAAGGAGATGGGGAGTTCAACTGCAGAGCCACACAGCAGCACCTGGGAGCTGCACTCTGCTCTGGTTTCCCTTCTACCTCTGTACAGAAGAGCCTCATAAGAAAAACCACTGGGCTGTAGCTTGTTGCTTGAGCATCCCTATTGCAGAGCAGCTGAAGTGAACACCGAGCTGAAGGATCCCCAGAGCAGCAGCCTCAGGAACAGGCGCTTTGCTCAGAAAACATTGTTTCTTATCATTGCTCTCCTCCATTGCAAAAGTGACTGAAACTCTACGGGGGAGGAGAGTGGGGTGGAATGGTCCCAGGAAAGGAAAAAATGAAGGCAGCATCTCCTGGAGGCAAACGGAGGGGAGGAAGTCTGCCCAGAGAACAGCAAGTTAGCAGCATGAATTGCTCAGGCTCATGAAGCAAGATAAAGCTCAAAGCTCCCCCAGGCAAAGGGTAAAAGGATAAAGCCAGTCCCACTGCACAGAGCCACTTCAAGCCATTTGGAAGCCCGCCGCACTTCCTGCCCTTCGGAGGCGGCCACGTGGGCTGAATTCCCTCCCGCATTTACGGAACCTTTCCACGGCCTCACTGCATCCCGTGCAGCGTGACATTTCAGCTCAAGGGCTGCTCCCCCTCTCTGGGAGCTAGGGAGGATCCAGCCCTGCCACGTCCCCCCCTGCTTGCCCTATGCGCTGCCCCAGCTCCATGGGGTGCCGCAGACAAGCTCAAAAACAAATGGCTTTGATGGGCATCAGGAATTGGTGACCACAGGTTTTCTGGGGCTGCAGAGACACCGTGGGGACGTTGTGGGTACACCATGGGGACACGTTTCTCTACTGAAGCCACAGCTCGGCACGCTGCGCTCAGGAGCGAGTAATTGCTCTGTCAGCTTCCCTCGGCCCTGGAAAGGGCTGTGCTTTTTCTTATTTATTCCCTGCTTTGAGCTGCAGTGTATGTGCAGCAGAAGTTTGTGTAAAGGTTTTATTGCTTCATTTTTAACCTCTGCACTAATGTCAGCATCATTAGCTTTGGTTTTCCCCCCTCTGTCATCCTCCCTTACATGCATTTCTTCCCCTGGCCATCCTTGTAGTTCTGCTGTCTGGCAGGTGGAGCAGGATGGGGAGCTCAGTGGACATTTATTAGCACTGAGCAAAACTTTGTCCCGGGGTTCCTCAGTGCTGCATGCAATACACAAGGAAATCACCAGCACGAGCTGGTGCAGTGCAAGAGTATTGCAGCTGGGGGTAAGGGAAATGCAGGTGCTGCACAAGTTGTGTTCCCCCAGCATCCCCAGCTCTGTGGTTGGCCACAGACAAGGAGCGTGGATTTTATTCCAGGTGGAGACGTGCTGGGTGTTCACTTGCTGGTTCACTCTCATTACACCCTGGCTTTCCTACAATGAAAACGTCCCACGTCTTCAGCAGAAGGCTGAACCCTGCTGGCACATGGCACAGAAGAAGACAGCAAAGAAGAAAATGAAAAAGATTATGATGATGAAGAAGAGGATGAAGAAGACGAAGAAGACATAGGGGAAGAAGATGATGAAGAAGAAGATGAAGACAAAGAAGATGATGATGATGAAGACAAAGAAGATGGAGACAATGACAGCTCAGCTTCAGCACAGATCACTTGCCCTTGCCTTCCAGTGGTGACTTGGCATTCCATTAACCTGGTGACACCTTAGGCTCCAGAGACTGTCTTGCTGCTACATATTGCAAAGCTCACCCTCAGGAACAGGCAGCTTTCAAGATAACCTGCAGCTGTATTTGTAAGGGGTGAGGAGGGGGGAAGGTATGCAGAACTAAAATCTTCCAAAATAGGAATTCTGCCTCTGCAAATATTAGCGATTCAGGCATCGTATCGGGGATTATCCACTGTCATGGCATGTAGAGGGAAGATGGATTTCAAGATGATAATAGGAATGACACACGTTGCTTTTTCTCCCTTTCTGCTGACACACAATTTAGCAGTCAGTGCAGAATTTTATTCCCGTTTAAAATTTCCGTTTAATAGCCAAGAAGCTCATGTTAATTCAGATGATCCCTTCCACAGAGCAGAGAGGAAGGGGGTCTCTTTTCCTGAGGCTTTTTATGAGTCTTGGTTGTTGTGTCTAATCAAAAAAAAAATGAGAGAAAGAAAAAGAGAAAAAAGAAAACACCTCCAGTGTGTTTGCAAAGACCGGCCAGTAAATGTTCACTGGAGAGTGCCACCACCTGGCCCAGCTGGGCAGTCAATCATTCAAAGAACCACCTGGAGCTTCTCCTCAGAGACGTGCAGGGCCTTCTCAGCCTGGCTGCAGCACTGAAGGAGCTCAGTCCGTCCCCAAGGCAGGACATCCATTGCAGACACCAGTGGGGACAATTGCAAGACCACAGTGTGGGACACAGGGCTGAAGCCCCCTGTCCTTTATTCCAGTTTTCACGTTCCCTGGCCGTGCCCCATCCCAAAGCCATTAGAGTCAGGCAACCCCAGCCATGCCAGACCACCATCCCTTGCTGGTGCCAGCTGGGGAATCGCAGCCTTATTTATTTTCCTAACTAAGTGTAGCTTGCGGTAAGGCTAACCCACCAAGTTAACTTCCTGCTCAGTTAAACAAACAGAAAAATCATTACAAAATTATCTCCTGTGCATTAGAGTTGCATATACATATATTCAGCTATCCTACAGAGCAGAAACACGGGGCATTGCTTAATTAAAGACGTGGGTGTGCGGGCTCCAGGAGCACAGATTCAGCATGCAAATCTCCGTGCCGTGCGCGTGCAGCCAGGATGCACACAGAGCATATTAATGCTGTGCGTGTCGAGCCCTGCTGCTCACACAGCACTGGGCAGACCTGCTCCAAAGGAAGGAGCGCTTGCTCGGATTCATCCCCAGCTTTATTTATTTATCTACCAAAACGCATCCCGTGGGCAGAGCTGGAGAAGTGAGGGCATCCTCACACAGACTTCAATGAACACCGTCCTCTGTCGGAGACCCGCTGCCTCATCCCTTCCTCCAGCCTGAAATAAATACATAAGAACAGCGTTTACAACTTCCCTTTTGTTCAGCATAACTCAGGTTATTGCCAAGAACTGCAAATTGTTTACCAGCGCCGTGCAAACAAAGGCTCCCGATCAGCCACGGAAGCACAGCCCTGGGGCTTTCCAGCAAGCCTCAATTCTTTAATTACTCAACAAAAGCTCACTCTTACCTTTTTTTTCCCCTTTCCTTCGGCTGTTACCTTGGAAAACCACAGTGCTGGATGCGTTCCATGCTGCACGCTGCTAAAAGCCTCCTCTAGGATGATTTTGCCAAAGTAGTTTCCAGTCTGGGTTGGATGTGGGAGTGATGCTGTGCCACGGCAGAGAGCAAAGGGGCCACAAGCACACGCGTGTGCACACACATATGCACTGTGCTCACACATGCCTGAGCAGCTGCTCCCAGTAGCAGCCCCAGCACACATGTGCTTTTTGCTGCCATTTCCATAGAATCACAGAATCACTGAGGTTGGGAAAGACCTCCAAGACCATCCAGTCCAACCCCAGCACACCACACGAGTCCTTCCTGAGGGGTATAATTAGAGACCTCCGTGTGCCCCTTACACAAGCTGAGAGTGATGGTGCTCATTCTGTGCATTGATTTTTGCCCATTTCAGGTTTCCACCACTGAGGCCCAAAAAAGTGCTTCCAAGAGAAGCCTGGAAGAATTGCTTTTTACAAGTAGAACTGGAAAATGAGACAGGAGACTGGAAGTGCACAGTGCAGCTCAGTCCTGCAGAAGCCAATCCTGTTCCAACAGTAACAGGAGGAGTGAAGAAGCTCACAGCCATGGATCCCATCTCTCCCAGCACCTACACAGAGAGCAGGACAGGAGGAAGGCAGAAGTCACTCAACTTTGGAAAGATGTTTCGGTGTTTTTTTTTTCCCCATCTAAGAAAACCCCTTTCATTGAAAGGGAAAAAAAAAAAAAAGTTTCATCTCTTTAAAAAATCACTTTTTAATAAAGAGGTAAAATTTGCATTGCATTAAGTGAGGAGCGGTTCAAGGTGCAGAATAATTCGCTGTCAATCTCGGTCTGCCTTCTGCAGAGGGTAAATAAGCCTCGTGCACAGCCGGTGTGGTGTAAGCTGTCAGCGCAGCCCATGCATCAGTCAGGAGGAAAACATAACGTTGGCGGATCTCTGAATACATAAATAAAACATGCTTACCACTTGCCATCAGCAAAAAAAATAATAAAAAGTGAGGCTGCCTTTCTAGCTCTCCCCCCCCCCCACCGCCCCCCATATCTGTTTGAAGCATAAAGTCGGATTTCGGCATCACTGTTTTCAGAAAGCCAAACGGGCTCTAAGGAAAGGGGGAGGGATGGGAAATAAATGGGAAGGTTTGGCAAAGCCAAGGAAACGCCAGCAGCCGGCGGTGAGAGCTGGAAAATTTGGGCAGCGGCCATGGGGCAGAGAGGGCCAGGGCTGAGCCCCCAGCATGGAGGTGGGTCACAGTTCCCCAGTCCCATCCCCACACCTCTGCAGCCCTCCTGTCCGCTCTCCATCACACCTCTGCAGCCAAATGCAGTAAATTGATTTGCCTGAAGTTATTTACTATCCTGGCCATAAATGTGTCAAACCCAATCTTTATAACTGTAATTAATGCAAGAAATTCCCCCTTTTTGGAAATCTCTGCTACAAAAATTCCAGTGGCGGCTCAAGGAGGCTTCATCTGGGCAGGATTCAACAGAAGCTCAAGGTGAATGGCTCCAAGATGAGCTGGCTCCTTCCCTGTGTTGGGTACCACCGGTGGTTATTCCCAGACTCCCCATGGGGAGGTGGTCTGGCAACACACCACCTTGCCCTGGGAACAAGGATTTGGGCAGCTCTTTCCCCACCATGTTCACTGCTTCCCATTTAGTTCCCATGTCAACTTATCTGAAGAATAGAAATCAAGACTATGGGGCTCCTTGCATCTTTGGGGGATTACTGAGATACAGGAGAAGATGGCATCCCTTCACCATCCCTTGGCTTGTATCAAAACACAACAGAGATGAGATGCTTGAAATGCAAGGTGGGACCTGGTACCCACCTGGAGGATCACCATTTGTTCTGCCTTTCATAGCCCATCCAGCCTTCATTTGCCACAAATGGTGACATTCAGGGGGCACATCTGGAGCAATGCTGGGCACATCAAGCTGCTTTCCCCGGTGCTGGGGGACACACAGCCCCAAACATACCCCAACTCTAACCCTGTCTCTCAGGGGGAGGTGTCTGATCATCCCCAGTTCCATGGAGTTACACAAGAGCATCGGGCCGTGGGGAGCCATGCTTCACCGTGGTGCCTGGAAAGACTACAGAGCTCTGCCATCAGCCTGCCCAGCCCCTCGTTGTCCCCAGAGGCATAACCAGCCGAAGGAGCACATCCAAACCCACTGTATGAAGGAGACCCATGGCAGGAGGAGACCCTGGGGCAGGGTGATGTGAGCTCACTCCTTCTGCCGCCCCCAGCCATTCTTCGGTGCAAGCCAAACTCTTCTGGGTTAATGAGCACTATGGCAGGGTCCAGGTTTCTGCTGCTGCTCCATTGTACCTATGAGAACTGTGTCTGTCATGAATTAAAAACACGTTACACAGAACACCAAGAGAAGATGGTGGTGGTGGATGCAACACAGCAGTGGGTGCACGTGAGCCCTTCCTGCCTCTCGCAGGCTGTTCTGGCACTGTGACTTCGTTTAGGCGAGGCTAAAGAAGGTGTGATCAGCATTTAATTACACCAAACTCCTTTGACGAGTTCAGATGAGAATTTGCCCAAGCACGAATCATTCCAATCCCAGCGCAGAGCACAGCACGCGCTGATCCATTCACAGGGAGGAGAAGGCAGAACCATTTAAATAGGAGTCAGGGAAAGCAAATCCTTTGACTGCAGAGTTCAGCATGGAGCATTGCTGTTTTTATACAAAGCTGCTGATCTCTGGGGGGGAGAGTCTGCAGACGCAGTCAGGGAGAAACAGAAAATTTGCTCAGAAGTCCAAAACACAGATTCAAATTAATGGAGAGCAGGAGCGAATGCCTGGGTGAGCGCTGCAAGAAATGGCCTCTGCGTTGTGAGCCTGAATTCTTAACTGAACTCACCTCATTTCAGCTTCTGCCTCTCTTTGCATCCACTTCCCATGAATATTCAAGCAGAATTTGCTGGCAGGAATATTAGCAAAAGCAGCGCCAATATCAGAGCCTGTATTAGCCAGCGCTGGAACGCATTCACAGAACAGTGCATTTCAGCCCCATAATTGCACTCGGTGGCACCGTTCAGCCGTGCTGGAGCCGCTCCTGGGCACCAGGCCATGGCCGAGGGGTGCAGGGACTGGGGGGGCCGAACCGGGAGGGGATGGAGGAGGACTGGACCAGAATTGCAGAGGGAGTGGTCCCAGGGTGGTGGCCAAGGGGCAGTTGTGGTCCCATCGAGAGACTGCTAACATTAATGGGGATGAAATGGCAACAAATGCTGAGAGGGACAGGGCTATACCGGGGCCACTGGGTGCTACCTGGAGCGGGCTCCCTCAGAACACCCCACAGAAATAGGGGTACCTACAAGAGCTATCACAGCACGGCCAGAGAGAGAGGCGGAGCTGCTGCTTGCTGTGGTGGGTGGCAAAAGCCGCTGTGCAGTGCAGACATGGAGCTCACAGCTGGGCACCACAGCAATCTGCAGAGCGGAGCACAAAGCTGCACTTCCCTGCAAAGTAGAGGGCGGCAAGGGCACACCCAAAGTTCTTGAAGCATTCATAGAATGGGGTCCATGGAGCAAAATCTGGGGGAAAAACCCACCTCCCATCAGCCCTCCATTGAGCATCTTACCCCACTCCCAGCCCAGAGCCCCATCAGCGCCCTGGGACCACATCCTCACTGCAGCAGGAGGAGCATGGCTCCCTTCTGGGCAGGGTCCTACATCCAGGGACCTATCACTGGTGACAATGAGGGAAGTGGCACTGAACAAATGGCTCTGCAGTGTGAGATATTCTGAGAAGTTTGGTTTAAGCACAGAGGAGAAGTAGGTGGAGGTTTGGGGTTTATTTGGGACTAAACCAGCTGTGATACCATGCTGACATCAGTGACACCAGTGCTCAAAGCATGGAGCTGACAAACTGTAGCAGAAATGCTGAGTCATGGCCTGAAGCAGTGATTGAGCACCTGGTGGGAAGGCAGGGCCAACCCAGGGGAGCTCAGCTGCATGCAATGCACCTGAGTGACAGGAAGGGCTGGAGCCAGGATCCACCCCTTCCCAGCCCTCATTTAAGGGTTGGCAGTGGAGGTGAGAGTATCTTGCTGGAGATCTCTGCCTACTGGAGACCTTCTGAAGGTAAGCAGCTCTTTTCCTTCATTTCTGTATCCACGGCTTTGCTATCCTGCTATTATTGTGGTACTTTCCATCCTATTATAACATTACACAAACTCTGTGCAAGATCATAGAATGACTGAGATCGGAAAAGAGCTCTAAGATCTCCAAATCCAACCCCAGCCCACCCCACCGTGCCCACTGCTCACGTCCCTCAGTGCCACATCTCCACGGTTCTGGAACACCTCCAGGGATGGTGACCCCACCACCCCATGAGCAGCTGTGCCACTGCATCACTGCTCTTTTGGAGAAGAAACTTCTCCTAATACACACCCTGACCATCCCCATATTGCCTCTCATCTCAGGAGATGCCCCACTGAGGGGCATTTGAAGCTTAGATCAGACATTT